>JAEOAD010001268.1:4220000-4530000 GCA_036365145.1 Orientallactaga sibirica
ACCCAGGATGTTAGGTTTTGCAAGCAAACGCCTTAACAGTTGAGCCATTTCTTCTCTGCCAACTTTAATAATTTTGCTTGAGCCAGGTGTGGTGGCGCACGCCTTTAATCCGAGCACTTAGGAGGCAGAGGTAGGAGGATCACCAAGAGTTTGAGGCAGGGCTGGAGAGATGGCTTAGCGGTTAAGGCCTTTGCCTGCAAAGCCAAAGGACCTCGGTTCGATTCCCCAGGACCCACGTAAGCCAGATGCACAAGGTGGCACATGAGTCTGGAGTTTGTTCTCAATGGCTAGAGGCCCTCGAGTGCCCATTCTCTCTGTGTCTCTCTCTCCCTCTCTGCCTCTTTCCCTCTCTCATTTTCTCAAATAAATAAATAAATAAGTGGAAAAAAAAATTAAAAAAAAAAAAACAAAGAGTTTGAGGCAACCCTGAGACTACATAGTGAATTCCAGGTCAGCCTGGACCAGAGTGAGACCCTACCTGGAAACTCCCCTGCCAAAAATAATAATGATGACAATTTTACTTGAAAAAATAGAGAGGGGGAGAGGGTATTATGGAGAGTGGATTGGTGAAGGGGAAAAGAGGGGGAATTATCATCATTTGTTGTCTGTAATTATGTAAGTAGATATTTAGTATTCAGAATTTGTTTTGTATTTATAAAATTTACACTTAGAGTTTATTGTCTATAATTATGGAAGTTGTCAATTTAAAAAAAGTTTAAAAACAAAAATAAAAAAGAAGCTGGACACGGTGGCGCACGCCTTCAAACCCAGCAGTTGGGAGGCAGAGGTGGGAGACTGTGAGTTGGAGGCCAGCCTGAGACTACATGGTGACTTCCAAGTCAGCCAGAGCTAGAGTGAAACCCAACCTCAAAAAAACAAACAACAGGAAAAAAAAAAAAAAAAAAAGAACTAGGCGTGGTGGTGCACACCTTTAATCCCAGCACTTGGGAGGCAAAGGTAGGAAGATCACTGTGAGTTCAAGGCCACCCCAAGACTACATAATAAATTCCAGGTCTGCCTGTCTGCCTGGACTAGAGTGAGACCCTACCTCAAAAAAAGGGGGGGGGCAAAGACCTGCCTGTGCAAAAGATATGTCTGAGAAAGAGAAAGAGAAGTAGAGAGAGAGAGAATGGGATCACCAGGGCCTTCAGCCACTGCCAACAAACTCCAAACGCATGTGTCATCTTGTGCATCTGGCTTACGTGGGTACTAGGGAATCGAACCTGGGTCCTTTGGCTTTGTGGGCAAGCGCCTCAACTGCTAAGCCTAAAGGTGTTTTTTCACAAAATAGGGTACACTCACCTTCCCTTCCTTGTTTAAGAGATTAAAAACAAGGTATTGTGGGGTCGGGGAGACGGCTTGATTGGTAAAGCAATTCCTGCTCAAGTATGAGGCCCTGAGTTCAGATCTCCAGAAAGACTGTGTGGCAATACATGCGCCTATAATCCCATAGCAGAGACAGCAACCCCAGGCAAGCAAAATAGCCTAGAATAGCCAAGTCTTGGTCAACTCTGGGTTCACTGAGATCTTGTCTCAATGAATAAGGTAGAGAGTGATTTAGGAAGAAACCCACCACTGACCTCTGGCCTCCACATGCACGTGCACCCACCCTCACAGATGGGCACATGGACATACATCACACACACACATATACATGCAACAAGAGCACATTAAAGCCGGGCGTGGTGGTGCACGCCTTTAATCCCAGCACTCGGGAGGCAGAGGTAGGAGGATCGCCGAGAGTTCGAGGCCACCCTGAGACTACATAGTTAATTCCAGGTCAGTCTGGACCAGAGTGAGACCCTACCTCGAAAAAAAAAAAAAAAAAAAAAAAAAAAGATCACATTAAAACAAGGTTTGGGCTAGAGAGAGGGCTCTGCGGTTAAAGGCGCTTGCTTGCAAAGCTTGACAGCCCAGATTCGATTTCCCAGTACCCACATAAAGCCAGATGCAAAGTGGTACATGTGTCTGAATTCATTTGTGGAGATAGGAGGCCACAGCATGCTATAGTCTCTCTCAAATGAATAAATAAAAATGTAAAATAAAAGAAAATCAACAAGGTTTTCCAGGCCTTGCTGTTTTGGACATCTTGAAAGCCCTCTGTATGGGGTGTGGGGAGCTGGGTCCTAAAGGTGGGGACTTCTGGAGACTTAGGGGTCCATCACAGACATAGTCCACTCATCCACTCAGACAGCCGTCACCAGGCTCACACATGCAGACCACCCCCGCACACCAGGTGATACTGACCGTTGAATTTGGCGTCATTTCTGTATTTTTCGTTATGAGATCCTGTAAGGAAAAGCAATCCACTGGAGTGGTTCTTTTGAAAGAGAAGCAGGGAGCAGGCATAGGTGTCTCTAATGGAAACACCAGCTCACGCTTGACTAAGGGCACAGGGGCAACGATGTGGGGCCCAGCCAGTGGTCACCAGACACATCTGGGCCTCTGGAGGGCTGAACTGCACAGCTCTTCAGGTGGAGGTCATGTGCTGCCACTACAGCAAGCTGTATGACCAAGGAGTGACTGGGTAAAGCCTCTGAGACTCAGCTTTTGATCCTGTGAAATGGGTCTGCAGAGGGACAGGCACTTCAGAGTGGAGCATTATGAAAAGCTCGGCATATCTCGCATGGTCAGCTGGAGTCCTGATTATTCACTGCTTCATTTACCTCCTGGGGGCGAGGGGGAGTCTCCTGCCCTCTCCTCTTTATGGTTCTGTTTCCCTGGACACTTTGGGGAACGAGTCTTTGGGAGAGGCAGACATCTTACGGCACTGCCAGATGCAGCCCCCGTGGGGCCACTTGCAACACTTCCTCCTGGTAGTTTTGAGGTGAGGAAGAGGAACTACATACTTAGGCAACTGTTTATGATGAAAAATCGCAGAGTTACCACATCAGTGACGACAGGGACAACCAGACCCATGTTTGACCGGGCAGGAGATTATTAATTAATGAATGTATTTTTGGCATGTTCATGCATGGTAGGCAAGGGTTCTACCCACTGAGCTTCCTCTCTAGCTCCAAAACAAGAGATTTAGGATCTTGATTTCAACCCTCAACTCGGGTCCTTTTATGACAACTGTCAAAAGACTGTCTGGTAACGAGGAAATAGTAAGCGCAGCTGGGATGTGATTCAGAATTAGAGGGAGGGCGAGGCCTTTCTCTTGTGTTTGCTATGGAGACCCTATGGTGAGGTGTTAAGTGACCCTCCCCAAAAGCCCGTGGACACCATAACTAATACTGATGAATACCTAATTCTGATAAACTTTTACAAGTATGGAAACAGCGTCCTAGATGCCTGAAGAAACGGCCTATACCACAGAGGGACAGGGAAAGCTGAGCCTACTAGCCTGGAGACACATTCTCCCTAAGACTCATCCAGTCGCGGGTGAATGAGGAAGACCCTGTCACTAAACTCCACCAGCCCTCCCTGGCCTCTCCTCTCATTTAGTTCCCACTGTTGCTTTCAGGGGCGGCATCAGCATCCTATTTCCAGAAAGGAAACAGGAATCTAAGGTTGTCAAGGAACTCACCGATGACTGCAAAACTAGTGAGAGTGGGTAGGGGTCTAACTATGCTTTTGCATTCTGGGTAGAAGACCTGAGCCTTCCATCACATCGATGTCTCTCAGGTTCTCGGTGACCTCAGAAATTCAAGTCTGGGTCTTCACGATGGGGTTGCTCAGGCTGCTCCAAGGAAATTCCATGCTAGCTCCTTCTGACCTGTTATTTTAGTAACTGTGGTAGTTTGAATGTGTGTCCCCCATAGACTAGGGTGCTTTATTAAACTTGTGTTTGCAGCTTCAGCCCCTAGCAGGCAGACTCCTGCTTCAGGGGGTATGTCACTGCGGGGGTGGGGTATCTGAATTCCAGCCTAAGGGTATAAAAGGAGATGGTTCCAGAATCCTAGGCCTAGGCATGCACACTCACAGAGATGAGCACCATTTAGATGTAGTCTGTTCGGGGCAGATCTGCCTGTTTGGTGTAAAGGAGCCACACAGGCAATGACAGAGGGGCACTAAACCGGTGGGGGGGTCCTAGCCCAGGCTGAGTGGATGGAGTGAAGGCCAGAGCAGTGTGTGGGCACTGTGTACACTGCGTTGAGTCCCTCCTGGGCACTAGTTGGACAGGATGGAGTGGCCAGCTCACGGATGGAAGTTGGTAAGCAAAGGTGATTCCGAGAGGCAAGAGGAGGGACAGCACAGGACAGGTACCACCAGGAGGGAGGCAGGGACCCCTGGTGGGACCTGAGGCTTTGAGAGCTGCAGGTACCTCCTTGACTCCAGGGAACACCCACTACCACCCAGCGTATAGCCTTGCCAGCCAAGCACCAGCAGCCCAGCTCACCCTGGGCATCAGGGAAGAACCAGAGCCAAGCAGGTTGGTGACAAAGGCCTCATGCCCACAGTCAGGTGCTGCCCTACCCACCACTCTATGCCAGCCGTGGCCAGCAGCACCGGAATTGGCAGGACAGGAGGCTCTCCACCTCTGGGTTTTCCTCAGAATCATGGCTCCTTCCAGGGAATTCTGCATTTACCCCTTTATCCTCCTACACACATCTATCCCTATGCCAAGGGTAGGGCAGTTGCCCCTGGACAGTCCATCTGGAAAGGATAAGGTCCGGCCAAACCCCTCAGACTTCAACTCTAGGCTTCCCGGGTTCCTAATCCCATCTGACCATGCTGTGCCAGTCCCCATCCTGCCTGGCCCTATTGTCCCTGCATCCCTTCTGGACTCTTATTTTATTTTTTTGAGGCAGGGCCTCGTTCTAGTCCAGACGGACCTGGAATTCACTCTGTATTCTCAGGGTGGTCTTGAACTCACAGCAATCCTCCTACCTCTGCCTCCCGAGTGCTGGGATTAAAGGCGTGCACCACCATACCCAGCAATACTGATTTTAATAATAATGAACATACCTGGTGAACAGCTACTGAGCAAATACTATGTTCCATGTTCTACGTGAAGAATTCATGCTTATTCCCTTAATCCTTATCACAGCCTTGTTACATGGGCATCACTACAACTGCCATCTTGCCCAAACAGAAGCCTGAGGCTCAGGGAGTCTGAGGTGAAGCTACCTCTGAGCCCAGATCAGTCTGACATCTGGTTCTAGGGTCCTGAAAGATAAGCTCAGCAGGTAGCACAAGAAAGGTTGTGTCTATGCTTTCTTTGTCACCGAAGGGTGTCTTCTGACCACAGCCTGGCAGGTCTAGGCATGAAAGTGGCACCAGAAGAAGAGAAGACACAGGGAGAATGGAGGGAAGGGGATGGGCCAGGTCGCCCGATCTTCTGCCGCTTACCAGAGAGCCTCCAGGTCATGCAGACTATCAGCAGGATGACGGAGCCCACCAGCAGGATGGCAACCGCCGTGATAACGCCGTATACCCACAGAGGAATGTAGCCTGTGATAAGCGGAGCAGTGTGAGCCTGGGCGGGAGCCCACCGTGCCCCGCCCTGGCCAGGCTCTGTCCTCTCCGGCCTGCACCAACCACGCTGATGACCATTAGCTGCTTGCCCTGCTCCGTCACAAGGCCCGTGCCGTCCCTGATGCACTCTGAGGAGAGCTGAGCTTACCTGCGATGGAGACTGCTATGGGAACACAAGGAAAAAGGGACATTACTCTTCCATTACTGATCGGGAAAAGGACATTACATAAGCCTGTCACTGACACCACTGGGGCCTTAATGACCTTGACCACACGAAGCTTCTCCTTTAGCTCTTTAGCTGCAGCTCTGACACGCCACTCCTCCCACCCCAGCACCGCATCTGCCACTGTTTGGTCAGCACCTGGTGGCAGCCTCAGTGAACTGGGAACATGTGGTTGCCAAGCCCCACAAGATGACATAGGAACCAGGAGCTCAGCCATGTCTTTGGTGTGTAATCTTGGGCAAGTTATTTAACATCTGTGCCTCATTTCCTCGTCTATGAATGTGGCACGTTAAAACACTTCTCTAAGTCCATGGTACATAATTTTCTGTGAGAAAAATCCCACTTTCCAACCAAGGATCAGAGTTAAAACACTCCACGCAAGTGAAAGGCAGCCAGGAGTCCAAGCCAGGCGAGTGTCAACCTGCACTCTACCTCAGGCACCCAAGCTAAATCCCCCCTCCCCCATGGTGAGGACTCAGCTCAAGCACACAACCCACAGCTAGGACAGCTGTGTCCCTCCTACCTGGAGTTTCTGGGACTTGTGGGCAGGGCAGAGTCACAACGTGTCTCAGGCAGTCATTCAGACAGCTGCTGAAGAAGGGCTGAACCTGGGGGTGGTGCAGAAGAGAAGTGGGTGCTCCAAGCACTGGAGGGATGACCCATTTATCTTGCAGCGAGAGAGGTGACTTGTGAGTCACCAGGCCAGGCCATGGTCTCACATGGCTACTGATTTGCATGTGGCAGTGTGTACCTATATTCCAGCTATTCAGAGAGCTCAGAGCACAGGAAAGCTGGAGCTCAATCCAACCTGGGCAATACACCAAGACTCCAGCTCAGCCTCCTCTACCTCAGCATGGCTGCGGACCAGGAGAAAGGCAGAGACGGTGTCCTGCCAGCCAGAGAATCCCGACCAGTAGTGGCACTGGGTACTCAGGAGCTACTCTCCTCGCTTGCTTTGTCCCTCTGGAGGGAACACCCACCTGCACAACTCTCCCACTTGCCTATGGTGCACCCACCTGTACTTGGTGGCGGCAACACAGGTTAAAATCACGTAGCGTGAATGTGACATTGACTCGCCGGTGGAATTCCTCTTCTCTGGGCTGGAAAGAAGACGGGGAGAGCTAGGTGCGGGACAACATCCACAAGGGAGTTCCTGGGGTGCGACGCTTTATGGATCAGCACCCTCTTAGAAGGTCAGAGGAAGAAGGGCTTTTCTAATTTCTGTTCCAGAAAACGGACATTTCTGAATGACAACTAGTTCAATTGGCAACTCATAAGTACATCTAGCAACTGGCATTTCTCTTCCTTGCTGTGGCTACTGGAGGCTGGAGAATAAGCGATGCTTATGCACCAGGTCTTAAACCACACAGTACATATTTTATGGTCTAACCTGGCCTTGTCTTATTTCTTTATTTCCTTTTTGTCTTAGACTCCACTTTTTTTTGTTTTGTTTTTCGAGGTAGGGTCTCACTCTAGTCCAGGCTGACCTGGAATTCACTGTGTAGTCTCAGGGTGGCCTCGAACTCACAGTGATCCTCCTACCTCTGCCTCCCAAGTGCTGGGATTAAAGGCATGCGCCACCACGCCCGGCTCATTTCTTTCCAAATTATTTTGGGAGAAAGTAGAACACAACACAGACAAAGAAAAACAGAATAGGTAAGGATGTAGGAGTGCGGAGAACACGGACTGGGTTTCTGGAAAGGGCAGGACCAGCTCTGCTTTATCGACGCCAGAGAAAGTTCCTGAGGAGCAGGGAAGAGGGGCTCTGCAGACAAGAGGAGGGAAGGCATCTGATGGTGCCTGGCTCTACAGTGCTGGGCTCTGAGCTCCTAGAAATGTGCTTTAGCGGCGACAGTAGGGAGGGACTCAAGGCTTTCAGAATTCTTTACATCCATGTCCAAAGAGTTAACAAATACAGTTACCGCAGGTATTTGCCAGATGTGCCCAGAGCAGCTCTGGTTCTCCAGCGTGGAAAACTGTTGAGCAGGATGTGGTAGGGGATGGTCTCATTCCACACGGTGAAGCTCACGTGCAGCTTGTGGGTGTCCAGGGTCTCCACAGTAATGTTGGGATCCCAGAGGCTGCCTGCCAATGGTGTGGTGTGGGTTGGAAGTGAGGAGAGGTATGTGCACCCATGCACATGTGTGTTGTGTGTGCGGTACCCAACTGCGCATACACCCATGTGAGTGTTAATGTAAGCCAGGGAAAATTCTCCTGGGCCAGCCAGTTACCTGAGTTCACACAAGGTGTAGTCATCTTCACCGTGGGGTCCTCGCAGTCTGCCAGCCCAGAAAAAGAGAAATCAGCCTTTGCCTTAGGTTTATTTCTGCAGACATGTAACATTAGGGGGCCACAATCTTCACACCTCTAGAAACCTATTGCAACCTACTCACAACTCCCTCCAGACTGCACTGCGGCAGGCGGGAGAGCCCGTTAGACTGGGGCCACCTGCCTGTGGGTGACACTCTTCTCTCCACCTTCCAGAAGCCAGCCAGCACATTTCTCCTGCGCTCTACGTCACTTTGTATGGTCGGCGAACCCCGGGATGAGGCTCGTTCTCTCCCCACTCACAACTGCCTGCCTCACCCAGAGTGGCTTTTGTTTTTTGTTTTGTTTTTTTAGATGGAATACTTCCCAAGTTTGTGTATCATCCCTGTGCAGGGGCCATGTTAATCTCTGTATTGTTCCAATGTTAGCATATATGCTGCCGAAAGGAGCACTTTCTTGTTTTTACACTCTGGGAAGTACTTCTCTTTCCACAGAAGCCTCCTTGACTTGCCCACATGTTCTCATCACTAGGGTCTCCCTCAGGAGATCTAGACAAGTGCTGAGAACTGGCTTTTACTTGCCCTCTCGGGCTCTGCAATGTGTTCTAGAGCCGCGGCCCCAGGCACTCTCAGGCTCTGCAATCTGTTCTTCTCTGGGTTCTGCACTGTGGTAACAGTAGCTACAGTAGGGCTGTCAGGGAGCCTGCCATCTGAACCAGCTGCTGGTTTCTTCTCGCAGAGCCAAGCCTGATGGGAATGCTTGGGAAGCAGTTCTTACCAGGCACGAGGAAGTTCCTGGACTGGTGGTTTGGGTCTCCATCAGGGATGGGCTTGGGAAGGTGGTGAACAGTCACCTCATATTCCTGGCCAGGATCTACCACAAAGTGGCTGAAGGTGAACCGCCACTGAAGAGGGGAAGGAAAGAGACATTGGATGCTTCACCTATCTGTACCCAAAGACCTCATCCCCACTTGCTCCCCCAAATCAGCAAAAAACAGATAAACAACAACAAAAATCTGCTACCACAGCAGAAATCCAAAACTGGAGGCAGAGTATCTTCATCTTTTCCCTCCTCTGGTCTTTTCTGCTCATTAAAAAAACCTGAGATCTGGTTGGGTGAGATGGCTTAGAGGTTAAGACGCTTGTCTGCAAAGCCAAAGGAGCCAGGTTCAATTCCCCAGAACCCACGTAAGCCAGATGCACAAGGTAGTACATGCATCTGGAGTTTAGTTACAGCGGCTGAAGGCCCTGACAAGCCCATTCTCTTTCTCTCTCTCAAATTAATTAATTTAAAAAAACCCTCAGATCTGACCTCATCAATAGCCAAGAGTCATTCATATGCCAAAGAACGAGGAAAGGCACCAGGATGTGGCTCTATGGTAGAACTCAGGCTTAGCACGCTCACGGCCCTGGGTTCTATCCTTAGCACAGGAAAACAAACAGCTGTGGTGAGGTGGATGTGGTCCTTCTACCAGCTGTCTTGGGCTCAGGATGACAGCTGTAAGAGTAAGCTGTGACCTCTGGGGCTACTGGGAGACCTGGAACACAAGAGGCAGCTGAACCACTTGTTAAAAGGGCTTGCTTCCAACGTGGGACAGCTAGACAGCTCTAGATCTCTGTTCTGTAGCCAACAGGCATGGAGAAGAGCTGGAGATGCCCGTCCGCTGGGTCCACAGGCATCTTGACTATGGAGAGAGCAGTTCTGCTGAATTACCTTCTGAGCTGGAGAAACAGAGTGATCCCAGCTCTTACCCTTTCCACTGTAAAACACAAGACTCGCTACATTGCCCGGGCTGCCCTTAAACTGGGCCACTCCTCTTTCCCCAGACTCCACCTTCCATCTGACAGTGGGATGCTGTCAAGGGCCTTTGCTTCCAAGTGGGTCAAGCTCTAGGCCCATGTTCCTCACTCTTGCCAGAGCAGGCAAGAGTGAGGTCCTCACTTAACACTGGCCATGGCTCTGTCTTTGCTGCTATGGTTGTGGGGACTTCACTTGCTTTCAAGTGGTCACTAGCAGATTCAAGTATTGTTTCTCCTCTCTTCTCTCCTACACAACCCCCTTAAGGTTTCACGTACCGCAGACTGGGATGACCCTGATTTTCTGATCCTAACTCTACCTCCTGACTGCCGGGATTACAGGGGGTATGCCACCACGCCTGGTTTTACATGGTGCTGGGGACCGAACTCAGGGCTTTGTACATGCTTGGCAAGCACTCTCTCCTCACATGCCCCAGCCAATGTGTGAGTGTGTGTGTGTGTGTGTGTGTGTGTGTGAGAGAGAGAGAGAGAGAGAGAGAGAGATAGGGGCTCATGTATCCCAGGCTGGCTTCAAATGTGAACTGCCTAGGTAGCCGAGGATGACTCTGAACTGCTTCTCCCAAGTGCTGGGGCTGTAGGTAGGTACATGCTGCCATGCTGGTTTATGCAGTGCTGGCAATTTAACGCAGGACTTGGTACACTCCCACAACTGGACTATATATATCCTTAGCCCAGGTTTCAAAGTTGTATGTGCATAAGAATCACCTGAGAGCTGGGCATGGTGGCGCACGCCTTTAATCCCAGCACTCGGAGGCAGAGGTAGGAGGATCGCCATGAGTTCGAGGCCACCCTGAAACCACATAGTTAATTCCAGGGCAGCCTGGGCCAGAGTGAGACCTACCAAAAAAAACAAAAAAAAAAAAAAAAAAAAAAAAAGAATCACCTGAGAGCCCCTACTGACCACCAAATAAACACCAACAGGTGTGAGTGTGTGGTGGAAGACGTGACTTTCTAATTGAGAGAGTATGAGTAGGGTCTCAATGTATATTTCCTTCTAGTTTCCATTTGACACTACTGGTCCCAGAAACACTTTGAGAACCACTGCTTTCAAGTAATGAAATAAGAAATATTGGTCTGAGATGGCTTGCAAAGCCTGACAGCCAGGGGTTCAATTCCCCAGTATCCACGTAAAGCCAGATGTACAACGTGGTACATGCATCTGGAGTTCATTTGTAGTGGCAAGAGGCCATGGAATGCTCATTCTCTCCCTCCCCTCTTTCACGTAAATAAAATTTTTTTTTGGTTTTTTTCTTTTCTTTTTTTTTTTTTTTGGTTTTTCGAGGTAGGGTTTCACTCTGGTCCAGGCTGACCTGGAATTAACTATGTAGTCTCAGGGTGGCCTTGCACTCACGGCGATCCTCCTACCTCTGCCTCCCGAGTGCTGGGATTAAAGGCATGCGCCACCATGCCCAGGTTTTTTTATTTTGGTTTTTCAAGGCAGGGTCTTGCTCTAGCTCAGGCTGACCTGGAATTCACTATGTAGTCTCAGGGTGGCCTCGAACTCATGGCAATCCTCCTACCTCTGCCTCCCAAGTGCTGGAATTAAAGGCGTATGCTACCATGCCCGGCTAAATAAATAAAATTTAAAAAAATTAGGGCTGGAGAGTTGTTAAGTTGCCTGTGAAGTGTAAGAACTCATGTTCAAACCTCCAGGCCCCATGTAGCCAGACAAACAGTGATGCAAGTATGCAAGGTCGCACATGCACACAAAGGGGGCACACACGTCTGGAGTTCATTCGCAGTGGCTAAAGGCTCTGGCACACCCATTATCTCTCTCTGCCTCTTTCTCTCTCTCAAAATAAATAAATAAATAAAAAGAATTATTGCTGGGCGTGGTGCTACATGCCTTTAGTCACAGCACTTGGGAGGCAGAGGTAAGAGGATCACTGTGAGTTCAAGGCCACCCTGGGAGTACATAGTGAATCCCAGGTCAGCCTGAGCTAGAGCGAGAGCCTACCTCGAAAAAAAAAAAAAAAAAGGAAAGAAAAGAAAAGAAAAAATACCCAAACAAAAAACACCAAAAGCAAAACAAAAACAAAACAAAAAGAAAATTAAAAAATTATCATTGTACCCTCTAGTTGTGAACAGCAAAAAAGATATCAAATTGGCAATACAGCAAATTCATGGCCAGCCTGGGATACATAATGAGACTGTCTACAAAAAACAAATGAAAACAAACAAATCCAAAGCAAGGAAAAAACAAAAAGACCCACAGCAGACCTTTGGCCTGGGCAAAGATTTTCTTTCTGGAGGCAGGAAAGCCCCATACTAATCCAAGTCATAACAAAGAAAGCACAGCTAGCTAGGCATGGTGGTGCACGCCTGTAATCCCAGCACTCGGGAGGCAGAGGTAGGAGGATCACCATGAGTTCAAGGCCACCCTGAAACTACAGAGTGAGTCAACCTGGACTAGAGACTCTACCTTGAAAAACACACACACACACACACACACACACACACACACACACACACACACACACAATTACATAGCTAGAAGGGCTGGAGATATGGCTCAGCAGTTGAGGCGCTTGCTTGCAAAGCCTAAGGACTGGAGTTCAATTCCCCAGTATCCATGTAAAGCCAGATGCACAAGGTGGCACATGTGTCTGGATTGTGTTTGCAGTGGCTAGAGGCCCTGGCGTGCCCTTTCTCCCTTTTTCTATCTCTTTCTCACTCTCTCTCAAATAAGTAAATAAAATTAAAAAAGAATTTTTTTAGAAGAATGCATAGATAGGGGCTGATGGTGTGGTGTTTGCAGAACACATACCAGGCCAGGGTCCCGCCACAGCACCATGTAAACTATAAATCAATAAAAGCACAGGTGGGCGTGTCAGGCTTCGTCCCTCACTACGACTCACAGCAGGCAGCCATCCTGGATTTATCAGACCCTCAACACCTTCCAAGTGGCTTTCAAGTAGGATGTGAGTCTGGGGACAAGAAACCAGCGCTGGTGTTGTAGAGAAACGCGACCCACTTTGCCTTCTTACCCGCTTGTGGTGATGCGTCAGTCTGGACAGAAACTCAAACTCCATACACAAACGCTCGTTGGTGCTCAGCTGCAGGATGGACAGCTCTACGCCCTCCAGGTACAGGATGCTGGCTGCAGGGCAGGGAGGAGAGGGGCACACAGATGCAGACCAACCACACAAAGCCCGGGTGTCCCACTTCCCCCATCTGCAAAGAAAAGCTGCCTGCTTACCCAACTCTCACTTCCTGTTCCTTTCAGCTCCCTCTTGGGCTTCAGCCCACTGCCCTGCAAATCACTGTCTCTAAGCTGACAAGGGCGCTCTCCACTAGACCAGCAGCGCAGACTTTGGAAGCTGGCAAGCAGAGTGCTGGCAGCACAGTGCCATCCTCTCTGAGGCTGTTGCAGCCTGCAGCAAGCACACAGGGGTCCTCAGAGAGATCCTGTCACAGATCTGGGGCTCAGGATTTCTGTTTAGCCCCAATCTTCCCAGTTCTGCAATCAAACATTCTAACACTGAAAAGGAGTATGAGATGCTTTGAAAAAACCTGGCTCCTAAATTAAAGGGAAAAGCAGCTAGCAAATTATTACATTTTTGTTGTTGGTGGTGGTTTTTTGAGGTAGGGAATTGCTCAGCCTAGGCTGACCTGGAATTCACTATATAGTCTCAGGCTGGCCTCAAACTCACAGTGATCTGTGAGTGCTGGGATTAAAGGTGTGCGCCACCATGCCTGGCATGTTACATGTTAATTTTTTTTTCTAGCAACTATTTGGAACTATTTAAAATTAACCATTTGCCTTTATATTTCAGAGTAATAAAAATTTTATGCAAAAGAAGGCCTTTCATACAGGACAGTAAGATGAGAATGTGCACTGTGGGTTTGTACCTAACAAATTGAAAAAAACATGGCAGTGATGGATTCTTATAGCACTGAAGGGCGTTTAGCTGATAAGTCTCCTCTGTGGTGTCACCTGAAGTGACAGAATCACTAAGGCCCTGGCTGATAAACGTACTTACCATCCGTCTGCAGCACCCATTCAATGCGCACCACAGGGACGAGTTCTCCGTGCTGCGTGTAGGCAGAGCCCAGCTGCAGCTGGATGCTTTTGGGGGAAGAAGGGGTCAGGTTTCGAAGGTGGATCCAGCTGCTATCCAGACAGGTACCTGGGAACCAGAGAAAAGCAGCCTCCAGAGGCTTGCGGGCAAGGCACCAAAGATGCCCTCAGAGGTCCCTCTAGCTCCTAAATGGGTCGGGATCAGCAAATGTCCTTGGCCATCCTGCTATGACCCTTGGCAGGGTCTCTGCCCATCTGCCTAGCCCATTCTTTTTCTCCTTCCTTCCTTCCTTCCTTCCTTCCTTCCTTCCTTCCTTCCTTCCTTCCTTCCTTCCTTCCTTCCTCTCCTTCCTTCCTTCCTTCCTTTCTTTCCTTTCTTTTCTTTCTTTTCTCTCTCTCTCCCTTCCTCCCTCCCTCCCTCCTCCTTTCTTTCTTCCTTTTCCTTTCTCCTTTCTTTCTTTTCTTTCTTTTTCCTCCCTCCTCCTTCCCTTTCCCTCCCTCTCTCCTTCCTTCCTTCCTTCCTTCCTTCCTTCCTTCCTTCCTTCCTTCCTTCCTTTCTCTTTCTCCCCCTCCCCCAAGGTAGGGTCCCTCCCATAGTGATCCTCCTTCCTGCCCTGGAGTGCAGGAGTGTACCACCACACCCAGCTCAACCCACTCTTTTTAATGCTGATCTGGGACAATGGGGAAGGGTTTCCAGTAGCCCAGGCTGACTTGGAATTCACTATGTAGTCTCAGGTTAACCTCGAACTCACAGTGATCCTCCAACCTCTGCCTCCCCAGTGCTGAGATTAAAGACATATGCCACCACACCCAGCCTAAAGGGAGATGTTTTTTGAAAAATCTTTTTATTTGGGTTGGAGAGGTGGAGCTTGCCTGCAAAGCCTAAGGGCTCATGTTCGACTCCAGATCCCACATAAGTGTGACACAAGCCCCACTGTGGAGCCTGGCTGGAGGCCCTGCCCCCACCCTCTCCCATGTTGGTATGTTGGTCTGTCAAAAAAATACGAGGTAGGCTTTCATTAACCAGAAGCAAGTCTCAGAGAAGCCTCAAAAAGGAAGAGGCCACCACACCTGGCTCAAAACTACTTTTATTTGTTTGTTTTGAGATATAGATGGGGAATGGACATGTCAGGGCCTTTTTGCACCGGGCTTTACTGCATGCGTACTGGAAAATTGAGCACAGGCCATCGGGCTTTGCGAGCAAGTATCTTCCACTGTTAAGCCATCTCCAGGCCTGGAGGTGGGTTTTTAGGACACAGCAGTCGTTGGAAACAGAGAGGTAAGCCGCTCTTACAGCTGAGGACACTAGAAGTGTGCGCTTCACCCTTTCAAGTACAAGCAGACCAGGTGCTGGGACGTGGCTCCGAGGTGAGTGCTTGTCCTGGGCTCTATCCCCAGGCACAGCAAAAAACTTTGCAAGAACTGCCGGGCATGGTGGTGCACGCCTTTAATCCCAGCACTGGGGAGGCAGATGGGAGGATCTCCATGAGCTCAAGGCCACCCTGAGACGACACAGTGAACATCTTCTTACCACAAAAAAAAAAAAACCCTGCATGAACAAATAAACAAAAACCCCAAACCCATCCTCCACCATGGACATCTCATGCAGCAAAGCCACACAGATCACCTGTAGTTGGGTACACCAGGGAATGGGTGGCCTCACTTTTAATACAAATGCTGAAACTGGAGTGGGGGTTTCCAGGCTGTCACTTCATTAACAGAGCAACAAGAGAAGAAAGGAAGAGGACTTACTGTTCTTGACGGTGCAGTTCAGCCCCTGTGGGAAGAAACAGGTGGTAATTACAGCTGATGAGCCAAGACACTAGGGGTGGCTCTCAGTGTGGGGAACAGGAATCGAGGTGAATGGGTGTGATAGGTACAAATGCAACTGGAGGGGGGTTTGGGTGTGGTTGATTTGAGTAATTCTTATGAGCCGAGACATTGAGAGAGGAATGGGAGGGCGATCTGGGAAAAGGCTCTTAAATCTGGAGGCTTCCAGTTTTCATGAGCAGTGAGGAAGGGGCAAGGAGCCAAACTTATAATCTCTGGTGTGGATTAACTTTGGAAAAGTCACTAAATCTACTATAAAATCCTTAGAGGAAAAAAAAAAGTGCCAAAGGGACACACACACACAGTTTCACTGATCCTCATAACACCTTTTTCTTTTGGCTGGTGCTGGGAGTTAAACTCAGGGCCTCACACACGCTAAGCACATACTCTACTACAGAGCTAGACCCAATGACACACACCAGACTGATTATATGTGTCCTCAGCTCCGTTTTACAGATGGGGAAACTGAAGCACTGGGGCTGTATTTACTGTCTCTTGCTTTGGCAATCTGTGCTGAGCATAGCGGATCTAGAGGGCCACACTTAAAAGCGCCAGTGGTAAACATTGTGTAACATCAAGTTGAAGCCTTGCCAGCTGACGGCTCTGGAACAAACGATCATCACACATAAAAGGACAATGGGCACGCAGTTTGGGCTAACTCCGTTATCCACTGGTAACTACTCAAAACCACCGCAAGATGATGCCTGTGATGACAGGCTCCTGTTTACGGAGAACAAGAGGAACTGGGGAGGGTCTAAAAACACAGCAGCTGGCTAACAAGGGTGCTCGTTCCGTAGCTGAAGGAAATAGCTTGATGCCTTACCATATACTACTGTTTCAGTTTTGTCTGCTGACAGTCATTGTAATACATATTTTCCTCCTATTATGGTGATTACTCTATTTTTATTACAAATAACTCTGAACCTATCAAATAACTTCAGCATTATTAACACAATGTTGTAGGCTTCCTCCTGTATTTTTAAACATTTTTATATTTTATTTATTTATTTGAGAGAGAAAAAGAGGCAGAGAGAGAGAGAGAGAGAGAATGGGTGTGCTAGGGCCTCCAGCCACTGCAAACAAACTCCAGATGTACGTGCTCCCTTGTGCATCTGGCTTACGTGGGTCTTGGAAAGTTGAACCAGGATCCTTGGCTTTGCAGGCAAATACCTTAACTGCTAAGCCATCTCTCCCGCCCTCTCCTTTTATTTTGAAAAACTATTTTAGCTGGGCGTGGTGGTACATCCCATCACTCAGGAGGCAGAGGTAGGAGGATCCCTGTGAGTCTTGAGTCTAACCTGGGACTACAGAGTGAGTTTCAGGTGAGCCTCGGCTAGAGCAAGATCCTACCTCAAAAAACCAAAACAAGACAAAACAAAAACCAAAAACCTATTTATTTATTTTTGCACTATTTTCCATATGCAGATGTGCACCCTGCACATACGTGCAGGGCCGCAGAGAACGCCGGGCATCTTCTATTGCTCTTCTACATGTTTCTTTGAGACAGAATCTCTCACTGCACCTGGAGCTGCCATTTGGGCTCCAATCGGGTGATCAACCAGCCCAAGTAAATTTTTGAGCCCTGCTCTCAATGGGACTAGGGTTACAGACATGCAAGGCCATGCCCAGATTTTTTTTTTGTTTTTTTTTTTTGCCTCTGGTCCAGGCTGACCTTTTATGTAGTCTCAGGGTGGCCTCGAACTCACGGCAATCCTCCTACCTCTGCCTCCCGAGTGCTGGGATTAAAGGCGTGCGCCACCACGCCCGGCAGATGCCCAGATTTTTATGTGAGTGCTGGGGATTGAACTCAGGACAAATCAGACCCTCACACTTGCACAGCAGTAAGTCTTATCTAGCCAGGTATGGTGGTGCACACCTTTAACCCTAGCTTGGGAGGCAGAGAGAGGCAGGAGGATCTCTGTGAGTTCAAGGTCAGCCTAGGCTAGAGTGAGACTTTACCTGGAAAAAAAAAGTTCTTTGCAACTTATTTTTCTCACCCATCAACACACCCTGACCATTACTCTGGGTCAGCTGGTATCTGTGTAGCTAGTTATCCTTAGTATTGTATACTAACCATAAGAGGTCTGTTCATCTTATTGGACATTTAGACTTAAACTAGATCTCACTTTGTTCAGCCATTTTTATCCCCCACCTTTTTTTTTTTTTTTTTTTTTTAAAGCTAGCATGACTTCAATTTAAAAGTTGTTTAAGTCTTTTACAAAAGGAGAAGCCATGGGCCAGTCTCACCCCATGAATAGAGAGAGATGCAATTGTAAGTAACATATTAGCAAATTTAGTATAGCAGAATATCAAAATAATAATGTACTATGATCTGGTGGGATTTATTCTAGTAACACAAAGTGGCCCATTGTCAGCAAGTCATAATTCATTATATCAAAAATAAAGAACTGGGCGTGGTGGCACAGGCCTTTAATCCCAGCACTCGGGAGGCAGAGGTAGGAGGATCACCATGAGGTCAAGGCTACCCTGAGACTACAGAGTGAATTCCAGGTCAGCCTGGGCTAGAGTAAGATCCTACCTCAAAAAACAAAAGAAAAAAAAACAAAAAAAAAAAAAAAAAAAAAGAAAAAAAGAAGAAAGAAAGAAATGGGGCCAGGGAGATGGCCCATCAGGTAAGACTTTTTTTTTTTTTTTTTGAAAGGTAGGGTCTCAGGCTGGCCTCAAACTCACAACCATCCTCCTACTTCTGCCTCCTGAGTGCTGGGATTAAAGAAGTGCAGCACCATGTCCGGCAGCAAGGAACTTTTTAAAGTTGGATCCCATTTTCTATGGAAATAGGTGATTAAAAAGACCTCCAAGGGGCTGGAGGGATGGCTTAGCGGTTAAGGTGTTTGCCTGCAAAGCCAAAGAACCCAGGTTCGATAGCTGCCCAAGGGAATGCACACGTCTGGAGTTAGTTTACAGTGGCTTGGAGGCCCTGGCACCCCCATTCTCTCTCTTTCTTTCTCTCTCCCCTTTCTCTGTCAAATAAGTAAATTAAATAGAAATAAAATATTTTTTAAAAAGACCTCCAAATCTATGTCTCAGTATGATTGTTTGAACTTAGAAAAGCATGTTGACAGAACGATAGCTGGTGTTGACAGACTGGTTCCTATGGGTAAAAGAGATACAAATTTTTATTTTATTTTATTTTATTTTATTTTATTTTATTTTTATTTTTATTTTTTGTGATTAAAAAGGGACCAGCCCAGGCTGACCTGGAATTGGAGTAGGAGGGTGGCCTCGAACTCATGGCGAGATCCTCCTAAGTGCTGGGTTTGCGCCACCACGCCCGGCTTTTATTTTATTTTAATTTCTTATTATTATTATTTTGGTTTGTCAAGGTAGGGTCTCATTCTAGCTCAGGCTGACCTGGAATTCACTATGTAGTCTCAGGATGACCTTGAACTCATGGCGATCCTCCTACCTCTGCCCAAGTGCTGGGGGATGCCACCACGCGTCGGCTTGGAGATATAAATTTTTAGTGACAAAGAGGCCCTGGAGATGCGCACATTCTCTTTCTTTCTTGTTTGCAATGCCTAATGACCCACACCTGATTGTCCAGCATCCACATAAAGTTGGACACAAGGCAGTGCATGCATGTGGCACTCATTTGCAGCAGCAAGAGACCCCAGCGTGCCCATACACATACATACACACAGCAAGAGACCCCAGCATGCCCATACACATACATACACACATAGATAAAATTTAAGGTTGGATAGCAATTTCCTCTGAATTGAAACAATCCATCCTGGAGGGAAAAGAAAAGCTCCCACTTCTCAGGAAGCTCCTGCAATTGACATGATTCATAATGTCGCTCCCCAAGGGTACGGGAGCTGCTGCTAGAGAGGCGACTCCCCACCAGAGAAGCTGCCTGCAAAGAGTACCATGAGCTCCACGCACACAGCTTCTGTGAGTGACTCTTCACCCACACTGGGTTAGGGCGTCTGGTGATGCCGCTGCCTGTGAGTGAGTCACCCATGGTCCTGCAAGCAACCCCTCACCAATAAACTCACTGGATCATCAAGTTAGAATTTGTGGAATTGTACTTTGGCTGGTCACCTGTGCCCTGTCTGGGGTGAACTGATATCTGTTTCCATAGTAGCAAAAGTTAACATGAAGCCAGGTGTAGTGGTGCACACATTTAATCCTAGAATTTGGGGGGCAGAGGTAGGCAGATCACTCTGTGAGTTCAATCCAGCTTGGGACTACAGAGTGAGTTCTAGGTCAGCTTGGGCTACAGTGACACCCTACATCTAAAAAAATCCAAGAAAAAAGGGGGGGGCTGGAAAGATGGCTCAGCGGCTCAGGCACTTAGCTACAAAGCCTGATAACCTGGTTCAATTTCTCAGTACCCACATAAAGCCAGATGCACCAGGTGGCACATGTGTCTGGAGTTCTTTTGCAGTGGTTGGAGGCCCTGGCACCCCCATTCTCTCTATCTGTGTCTCTTTTTTCTCTCTCTGCTTGCAAATAAATAAATAAAGACATGAAAATCTTTTCTTACCAGGCGTGGTGGCGTATGCCTTTAATCCCAGCACTCAGGAGGCAGAGGTGGGAGGAGCACTGTGAGTTTGAGGCCACCCTGAGACTACAGAGTAAATTCCAGGTCAGACTGGGCCAGAGTGAAACCCTACCTTGAAAAACAAAACAAAACAAAAACAAAACAAAAATCTTTTCTTTAGGCCTGGCATGGTGACACATGCCTTTACTACCAGCACTTGGGAGGCAGAGGTAGGAGAATTGTCATTAGTTCAAGGCCACCCTGAGACTACGTAATGAATTCTAGGTCAGCCTTCATCCTAGGCTAGAGCGAGACCCTACCTTGAAAAAACAAAAACAAAAACAAAATTATTTTCTTTAAAAAGTTTACATGACACTTGGCCTGAGTGTGGGACACGACAGAAGCAAAGATGAGTTTGGGAGAAGTGACTGCGTGGTCCTAGATGTAAGCAGAAAGCATGCACCTGAAGCACCCGAGGCTGGATCATCTGAGGGAAACCCTGACGTGGCTGCTCTTCCCCATGTGGTGTGCGGTGGTGTGCCTTTTTTTTTAATATATATTTAAAAAATTATTTGTATTACTATTTTTTATTTATTTTTATTTTATTTTATTTGAGAGAAATAGGCAGGTAGGGGGAGGAAGAGGGAGAGAATGGGCATGCCAGGGCCTCCAGCTGCTGCAAACTGCACATGCATGTGCCCCCTTGTGCATCTGGTTTACATGAATCCTGGGGGATGGAACCTGGGTACTTTGGCTTTGCAGAAAAGCGCCTTAACCACTAAGCCATCTCTCCAGCCCCTTTCTTTCTTCCCCCTTCCCCTTCCCCTTTTTTCTTTCTTCTCTTCCCTCCCTCCCTCCCTCCTTCCTTCCTTCCTTCCTTTCCTTCTTTCTTTCTTTCTTTCTTTCTTTCTTTTCCTTCCTTCCCTCCCTCCCTCCCTTCCTCTCTCTCTCCCTTTCTTTCTTTCTCTCTCTCTTTCTTTCTTTCTTTCTTTCTTTCTTTCTTTCTTTCTTTCTTTCTTTCTTTCTTTCAGAGGCCTGTGGTGTACCTTCTTAATAGTGCTATCAGTTTCATGGGCTTTGCAAAGGCATTAAGACATCTGAACATGTCTGTGACAGAGTCCTAGAACGGCACACTTCCTCCATATGGTGTGGAGTGGAACACTTTCTTTTAAAAAATTTTTTTAAGTTAGTTATTTATTTGAGAGAGTCAGAGAAGAGAGAGACAGACGGACCGAGAGAATGGGCATGCCAGGGCCTCCAGCCACTGCAAACAAACTCAGACACATGCCACCTTGTGCAGCTGGCTTAGGTGGGCCCTGGGGAACCAAACCTGAGTCCTTTGGTTTTGCAGGCAAATGCCTTAACAGCTGAGTCATCCCTCCGGCCCTGGAACACTTTCTTGAATACAGAGGCACCATGAGAATATGTGAAGGTCTGGAACAAATACTTCAGGAGCATGTAAGGGACAAGAGTTGCTGCAGTGGGACTGGAGAGATGGCTCAGCAATTAAGGTGCTTGCCTGCGAAGCTGAAGGACCAAGGTTCACTTCCCCAGGACCCAAGTAAGCCAGATGCACAAGGTGGCACACATCTGGAGTTTGTAGCTAGAGGCTCTGACGTCGTGCCTGTTCTCTTTCTCTCTCTCTTCTCCCTCTCTCCCTCAAATAAATAAAAAATATATATATTTTTTGGTTTTTCAAGGTAGGGTCTCACTCTGGCTCAGGCTGACCTGGAATTCACTCTGTAGTCTCAGGGTGGCCTCGAACTCTGGCGATCCTCCTACCTCTGCCTCCTGAGTGCTGGGATTAAAGGTGTGCGCCACCACGCCCAGCTCAAATAAATAAAATATTTTTAAAAAAAGAGTTGGTGCAGAAGATGCATCGCCACTGTTGTACATAATAAAATAGAGAGGGCACATGATGAGAGTCCTCCACATGCCTCTGATTTGGTGAATAAACTGCTAAAAAAGAGGTAAGCTGGAGGTGCTAACTTACAAATCACAGTACAAGCTGGGTGTGGTGGTGCACACTTTTAATTCCAGCACTCAGGAGGCACAGGTGGAAGGATCGCAGTGAAGTCCACAGCTCTAGCCCACCTTCAACTCTGCACTCACTAGCCATGGCCAGTCACAGGCTTGGTCAGTGTAGGTTAGCCAGGCCAATCCTGCAGCGTGTTGTAAGAGCTAAGGAGAGGTTCATGCGACAGCTTTGTGTGTGGCATCAGGCATGAAGCTCCAGTGTAACATTGGTGGTGCATACACAGCACAGAGCCTGATGCCTTCCTCAGCGTGGCCTGTGACTGGTGAGGTGAGCACCACCCTTTTGCAGATGAGGACCCAGAGATGCAGCGCAGGTGAGGGGAAAGCCTGCACAGGCTTCTGACCTGGCTGCGGGCTCCCATTTACTGGACGCTAAGTGATGCCAGGGTCTCCTCACGGCAGAGGAGCCTGATGAAGGCAGCCTGCAGCTAGGGTGGACGGGCAACACATAAACAGGACCTGCTCCCTGCTGGCTCCACCACCTGCCAGAGAGCATCTGCCGCGAGAGCACCCTCAGAACACAACTTTTTACCCTCAGGAAAAGTGGCAGGGCTGAGAGCAGCTTCCCGCAGCCAAAAACCAAAGGGCGAAGCCCAACGGTCCTTCTACCACAAGTCAAAACCGCAAGTGCTCAGGAGGAAAGCAGCAGTACTACGCCCATCCCGGCTGTGAAGCACCCGTGTTCACAGAGCCCTCTGGCTGACCTCGGCCAAGTGCTGCTGCCTGGCTTAAGGGCGTTCGTTCCTCAGGACTGGTGAAGCCCAGGCAGAGGGAAAGCCGCCAAAGGAGCACATCCAGAGAAATGCAACTGCTTAAGATGTCCACAGGGTTGGTTTCTGTGGGCACACCATAACCATGTGGGTTCTGAGGTGCCACGTCCAGGCAACCTGAACAAGTGCAATGGCTTGTCGTGCCTGACGACTACTTCTCAAGCCAGGGCACTTCCTCCCTTCCTTCCTTCCTTCCTCTTTCAATCTTCTGTTCTCGCATGCAACACAGTTATCAAGCCTCCACAGCCTGTACCTGCAGCAGAGCCAGGAACAGAGCCGGTACACTGAAGCCTGTTTTCCTATTTCAGGAGGAAGTAGCTGAGGGCTACATTCAACCAGCTTCCCAGGAGACATTCATACTGTGGCAAGTGGCAGGGGCTTTCATTGAGATGGCTTACTCAACCCAGTCAGTCCTCTGGCGGTGGAGATAAACCATACTGTGACTAAAACACCAGGGGAGCCGGGCGTGGTGGCGCACGCCTTTAATCCCAGCACTCGGGAGGCAGAGGTAGGAGGATCACCGTGAGTTCGAGGCCACCCTGAGAATACAGTGAATTCCAGGTCAGCTTGGGCTTCAGCAAGACCCTACCTCGAAAAAAATACAAAAAAAAAAAAAAAAAAAAAAAAAAAAAAAAAACCCCAGGGTATGGAGAGAAATCTGAATGGGGTGGTTTCTCTTCTGTCTCTTTTGCAGTGCTGGGTATGGAAGCCAGGGCCTTGCACATTTCTTTTTTTTCGAGGTAGGGTCTCACTCTAGACCAGTCTGACCTGGAATTCACTTTGTAGTCTCAGACTGGCCTCAAATTCACAGTGATCTTCCTACCTCTGCCTCCCGAGTGCTGGGATTAATGTGCGCCACCACACCCGGCTCAAGCTCTTTTTAAAAGGACACTAAAATGAATACAGCAGGGAAGCTGAGCCAGGTGCAGGGAGAAGGGAAGAAGGAAAAGGGAGATATCAATCCAGTCTGGTTACAAGCATCTATCCCTCCAATTAAAGTCAAAATCTGGGCTGGAGGGATGGCTTAGCAGTTAAGGCACTTTCCTGCAAAGCAAAAGGACCCAGGTTTGATTCCCCAGGACCCACGTGAGCCAGACATACAAGGTGGCACTTGTATCTGGAGTTCATTTGCAGTGGCTGGAGGCCCTGGTATGCCTATTCTCTCTCTCTATCTACCTCTCTCTCTCAAATAAACTTTAAAAAAAATTTAAAGCCAGGCATGGTGGCGCACGCTTTTAATCCCAGCAGAGGATTAAAGAGGGAGGCAGAGGTAGGAAGATCACTGAGAGTTTGAGGCCACCCTGAGACTACAGAGTGAATTCCAGGTCAGCCTGAGTTAGAGCGGGACCCTGCCTGTAAACCGCCCCCCCACACACACACAAAATCTGGGGCTGGAGAGATAGCTTAGGGGTTAAGGCACCTGCCCCCTAAGCCTAAGAACGCTGGTTCCAATCTCCAGGTCCCACGTTTAGCCAGATGCAAAGTGATGCAAGGGCGCAATGCCACACTTGACCACAAGGGGGTGCACACATCTGGATTTCGTTTGCAGCAGCTGAGAGACTGCTGGCGCGCCCATCTCTATCTGTCTCCCTCTCCCTCTCTCTCTGTCTCTCTCTCCAAAAAAATAAAAAATATATATTAAAAAAATGATCTGGAGAGATGGCCTAGCAGTTAAGGCTCCTGCCTATGTAGCCTAAGGAGTCATGTTTGACTCTCCAGTGATGCACAGCAACGTAAGTGCACAATGTCAACGTGCTCAAGGGGGAGCACGCATCTGGAGTTCAACTGCAGTGGCTGCAGGCCCTAGCATGCAAAATCTCTCCCCCTTCTCTCTCTCTCTCTCTCTCTCTCTCTCTCTCTCGCATAAAACAAAACAAAACAAAAAAAGGCCAGTCGTTGGGCTTACTTCAAAAATAAATAAATAAATAAATAAATAAATAAATAAATAAATAAATAAATAAAGTCAAAATCTTTTAGGGAAGGGGCTGTAGCTCAAAGCCTAGGTTTGCTCTGGTTTGATCCCCAGCACTGCGAAAGCAAACAAAACACCCTCCCAACCCTTTCGCCTAGCTCCCATGAAGATGGAAGATGGCGACTCCTTTTCCTGAATCACGCCATACCCCTTTCCACACACTTTACCCTGCCCCACCCAAAGACCTTGGCCCAAGGCCCCTTCCATCAGCTGGAATGCTATCATCAACCTGTTCCTAAGGCTCTCACTCAGAAATAGAACTTCCCAAATATCTTCCAAAAAAACATCCAGCTAGAAGTAATTTTTCTTGTCCCTGGATCCCTGTACACTCAGCAGTTGTGCAGAGCTCCAGACAATCCAATCCCTGCACAGGAAGTCCTAAAACCACTTCTGGAGTTTCAGTTCCTTTCACCATACCTTCTCTATTAGGCAGGCCCCGGACAGGAGTCGAGCCACATATACACCAAATCCCCCATGCGGGGGCATTTTACACCTTCTGCAGGAAGGACCCAATGAACACACATAGTTCTGCTTTGCCCCACAGTAGAAATCACAGGACATTGTGCAACATAATTCACATTAAAACCTTTTTTTTTTCTTGCAGAATAGTCACTCTTCCTCCACACTCTTTCCGTAATTGCAATATTAAATAAGAACTTTCACATCCTCTGACTCAGCTACTGAGCACAGTCCGGGGGGTCAGTGGTGGTGGAGGGCTGGGAAAAATAGAGTAAAAGAAAGGGGCAGGGGAAAGGGGAAGTAAGGTGCTATTTGTGGAACTCCCAGTTTTGCTGTTTTTGTTGTTGTTGTTGTTGTTGTTTGTTTGTTTTTTTGGTTTTTCAAGGTAGGGTCTCCTTTAGCCCAGGCTGACCTAAAATTCACTCTGTGGTCCCAGGCTGGCCTCGAACTCCTACCTCTGCCTCCCGAGTGCTGGGATTAAAAGCGTGTGCCACCACGCCCGGATGGCTATGCCTTTTTATTATTTATTTATTACTTATTTGGACGACGGTTCAAGTTCTACAGCAAGGCAACTCCTCGAAAGGGGTGTGCCACTTCCTATGGGCGCAGCAGGGGTCCTCCTTGACAGCCGCAAACCAGCCGACCGTCCTGGGCACATCTGCGGCGTGCTTCCTCCATAGCCCTCCGCGGAGGGCCGCGGGGCAGGGCTGGGGGACAGGGCGCGGGAGGACGGGCCTCGCGAGGAGCCGGGGCGGGGTGGCCTGGCCCCCACGTCGTGCCCATCGAAGTCCATCCCCAGCTCTGCCCGGGCTGTGTGTGTGTGTGGAGGGGTCCCCGCCTCTCCGGTCCCCCTCCCCGAACTCTCGGTGTGCCAGCCCGCGCTCGTCCGGGCCCGGCCGCCCCCCATCTCGGCCGTCCGCGGAGTCGGGGTCTCACCTCCTGCGAGCAGACGGGCGCCGGGAAGTCCAGGAGCCGCAGGGAGGCGCGGCCGGAGGCCAGCACGCTCAGGAGCACGAGCAGCCGCCCCAGCGCGGGCCCTGCGCCGGCCGGCGGTCCGCAGCGCAGCGCGCCCATGGCCCGGGCTCGGGATCCTCCGACGGGCTCTCCCTTCCGCGGACCCGGGGCTGGCCGCAGCGCGCGGCGGGCTTCCGGCTTCCCGGGACGGGGCGGGGCGTGGCCTGGGCTTGGCGGGAGGGGCGTGGCCTGGGCGTGGGCGGGGCCACTTCTGCCCTGGCCGCCGGGTCTGCGCTCCTCCGCTCAGCTCGCCTGGTACTGCTCGGGCACCGGGCCAGCAGAGACGGCTCACCGTCCCCGACAGCTGGCATGTTGATTGGGAGCCTTGGTCGCCCCCAAGTTAATGTCTTCATTGCCAAACTCTGCCGCTTTGCTCTCGCCCTGTTCCGACTCTATCTAGTCCTTTGAATACTGTCCCCAACTGAGGAAGTCTGTTTTGTTTGTTTCAATTTGGGTTTTTTTTTGTTGTTGTTGTTTTTTGTTTGTTTGTTTTGAGGTACGGTTTCACCCTAGTCCAGGCTGTCCTAGAATTCCTTTGTAGTCTCAGGGTGGCCTCGAACTCACAGCGATCCTCCTACCTCTGCCTCCCAAGTGCTGGGATTAAAGGCATGCGCCACCAAGGCCGCTAGGTTTGGTTGCTCATTTTATTTCCGTGGGTACTGGAGAACCGAACCACGGCCACCAGGCTTTGCAAGCTAGCGCTTTTACCACTTGGTCATCTCCCCAGCCCGGGCCTGGTGTTTTGCTACCACTCTGGTCATCTCTATGTAGTCTCAGGGTGGCTCGAACTCTTGGGATCCTCCTACCTCTGAGTGTGGGATTTTTGCTCCTCCTTTTGACTCCAGTTTTACAGACTGTAACCCCATTTAACAATAAAGAAATGAGCCCACTTTTTTTTTTTTTTAACCGTTCCATGCCCTCCCTCCATGAATGCTGCCTCATCACAGGCCCCAAACCAGACAGCCAATCAATCAATGAATTCATAACTTGAAACCTCCCAAACTGTGAGTCGAAAATAAACCCTTTCTCTCAAATTTTCTTTGATGTTTCATGACTAAAAATCCCAACACTCAGAAGACTGTTGTAGGAGAATCAACATGAGTTCAAGCAAGACCAGCCGGGGCTACATAGTGAAGTGAGTTCCAGGAGGTCAATCTGTGCTAGAGTGAGGCCCTGCCTCTGGAAAATAAACGGTAGGGTGGCGCTGGAAGATGGTTCAGAGACACATCTATAGTTTGTTTGCAGCTGCAGGACGTCCTGGCACACCTATTCTCATTCTCTGTCTGTGTGTGTGTGTGTCTCTCACTTGCTCACTCAAATAAATAAATAAAAACTTAAGAGCCAGGCGTGGTGGTGCACGCCTTTAATCCCAGCACTCAGGAGGCAGAGGTAGGAGGATCGCCGTGAGTTCAAGGCCACCCTGAGACTACATAATTAATTCCAGGTCAGCCTGGGCCTGAGTGAGACCCTACCTTGAAAAAAAAAAAAAAAAAAAAAAAAAAAAAAAAAAACAACTTAAAAAGAAAACAAGCCTTTTCTCTTTCTAAGTGGAATACCTCAAGTATTTTATTATAGAGATAGAAAGCTGACTCACAGCCAGGCGTGGTGGCGCACGCCTTTAATCCCAGCACTCGGGAGGCAGAGGTAGGAGGATCCCCATGAGTTCAGGCCACCCTGAGAATACAGAGTGAATTCCAGGTCACCCTGGGCTAGAGTGAGACCCTACTTCGAAAAGAAAGAAAGAAAGAAAGAAAGCAAGAAAGCAAGAAAGCAAGAAAGCAAGAAAGCAAGAAAGCAAGAAAGCAAGAAAGCAAGAAAGCAAGAAAGAAAGAAAGAAAGAAAGAAAGAAAGGGAAAGGAAAGGAAAGAAGGAAGGAAAGGAAGAAAGAAAGAAAGAAAGAAAGAAAGAAAGAAAGAAAGAAAGAAAGAAAGAAAAAAAAGGAAGGAAGGAAGAAAGAAAGCTGACTTACATACTTAATGTAAATATTCAGGTATTTCACTGCAGAAATATCAATACAAGATGCTACCCCATGATTTTGTTGGAGATGTTGTGTAATTCATAGTGAACCACAAAGCGTTTCTAAATTCTTATCTAAAGTTCTAAACATAGATACCTCAAGGTCTTCAAATAAAGGATTGTCTAACACATCTATTTCACAGATACCATGACAAATGAGTGGGCTATCACTTGAAATGGGAGGAGCAGCGGCAGCTCCAATGAGTTCTAACCCAGGAAGTGGTGAAGAATTAACCGTTCTGGGCTCCGTGAGACAATCGCATGCCTGCATGAGGAATGGAGGCAACAGGCTTTATTAACACTTCAGAGATACAGTACAGGTAGGAACACGAGACAAGCAAGTATCCATTGACGTGACGGGAGCTCCCTGAAGAGGGAAACTCAAACGAGGCTGCCTTCAGAGGGTTTCTCCATAAACCATTGAGAGTGTCCCAGGCTGACTGTATATTGAAAGTTTAGTGATAACTGGGAGAACCTATCTGTTGAGGAGGGAATGTGCAGCAGGGCATGCTGGTCACAGAAGCAGTGATTAACTGCTTGGCTGACCACAGTGTTTTTGGATGAACTCCCAGATCCCCAGCCTGAGGAGTTTCTCAGTCTCCAAGCCAGCCAAACAGGGTCTAAAATGTCTTCATTATATAATTCCCAGAAGCAGGGGATTTCTCTCTCAATCAGTACAAAGCACCAGGCATCATTCCTAACCTATTGTGGGTATTCCACAAAATGCTATCACAATCATTACACCTGGTGTTCATATCAAGAAAACGAATGCAGGGCTGCAGAGATGGCTTAGTGGTTAAGGTGCTTGCCTGCAAAGCCTAAGGGTTCTATCCCCCAGTACCCACATAAGCCAGATGTACAAGGTGGCGCATGCATCTGGGATTTGTTTGTAGTGGCTAGAGGCCCTGGTACGCCCATTCTTTCTCTCTCTGCCTATCTGCCTCTTTCTCCCTCTCTCTCAAATAAATAAAATCTTTTTTAAAAAAAAAAAAGAGGAGAGCTGGGCGTGGTGGCGCACGCCTTTAATCCCAGCACTCGGGAGGCAGAGGTAGGAGGATTGCTGTGAGTTCGAGGCCACCCTGAGATTACATAGTGAATTCCAGGTCAGCCTGAGCTAGAGTGAAACCCTACCTCGAAAAATCAAAAAAAAAAAAAAAAAAAAAAAAAAGAAAGAAAGCCAGGAGTGGTGGCACACACCTTTAATCCCAGCACTTGGGAGGCAGGTAGGCGGACGCTGAAAATTCAAGGCCGCCCTGAGACTACAGAGTGAATTCCAGGTCAGCTTGGGCTAGAGCGATACCCTACCTTGAAAAACCAAAAAAAAAAATAAATAAGATTCAACAAAAATTAAAAGATCTCTAGAGCCGGGCGTGGTGGTGCACGCCTTTAATCCCAGCACTTGGGAGGCAGAGGTAGGAGGATCGCCGAGAGTTCAAGGCCACCCTGAGACAACATAGTGAATTCCAGGTCAGCCTGGGCTAGAGTGAAACCCTACCCTACCTCGAAAAACCAAAAAATAAAAAATAAAAAATAAATCTCTATTGGCTGAGTGTGGTAGCACACACCTTTAATCTTAACACTTAGGAAGCTGAGGTAGGAGGATCACCTTGAGTCTAAGGCCAGCCTGAGACTACATAGTACATTCTCAGTCAGCCTGGGATAGAGTGATACCCTACCTCAAAAAAAAAAAATAATAATGAATAAATTTAAGCCGGGCATGGTGGTGCAAGCCTTTAATCCCAACACTTGAGAGGCAGAGGTAAGAAGATCACTATGAATTCAAGGCTATTCTGGAATTACAGAGTGAATTCCAGGTCAGCCTGGACTGGAGTGAGACCATACATCAAAAAGAAAAACAGGGGCTGGAGAGATGGCTTAGGGGTTAAGGCGCCTGCCTCCTGAGCCTAAGAACACTGGTTCCAATCTCCAGCGGTTCCAATCTCCAGGTCCCACGTTTAGCCAGATGCTAAGTGAGGCAAGGGCGCAAAGCAGCACTTGACCACAAGGGGGCGCACGCATCTGGATTTCGTTGGCAGCAGCTGAGACACTGCTGGCGCGCCCATCTCTGTCTTCCTCTCTCTCTCTCTGTCTCTCTCCAAAAAAATAAATAAAAAATAAAAAGTAAAACAAAAAAGCGGTCTGTTGGGAACCTTGAGCCAAACTGCAGCCATTTGGAGTTAGATTTCAGTTTCCTGAGTGTCTGTGAGCAACTACATAACTAAGCCTTCCCAGAGACCCTACCCTGACCTGTAGATAAGAACAATGTGTAACTTAAAGATATATAAGACTGCTGTAACCCCCCCTATGACCTTGTGCAAGGCACATTCCCCAGCTGGGTATCCTAGCAACCCTGCTGCTCTTAGATCAGGGTGTTTAGCCACAAGGAATATCATTGATAGACATTTATCTGAGGTTCCCTCCCTGTGCAGCTGTGTAACTGGAACAAGGTCTCTGCTCTCAGAAGCTTCTTTGTTTTGCTTACTAATATATAAGCTGAGACTTTTGCAATAAACTTTGAGCCTTGATCAGCATTTTGTCTTGGCTCCATTCTTTGTGCTCTTGTCCTAGGATCATTCCAGCTCCCTCTCTCAGGGTCCTTTCGAAGTCGTGCCGCGGGTCGGCACAGCGGTCTGGAGAGATAGCTTAGTGGTTAAGGCGCTTGCCTGTAAAGCCTAAGAACTCCTGTTTGAATCCTCCAGATCCCACGTAGCCAGATACAACAGTGATACAAGTGCTTAATGTCATAATGCCCACAAGAGGACACAGGCATCTGGAGTTCTTTCACGGCAGCTGAAAGGCCCTGGTGCACACATTCTCTCCCTCTCTCAATCTGTCTCTCTCTCTCCCTCTTTCTCTCTCTCTCAAAAAAATTTTTTTGGAGCCAGAGGGAGAGAGAGAGAGGGAGGGAGAGAGAAAGAATGGGCACGCCAGCAGCCTCTCAGCCGCTGTGAACAAACTCCAGACACGTGCACCCCCTTGTGAGCAAGTGCGACATTGCACCCTTGTGGCACTGCGTCTGGCTAAAGGTGGGATGTGGAGACTGGAACTGGCATTCTTAGGCTTAGCAGGCAGGCGCCTTAACCACTAAGCCATCTCTCCAGCCCCCCAAATTTTTTTGTTTGTTTTTCGAGGTAGGGTCTTACTCTAGCTCAGGCTGACTGGAATTCCCTCTGTAGTCTCAGGGTGGCTTCGAATTTATGGTGATCCTCCTACTTCTGCCTCCCAAGTGCTGGGATTAAAGGAGTGGGCCACCACACCTGGCTTTACCAATTTTTTTTTTTTTTAAAAAGGGTTACAGGAAAAAGTCTAATGGGCATGGTGGTGCACTTCTATGGTCCAGCACTCAGGAGTCTGAGGCAGGAGGAGCAAGCAGTACGAGATGATACAGCAACCTGTCTCAATAAATAAAATTTAATTTAGAAAATGGGCTGGAGAGATAGCTTAGTTGTTAAGGCTTTTGCCTGCAAAGCCTAACAACCCAGGTTCAATTCCCCTGTACCCACTTAAAGCCAGATCCACAAAGTGACATGTGCACCTGGAGTTTGTTTGCAGTAGCTAGAGGCCCCGGCATGCCCATTCTCTCTGTCTTCTCTATCTGAAGCAGAGATCTCTATCTGCTGGCAAATAGATAAAAAAAAAATTTTTTTTAAAAGAAAAGCCTGGTGTGGTGGCACACACCTTTAATCTCAACAATGAGGAGACAGAAGTAGGAGAATTGATGTGAGTTTGAGGTCACTCTGAGAATACATAGTGAGTTCCAGGTCAGCCTGGGCTAGAGTGAAACCTACCTCCAAAAGAAAAAAAAAAAAAAAAGAAAGAAAGAAAGAAAGAAAGAGAGAAAGAAAACAACAGGAAAGCACCAATTTAGTTGTTAAATTATCATTTAGGAAAACTCAATAAAAATATACAAATATTTTCTTATTTTTCATATTTCCTTCATAAAGTTGCACTTACTGCTTTTCATGAAAAAGAAGAAAAACTGTCACAAGTTTCTGTCCTTTCTTTATCTATGATAATAAAGAGCTGCACATATCAGGTCTGTGGTAGGACAGTTCTTCATCTCTGTCAAAAACACAAATAGTGGGCTGGAGGGATGGCTTAGTGGTTAAGGCGTTTGCCTGCAAAGCCAGGTTTGATTCCCCAGGACCCATATTAGCCATATGCACAAGGGGACGCATGTGTCTGGAGTTTGTTTGCAGTGGCTGGAGGCCCTAGCACTCCCATTCTCTCTCCTCTCTCTCTCTCTCTCTCTCTCTCTCTCTCTCCCTCTTTCTCTGTCAAATAAATAAATAAAGTAAAATATTAATAAAAAAAATTTAAAAATACAAATAGTACAAAAACAGGTTATAGGATTATATATGCTTCCTATGTATAATGATACCATAATATTTAGTCATGTAATTTCATGTCTGTTAAAAACATAAATTATTTTACTTAACATACCCTAAGCCAGTAAAAGCCAAAACATGTTTTCAAAAAGCAATGTTGGGCTGGAGAGATGGCTTAGCGGTTAAGGCACCTGCCTGCTAAGCCTAAGAAGCGGGTTCCAGTCTCCAGGTCCCACGTTTAGCCAGATGCAAAGTGATGCAAGGGCGCAATGCCTCACTTGACCACAAGGGGGCGCAGACATCTGGATTTCAATCACAGCAGCTAAGAGCCTGCTGGCACGCCCATCTCTGTCTGTCTCCCTCTCCCTCTCTGTCTGTCTCTCTCCAAAAATAAATAAACTAAAAAAAAAAAGCAATGTTAGGGTTAGCCAGATGGCTTAACGCTTAAGGGGCGCAATGTCTCACTTGACCACAAGGGGGCGCACACATCTGGATTTCAATCACAGCAGCTAAGAGCCTGCTGGCACGCCCATCTCTGTCTCCCTCTCCCTCTCTGTCTGTCTCTCTCCAAAAATAAATAAACCAAAAAAAAAAAAAAAAAAAAAGCAATGTTAGGGTTAGCCAGATGGCTTAATGCTTAAGGACCTTGCCTGCAAAGCTAAGAACCCATGTTTGATCTCTCTCCAGATCACAAAGGTGAGACAAGCACAAAGTCACACATGCACACTAGGTGGCACAAGCATCAAGTTCAATTGCAGTGGCTGAAGTCTTAGCATGCCAATTATCTATCTACACTCTCTCTTAAAAAAAATGGCTGGGTGTGGTGACGCACACCTTTAATCCCAGCACTTGGGAGGCAGAGGTAGGAGGATCGCCTTGAGTTTGAGGCCACCCTGAGTCTACATAGTTAATTCCAGGTCAGCCTGGGCCAGAGTGAGACCTTACCTCAAAAAACCAAAAAAAGAAAAAAGAAAAAAAAAGTTAGCTGCTATCTGTATTGGCCAGAGGAAAATTCTAGTTAAAGCTAAAATGGCTTATTTGTTTTCAAAGTAGGAGAATTACTGTCTTGTTTTTTTTTTTTTAACACACACACAATCTCAGCACTTGAGAGGCTGAGGTAAGAGGATCGAAGTGAGTTTGAAACAACCTGGTACTACAGAGTGAGTTCCAGGTCAGCCTGGGCTAGAGTGAAACTACCTTGTTAAAAAGAAGAAGCTGCTGGGCGTGGTGGTGTACGCCTTTAATCCCAGCACTTGGGAGGCAGAGGTGGGAGGATTGCCGAGAGTTCAAGGCCAGCCTGAGACTACATAGTGAATTCCAGGTTAGCCTGGACTAGAGTGAAACCCTACCTCGAAAAACCAAAAAAAAAAAGAAGCTTATGGCTGGATTGTTCATAAGCCCTAGGGGGAAACTACTACTGTTGTCTGGCTACATGCATATTTTATGCCACCAAACTGCCCTCTAAACATTTATGTTTATGCCCATAAATTAATGTTACTTTCACTTTTTTATATTTATTTACCTATTTATTTATTGTTTTTTTGAGGTAGGGTCTCGCTCTAGCCTAGGTTGACCTGGAATTCACTATGTAGTCTCAGGGTGGCCTTGAGCTCATGGCCATCCTCCTACCTCTGCCTCCTGAGTGCTGGGATTAAAGGGATGCGCCACCACGCCTCGCTACTCTCACTTTTGGTTACAGAAGTTTTTCCTTTTAGATAACAGTGACTGCTGGGAAGACTCAAAACTCACCAAAGTGCTGAGAAGTAATGGTGGTGTGTTTGTAGCAGAAACGTATCTGGAATGATGGCTCCAACACCAATGAGAGTGGAGGAGAGGAGTTTATTTACCCAGGGACCAGAGCTGGGCTCACTCCCAAAGAAACTCTGTCGTGAACCTCATTTTATACTCTCGCAGCAGGGTGGATTCCATAGTAGCAAGGTGGGGCAAGCAAGCAAGCAAGCGGGGCTTTACAAAAGCATATGTGAGCCGGGCGTGGTGGCGCATGCCTTTAATCCCAGCACTTGGGAGGCAGAGGTAGGAGGATCACTGTGAGTTCAAGGCCACCCTGAGACTACATAGTTAATTCCAGGTCAGCCTAGACCAGAGTGAAACCCTACCTCGAAAAGCAAAAAAAAAAAAAAAAAAAAAAAAAAGCATATGTGGCAGTGGCTATGCAGTAAGGTTGTCAAGATCATTGCCAAGGGCAACCTCCATTTTGCCTTAGCCATTTCCTCCTTCTGAGTTCTCTGGGGGTCTCCATTGAGCAAGAAGAGGGTCTGGCAACAATCAGCACCTACAGTAATTCAGTACTTAGTGGTCTTTTCGACCTCATTCCCTCCTCTTCACCTTCATAATACTTTATGATCTTAGCTTGAAGAGATTGGTTGGAACTCCTGGAGTATCACTTATCACTTCCTTATCACTTCCTTATCACTTCCATTCTAGCTAGGACAAACCTGGATAGGGCATTTAGGATGCATGGTCCTAATAGGAGCCCCAACATTATAAGGAACCCCACTAAAGGAGCCAGCCAGGGTCCCCTGTAGTCTACATTGTACTCCACTGGCCTTCATTTGTATGTCCCACCTTAATTCTTTTTTTTTTTTTTTAATTTTTATTTTTAGTTTTTTTTTTATTTTTAATTTTATTTATTTGCAAGCAGAGAGAGAGATAGAAGAGAGGCAGACAGAGAGAGAATGGGCACGTCAGGGCCTCTAGCCACTGCAAACAAACTCCAGACGCATGTGCCCCTTGTGCATCTGGCTTACATGGGTCTTGGAGAATCGAACCAGGATCCTTTGGCTTTGCAGGCAAACGCCTTAACCGCTAAGCCATTTCTCCATCCCCTCACCTTAATTCTTTCTAGTAACCTCTTAGCATTTTCTCATACCACCCCTGACTGATTAGCATAAAAGCAGCCTTTTCTCACTTAGCAACATACCTATCGCCTTCTCAGCAGTAACCAAGTCCAATCCCCTGCAGGTTTGGAGGACTGTTGGCGCCAATGAGTCCACCTGATTCTGAAGAGCGACCATGTTCTCTTGAACAGTGGTGAAGTCCTTCTTGATCTGGGTAGACAGCTGCCTATGCTGAACTTGTTGGGTGCCCACTGCAGTGGCACCGGTGGCCACAGTTCCTGTCAGGGCTACCCCTAGCAGGACTGGTAACAGCACAGGGGTCTTCTTTCTCCTTGACCTTGTGGGGGGGCAAGTATTGTTGGACCTTGTCTACTGGGAGCACATCCCATCAGGGGCTAGGAACACAAGTCTGCAATATTCTCCTGGGTGGCAGGTGTAAATGTCTTTGGGGCAGGTGAAGTATGTGCCATGGGGACCACAGCCCCTTCAATTATCCTAGTACAACCCTTTTCATGGCCCACACACTGGGTTACCCCTGTGACCCGCACAGGTGGTCCGGTTACACAAGTCCCTTTTGGGTGGTTAGTTATGCTTTGGTTAGCCATTCCTATTCCATCCAGTACAGGTAACCTTAGACGAGTCTGCTCATGGCTAGTATTTACCAAAGCCAGCATTGTGAGAAGGGAGACATGGGGATCAAATTTGTTGACTTTGTCTTGTTCAGGGATAAGTTCAGGGACCCAGGGGTTGTCTAAGGAGTTAGCTTTGCTCACTGGAAGGAAAACCTCCTACTGAGTAACTGAACCTCATGGTGTGAACCTACCTGTGGTGTGCACCCCCTCCCCGTGGTGTGCACTGATTCAAGCTGGGTTGGCAGCTTCATGCGCCAAAGACACAATGTCTGCTCTCCACCCGCTGACAATTCACCTGCGAAGCACGCTCTAGGACTGCATGGACAGCAACCAGAATCGCTGGTCCACCCAAGCTGGACACCACAAGCAGCTGCCTGCTGACTGCTGTAGGTAAAGAGCGTGAGTGGCAGTGGTGTTCCCAGGAGTCTGGGTGGCAGCCTGGGGAATGTGCTCGAGGTCTGATCCATGGAGCCAGGGTCGAGGCCACAGCAGCAGCTTCAGGTTTGTGGGTCCAGGTTCAGGTTCAGCGCTTCTTGCATCCAGGATAGCTTGAGATGAGGAGCCTGGGGTTTGGGAAGGGGGCATCCCTGGCCAGCATATACAATGAGGTGATATATGGGAACTGGTCTGGGTGGCCAGGCATTCCCATACAGACATCTCAGACCCTGAGGATCAGAGTCAAATCTAGCGTCCCTGCAAGTGGCCAGCCTAGGTCAAAGAAGGGTCAATCAATTTCACATAAAGTTCTTCATTTGGGGGGAGGGCTTCATCTTTAGTCCATAGTTGGAGGTGAATCTCATCTGAAGTTGTCAAGCATGGTTTGCAGGACTGCGGGTCTCACACTGGGACTGTGCAGACCCCATAATGAAAGGGGTTCCCTGACCAGGAGTTTGGGGGTTATATGTGCCTAGGTGCATAGGGAGGGGTGGAGATGGCCAGCTGCTCCCTCAAGGAGGTGCTTGCCTGGCTGGCCCCTGAAGGGGACTCAAAGAAGCCTTACCATAGGGCCACGTGTATAAACCATGCACCTGGTCAGACCCTCTATTAAGGAGAGGTGACTGCCCACTAAGGTAAAACAGCTTCCAGGGGAACCACAGGTGAGAGCCCAAACAGATCATAAAGCCACAGGGCCCTGGGAACATCGCAGTCATTCACCATTCACTCAGAAGTTATGCGTTCTCATTTTATTTTATTTTTTGAATTTGTTTTAGAGAGAGCGAGTGAGCAAGAGAGAGAGACAGACAGACACAGAGACAGATAGAAAGAGACTTTTGTGCCACCTATGGGCATGTGTGACCTCACGCTTGCCTCATCTTTGTGCATCTGCCTTACTGGGATCTGGAGAGTCGAACATGGGTCCTTAGGCTTCACAGGCAAGCACCTTAACTGCTAAGCCATCTCTCTAGCCCACATTCCTATTTTAAATTCCTGTGCTATCTATTACTACAGAGACCAATCTATTTTTCTTTCTTTTTTTCTTTTAGAATTTTTTTCCTTTTATTTTATTTATTTATTTGAGAGAGGAACAGAAAGAAAGAGAGAGAATGGGTGTGCCAGGGCCTCCAGACACTGCAAACAAACTCCAGACGCATGTGCCACCTTTTGCATTTGGCTTACATGGATCCTGGGGAATTGAACCATGGTCTTTTGGCTTTGCAGGCAAGCGCCTTAACTGCAAAGCTATTTTCCACCACCACCCCTTTTTTGAGGGAGAGAGAGAATGGGAGTGCCAGAGCCTTCAGTCACTGTGAATGAACTCTAGACACGTGCTCCACTTTGTGTATCTGCTTACATGGGTTCTGGGGAATCAAACCTGGGTCCTTCGGCTTTGCAGGCAAGTACCTTAACCACTAAGCCATCCCTCCAGACCCTAATCTATTATTCCCTTGGAAACCAGGGCCACCTTGGAATCACATTGAGGCTTCGGATGCATTCTCCTGTGGGGTTCCCCAGGGGGTCCTTGCCTGGTCCAAACACCAAGCCTGTCTTCTTCCACTCGGAGACTCCGGTCCTGGGTCTCACAGTCCTCTGGGTCAATTGGAAGGGAACCCCAGAATCACATAAGGGGCGTGCGCTTCCCAGTTCCAGGAACCTCTGGAGGGCTGAGAGGCGCAGAAGGGGCAGGGGTCATGGTGAAGGACGATCTCACTGGGCCTCCAGAGATGTTGCAGGGATTTCTCTGGAATGATTACTCTAACACCACTGAGAGTGGAAGAGAGGAGTTTATTTACCCAGGGACCAAAGAGCCGGGTGTGGTGATGCACGCCTTTAGTCCTAGCACTTGAGAGCCAGAGGTAGGATTGACATGAGTTCGAGGCCACCCTGAGATCACATAGTGAACTTCAGGTCAGCCTAGGCTAGAACGAGACCCTACCTCAAAAAAAAAAAAAAAAAAAAAAAGCATATGTGGCTTTAGCTATGTGATGAGGTTGTCAAGGTCATTGCCAAGGGCAACCTCTACTTTGTCTTAGTCATTTCCTCCTCTGAGCACTCTAGGTGGGGGCGGGGATGATCGTCTAGGACTTTTTGCTCCATTGAGCAAGAAGCGGTTGGGTCTGGCAACAATCCGCATCTCCTACAATTCAGCACTTAGCAAGCGGTCTTTTCCACCTCATGTTCAGCACTAAATGAGACATCTCTATCACACCCTCAAAGGCTCAGCAACCATTGTGGAAGAGGTGGTGGAAAGAATGTAAGAGCCAGGGCTGGAGAGATGGCTTAGCGGTTAAACGCTTGCCTATGGAGCCTAAGGACCCCGGTTCGAGGCTCGATTCTCCAGGACCCACGTAAGCCAGATGTACAAGGGGGTGCATGCATCTGGAGTTCGTTCGCAGTGGCTGGAGGCCCTGGCGCACCCATTCTCTCTCTCTCTACCTGCCTATTTCTGTATCTCTCTCTCTCAAATAAATAAATAAATAAAAAAATTAAAAAAAAAAAGAATGTAAGAGCCAAAGACAGGGGAGGAGTGCTTATAATACTGTCTTCCAGACACACAGCGGCTGTGGTACCCATTACCTCACCGTTCACAGTGGCTGATGCTACCTACACAAGACCTGCCTAATAGGACAGAATAAATGAGGACATTAAAGTAGGAGACTATTGAGCTGGAGAGATGGCTTAGCAGTTAAGATGCATACCTATGAAGCTTAAGGACCAGGATTTTATTCTCCAGTACCCACGTAAGCCAGATGCACATGGTGGCACATGCATCTGGAGTTCGTTTGCAGTTGCTAGAGGCCCTGGTGCACCCACTCTCTATCTTAAATAAATAAATAAATATAAATATTTTTAAAAATGATGAACTGGGCGTGGTGGTACATGCCTTTCATCCCAGCACTTTGGAGGCAGAGGTAGGAGGATCGCCGTGAGTTTGAGGCCACCCTGAGAATACATAGTTAATTCCAGGTCAGCCTGGGCCAGAGTGAGACCCTACCTTGAACTCCCCTCCCCCCCAAAAAAGATGACCTCAAAATAGGAGACTATTGGAGATATGGCTTAGCTATTAAGGAATTTGCTAAGGCCCTGGGTTCGATTCCCTAGCACTCACATAAGCCAGATGCACAGGTGTGGCATGTGTCTGGAATTCGTTTGCAGTGGCTAGAGGACTCGGCACACCTATTCTCTCTCTCTCTCTCTCTATCTGCCTCTTTCTCTCTCTTAAATAAATAAATTTGTTAAATATTTTTCAAAAACTAGGAGACTTGGGGGCTGTAGGGATGGCTCAGCAGTTAAGAACCAAGGTTCAATTCCCCAGGACCCATGTAAAGTCAGATGCAAAGGCGGCACATGGGTCTGGAATCTGCAGCCACTGGAGGCCCGGGCACAGCTATTTTCTCTCCCTTATCTGCCTCTTTCTCTGTCATGCAAATAAATAAATAATAATTTTTTTTTTTTTTTTTTTGGTTTTTCGAGGTAGAGTCTCACTCTAGTTCAGGCTTACCTGGAATTCACTATGTAGTCTCAGGGTGGCCTCGAACTGACGGCAATCCTCCTACCTCTGCCTCCCGAGTGCTGGGATTAAAGGCGTGAGCCACCACGCCCGGCTTAATAAAATATTTTTTAAAAATAGCCAGGTGTGGTGGTGCATGTCTTTAATCCCAGCACTCGGGAGGCAGAGGTAGGAGGATCACTGAGAGTGATATATATATATATATATATATATATATATATAGAGAGAGAGAGAGAGAGAGAGAGAGAGGGAGATAGATAGATATTTTAGCCGAGTGTGGTAGCACATGGCTTGACCCCAGCACTTGGGAGGCAGAGGTAGGAGGATCATTGTGAATTTGAGGCTGAGACTACAGAGTGAATTCCAGGTCAGCCTGGGCTATAGTGAGACTTTACCACAAAAAAATTTATTTATTTGTTTATTTATTTTGAGAAAAACAGAGAAAGAGTGGGCATGCCAGGGCATCAAGCCACTGCAAAGGAACTCCAAACGCATGTGCCACCTTGTGCATCTGGATGTATGTGGGTAGTGGGGAATTGAACTCTGGTCCTTAGACTTTGCAGGCAAGCATCTTAACCACTGAGGTATCTCTCCAGTGCTTAATTTATATAGTAATTTTTTTGTATTTTATTTTTTCCTTTTTTTCTTTTTATTGACAGCTTCTATACTTACAGACAATAAACCGTGATAATTCCCTCCCTTACTCCACTTTCCCGTTACAAATCTACACTCCATCATATCCTCTCCATATTTCCATTAGTCTCTTTTATTTTGATGTCATTGTCTTTTCCTCCTATTATGAGGGTCTTGTGAAGGTACTGCTAGGCACTGCGAGGTCATAGATATCGAGGCCAATTTCTGTCTGGTCAATTGCATTGTAAGCAGTCCTACCCTTCGTTTGGCTCTTACATTCTTTCTGCCACCTCTTCCACAATGGACCCTGAGCCTTGGAAGCTGTGATAGAGATGTTTCAGTGCTGAATGCTCCTCTGTCTTGTCTTCTTAGTGCTATGGTACCTTTTGGGTCATCCCGGTGGTCACCACTGTTGCAGTCAGGTTCACATTGCTGGCAGAAATCACCTGACCAAGGGCAGCTTTTGGGGGGAAAAAGTTTATTTTGGCTTACAGACTAGAGGGGAAGCTCCATGATGGTAGGGAAAATGATGATATGAGCAGAGGGTGGACATCACCTCCTGGCCAACATAAGATAGACAATAGCAACAGGAAAGAGTGCCAAACACTGGCATGGGGAAACTGGCTATAACACCCATAAGCCCACTCCCACTAATACACTGCCTCCAGAAGGATTCAATTCCCAAATTACCACCAGCTGGGGATCTAGCATTCAGAACACATAAGGTTATGGGGGACACCTGAATCAAATCACCACATTCTGCCCCTGGCCCCCTTAAACTGATAACTATCCATGATGCAAAATGCAGTGCATTCAGTCCAACTTTAAAAATACCCATTTTAAAAATCAATCCTAATGATGGTCAAACATCCCCATAATCCAAGGTCTTTTAAAACTGAGCTATAATACAAAAAAAAAAAAAAAATCCCCCAAAATCCATAACGGCACAGAATAAACATTCACACTGCAAAAGATGACATTGGGCAAAGCAAAGAAATATTCAACCAATACAAGAATTAAAACAACCAGGGCAAACATCAAACTCTGTAATTTCAAGTCCAACAACTCTAGTCAGTGACAAATCCCCAAGTCCGATAATTCTAACCAGCTACAAGTCTCTGGAGTTCCAATTCCGCCCTCCAGCTAGACTATTCACAGTCCTGGAAAACTTCATCCAGGGCCGGCAGCTCTCCTTGGCAGCCATCTTGTGGTCTTGGCATCTCCACTGGGTCTCCACTGCAAGCCACCGTCCATCCTCACAGCTCCATCAGGTCTCCATACAGGCATCCAGCAAACCTGCTTCACACTGCCCATGGTCGTTTCCAAAACACAAGACCATGTTGCAAACTCAGTGACCCTCTCTTTCGTGCATTTCTTACACTCCATAATACCAGGTAGAATGCCAATTTGTTAATATGGGGCTTGGGGTGGGGGAGGGAAATAAAGCAGACTTTGAAGAACAGGACACTCCTTGAGCACTCAGGACCCTTCAAAAGAGTCTACATTCTTCTTGTTGCCCCAGTGCAGGTCAGCTGGCCCAATCTCTCATATAATTGCAGTTAAATAGGCATGTCTGTTAGGGGGGAAAACAATTTCTAATTGGAATGGAGACCCACTCTATGGGAGGGAATACATGCCATTATCTGGTTGAATTTTTTTTTCAAGGTAGGGACTCACTCTAGCCAGGCTGACCTGGAATTCAGCATGTAGTCTCAGGGTGGCCTTGAACTCACAGCGATCCTCCTACCTCTGCCTCCCAAGTGCTTGGATTAAAGACATGTGCCACCACACTTGGCTTGTTGAAAATTTTTGCATCTATGTTCATGAGGGAGATTGGTCTGTAATTTCCTTTCTTTCTTTCTTTCTTTCTTTCTTTCTTTCTTTCTTTTTTTTCTTGTTCTATCTTTGTCTGGTTTTGGTATCAGGGTGATACTGGCTTTGTAGAAGGAACTTGGTAGAATTCCTTACTTTTCTACCTTATGGACGTTTGAGAAGAATTGGAGTTAGTTCATCCATGCAGGTCTGGTAAAATTCACCAGTGAATCCATCTGGGCCTGGACTTTTTTTAGTTGGAAGATTTTTTTTTTGAGAGAGAGAGACAAAGAGAAGCAGAGAGAGAGAGACAGGAAAAGGCAGAGAGAGAGAGAGAGAGAGAGAGAGAGAGAGAATGGGCACTCCAAGGACATTTCAGCCTCTGTGAACAAACTCCAGATGCATGCACCCCCTTGTAGGTAAGCGTGTCATTGCGCCCCTGCTTCACTTGCATCTGGCTAAATGTGGGACTTGGAGAATTGAACAGGCGTTCATAGGCTTGTCAGGCAGGCACCTTAACTGCTAAACCATCTCTTCAGCCCTAGTTGGAAGATTTTTTGATAATTCTTGGATCTCCATACTTGTTATAGGTATATTTAAGTGTTAATCTCATTTTGATTTACTTTTTTTTGTTGTTGTTGTTGTTGTTTTGAGGTAAGGTTTCACTCTAGCCCAGGCTGACCTGGAACTCACTATGTTGTCTCAGGGTGGCCTTGAACTCATAGCAATCCTCCTACCTCTGCCTCCTGGGTGCTGGGATTAAAGGAGTGAGCCACCATGCCCAGCTTGATTTACTTTTGGTAGGTCATATGAATCAAGGAAATCATCCATTTCTTTCAAATTTTCAAACTTAGTGGAGTATATGTATGTCCTTATGATTTTCTGAATTTCTTTTTTTTTTTTTAAAAGGTAGGGTTTCACTCTAGCTCAGGCTGACCTGAAATTCACTATGTAGTCTCAGGGTGGCCTCAAACTCATGGTGATCCTCTTATCTTTGCCTCCCAAATGCTGGGATTAAAGGTGTGTGCCACCACGGCTGGTTGAATTTCTTTGGTATCTGTTGTAATGGTGCCTTTTTCATCTTTATTTTATTAATTTGTGTCTCCTATCTTTCTTTTGGTCACATTTGCTAAGGGTTTATCAGTCTTGTTTATCCTTTCAAAGAACCAACTCTTTGTTTCATTGATTCTTAGTATTTTCTTTTCGGTTTCTATTTCATTAATTTCTGCCCTAATCTTTATTATTTCTTCCCATGTACTGAGTTTTGGTTTGCCTTGTTCTTCTTTATCCAAGGCCTTAAGGTGAAGCATTAAGTTGTTTACTTGTGACCTTTCTAATTTCTGAATATAGGCACTTAAAGCTATAAATTTCCCTCTTAGGACTTCCTTCATTGTGTCCCAAAGGTTTTGGTATGTTGTGTTCTCATTATCATTTGACTCCATGAACTTTTTGAATTCCTTCTTGATTTCTTCATTGACCCATTCATCATTTAGTAGTGTATTGTTTAGTTTCCATGATTTTGTGTATCCTCTATAGCTTTTCTTGCTATTGATTTGTAGTTTGATCCCATTGTGATCAGATAGAGTACAAGGAATTATTTCAATTTTCATATATTTATTAAGATTTCTTTTGTGTCCTAATATATGGTCTATTTTAGAGAATGTTCCATGTTCTGCTGAAAAGAATGTGTATTCTGCAGCATTTGGATGAAATGTCCTGTATATATCTGTTAGGTCCATTTGTTCTATGACCTCATTTAATCCAGATGCTTCTCTATTTTTTTTTTTGCTGGGATGATCTGTCAATTGGTGAGAGTGGGGTGTTGAAGTCACCCACTAAAAATGTGTTTGGTGTTATCTGTGACCTTACATTTAATAGCATTTGTTTGATAAAATTGGGAGCCTCTGTGTTAGGTGCATATAGGTTTAGGATTGTAACATCCTCCTGTTGGAGTGTTCCTTTGATCAATATAAAGTGACCTTCCATATCTTTCCTAACTAATGTTGGTCTAAAGTCTACCCTGTCAGATATTAGGATATCAACCTCTGCTTGTTTTTGAGGCCCATTTGCTTGAAACACCATTTCCAACCTTTCACCCTAAGATAGCATCCATCCTTTGTACAAGGTGAATTTCTTGGAGGCAACAAATTGAAGGATCCTGCTTTTTAACCCAGTCTGCAAACCTGTGTGTTTTGGTTGGGGCATTGAGACCATTGATATTAAGAGTTATTATTGCCAGGCATGGTGGCACACACCTTTAATCCCAGCACTTGGGAGGCAGAGGTAGGAGGATCGCTGAGAGTTCGAGGCCACCCTGAGACTACATAGTTAATTCCAGGTCAGCCTGGACCAGAGTGAGACCCTACCTTGCAAAACCAAAAAAAAAAAAAAAAAAAAAAAAAAAAAGAGTTATTATTGAAAAGTGTGTATTTATTTTTGTGTTCTTTTCTTTCTCTTCAGCATGGAGGATCCTTTCAAGTATATTTTAAAAATATTTTATTTATTTATTTGAGAGAGAGAAAGAGGTAGAGACAGGGAGAGAGAGAGAGAGAGAGAGAGTATGAGCATGCCAGGGCCTCCAGCCACTGCAAACGAGCTCCAGATGCATGCACCCCCTTGTGCTTCTAGCTTACATGGGTCCTGGAGAATCGAACCAGGATCCTTTGGCTTTTCAGGCAAACACATTAACCACTAAGCAATCTCTCCATCCCCTCAACTATTTTTGTAGAGCGCATTTTGTCTTCAAATATTCCTTTAGCCTGCTTCTGTTGTGGAATGTCCTTATTTCTCCATCTATTTGAATGGATATCTTTGCAGGATAAAGTAACCTTGGTTGACAGTTGTTATCTTTCAGAACTTGGAATACATCACTCTAAGCCCTTCTGGCTTTTAAAGTTTGTGTTGAGTAATCTGCTGTTATCCTCTTTCTCTCTAGCTGCTTTCAATATATTCTCTTTGGTTTGTGTGTTTGGCAGCTTAATTATAATGTGGCGAAGAGAGGTTCTTTCCAGGTTTTGTCTGTTTGGTGTTCTAAAGGCTTCCTGTATCTGCACTGGCAACTCCTTCCCAATTTGGGGAAGTTTTCTTCTATGATTTTGTTGAAAATGCCTACTACACCTTTTGAGTGAAATTCTTCTCCTTCTACTACACCTTGAGTTCTTATGTTTGATCTTTTCATAGTGTCCCTAATATCTTGAAATTCCCATTCATACCTTCCTATTACTTTGTCTTTCTCTTTGTTGGACTGTATTAGATCTGCTACCTGCTCTTCTAGTTTAGATATTCTGTTCTCTCCTTTATCCATTTTACTGGTGAGATTTTCTACAGAGTTTTTTATTTCACTGGCTGTTTTTCATTGCTAGTGTTTCTGACTTATTTTTTCTTTATCATTTATATTTCCTTATTTATGTCTTGTAGTGATCCCCTTATTTCATTAAGTTGGTTTCCTGTGTCTTTGTTCCTTTGATTTCCTGTTTGATTTCTTTGAGCATATTTATAATCATTCTTTTGAAATCTTTCTCAGGCATTTCCTCTAAATCAGTCTCACTGGAGGTCATTTCTGATGGATTTGTAATTTTTGGTGGATTTATATTGTCTTGATTTTTTTGTGTTCTTGTATTATTAATTTAATTAATTAATATTAATTCAATGCTTGGGTTTTCTAATTATCTGCAGTATTATTATATGTATCAATCAACATGATGTTATATATCTTCAGGGTAGGAGCTTATTTTTATTTATTTATTTTTTTTTTTATTTTTATTTTTGGTTTTTCGAGGTAGGGTCTCACCACTCTGGCCCAGGCTGACCTGGAATTAACTTTGTAGTCTCAGGGTGGCCTTGAACTCACAGCGATCCTCCTACCTCTGCCTCCCAAGTGCTGGGATTAAAGGCCACCACACCCGGCTATTTTTTTTTTTGGGGGAGAGAGACACAGAGAGAGACAGACAGAGAGAGAGGGAGAGGGAGACAGATAGAGAATGGGTGTGCCAGCAGTCTCTCAGCTGCTGTAAATGAAATCCAGATGCGTGCGCCCCCTTGTGGGCAAGTCCAGCATTGCACCCTTGCATCACTTTGCATCTGGCTAAACGTGGGACCTGGAGATTGGAACCGCTGGAGATTGGAACCAACTTTCTTAGGCTTAGCAGGCAGGTGCCTTAACTGCTAAGCCATCTCTCCAGCACCAGGGTAGGAGCTTAAGGTGTTAGGTGTGGCTCTTAAGACTCCCAGAGTAACCACAAAAGTGATCCTAGGTGTTGGGTTTTCCTGCTATGAAAGTATTCTAGTAGGCTGGATGGAACAAAATATAGGCAAATTCTAAAATTTAACTGAACAATATATGCATTCAATGGAAACCAGCAGAGTATTTATGTTTATTTATTTATTATTTGAGAGCAACAGAGAGAGAGAGAGAAAGAGGCATGTAGATAAAGAGAATGGGCGCACCAGGGCCTCCAGCCCTGTAAACAAACTCCAGATGTATGTGCCACTTTGTGCATCTGGCTTACTTGAGTCCTGGGGAATAGAGCCTTGAACCGGGTTCCTTAGGCTTCACAGGCAAATGCTTAACTACTAAGCCATCTCCCCAGCCCCAGCAGAGTATTTATGCAAGAGTAGGTATTATGACAAACAGATCATATAACAAATTCACAGTCCCTAAGGATGTGTGTTGCTCCACACCATTAATCTTGTCAACTGGGAGGTTGAGATTTGTGGTCTGTAGAGGGTTCCAAGATCAGCTTGTGACTGAGAAAGACCCTGCTCCAATGAACAAAAGAAGAATTGACAAAGGCACTATAACTCAGGAAGCAACAAATTACAAGCCCAAAATGTCGTTTATTTAAGAATGGCAAATCCAGGCTGGAGAGATGGCTTAGCAGTTAAGGCGCTTGCCTGTAAAGCCAAAGGACCCAGGCTTGATTCCCCAGGGCCCATGTAAGCCAGATGCAGAATGGGCGCATGCACCTGGAGTTCCTTCGCAGTGGCTAGAGGCCCTAGCATGCCCATTTTCTCTCTGTCTGTCTCCTCTCTATCTCTCTGCTTGCATTAAATAAATAAAATTTAAAACAAAAAAACCAGAAAAATCAAAATTATATTAAAAATGGCAAATCCGACCATCCATCAGATTTAACATATATAATTTACCTTGACATTGAAGGTGCAATTAGCACTTCCGCTGCAAGCCTATATACCAGGCTTTTGTGGTGACCTGGTGTAATCAGTACCTTTTGGGATTGTTTTGGTCTCAGTTATGCTGTGCACCCACTTGAGTCCCTCTTTGCTGTGCTGGGGGCTCAGGTAGGCTGGCTGCGTTGGTGGGTTGCTGCTCTGATTGCCTGTGCCAGGTGCTGTGCAGGTGAGTTCCTTTCCCCAGGTCTCTGGTTCTTGCTGGCACTTGTGCTGATGGTGGGGGGAAGGGAGGCTGTGGATGGTGGCTGAAGTTCTCCTGCTGGTCCTCACAATCCTCTTCCTCACAAGCCGCCCCACTGGACCCTGCCATGCTCTCTTCACATTTCTTGAGTTTGCAAGGAGGCCGGTGTGAGTGGAGAGTCCCTTCACCTGGATTTTCTTACGACTCAGGCTGAGCTGTGGCCACAAAGATCTGGTGCTGCTGTTGCTGGAGCTGCTTCTGCCTGCTTCTGTGGTTTCTAGATGGTCTCAATCTCTGCTACTTCTCTGCTGTGGTTGATAATTTATTTTTTAAAATATTTATTTATTTATTTGAGAGAGAGAGAGAGAGTATGGGTGCACCAGGGCCTCCAGCCACTGCAAACAAACTCCAGATGCATGTGCCACCTTGTGCATCTAGTTTACAAGGGTCCCGGAGAATTGAACTGGGATCCTTTGGCTTTGCAGGCTAATGCCTTAACCTCTAAGCCATCTCTCCAGCCCCCTGTGGTTGATAATTTCTTATACACCTTCACTTTTTAGTATGAGTGTATTTTACTGTTTTTTTCTTTCTTTCTGTCCCCTAGGCTGCTTTTGATGTGGTTCCTATGCTGCCATCTTAAGTGGAAGCCCTCTTTTTTTTTTTTTGGATTTTCGAGGTAGGGTCTCACTCTAGTCCAGGCTGACCTAGAATTCACTATGTAGTCTCAGGGTGGCCTCCAACTCATGTCAGTCCTCCTACCTCTGCCTCCTGAGTGCTGCACCACCATGTCCAGCCTATACCCTGAGTTCTTATGTTTGATCTCTTCATAGTATCTGGAATGTCTTGAAGTTCCCATTCATGCCTTCCTAGTAGTTTGCCTTTCTCTTTGTTGGACTGTATCAGATCAGATCGGCCACCTGATCTTCTTGTTTAGATATTCTTTTTTTTTTTTTGAAAGAGAGAGAGGGGGGGAGAGGAAGACAGAGATGGGCACGCCAGCAGTCTCTCAGCTGCTGTGAACGAAATCCAGATGCAGCGCCCCCTTGTGGTCAAGTGCAGCATTGCGCCCTTGTGTCACTGCATCTGGCTAAACGTGGGACCTGGAGATTGGAACCAGCATTCTTAGGCTTAGGAGGCAGGCGCCTTAACCACTAAGCCATCTCTCCAGCCCTTGTTTAGATATTTTTGTCCCTCCTTTATTCATTCTACTGCTGATACTTTCTACAGAGTTTTCTATTTGACTTACTCTGTTTTTCATTCCTAATATTTCTGATTGGTATTTTTTCATTATTTCCATATCCTTACTCATGTCTTGTAATGAATGACCTCCTTATTTCATTAAGTTGGTTTCCTGTGTTCTCCTTCAAGAGTTGGTTTTCTTCTTTGATTTTTTTTTTTCAGTATAGATATAATCTTTTTTTTTTTTTTGGAATCTTTGTCATGTATTTCATCTAAAATAGTCTCACTGGGGGTTATTTCTGATGGATTTATAGGTTTTGGTGGGATTGTCCCTAAGGGTGTGTGTTGTCACACACCCTTAATCCTGTCAACTGGGAAGTTGAGATTTCTGTTCTGAAATGGCTTCTAAGTCAGCCTGGAACTGAGTCAGACCCTGCCCCCAATAATGACAGAATGAAAAGACAAAGGCTCTATGAATCAGGGAACATTTAAGACAACAATAGTCAACACCAAAAAACAGCTTATTTGAGAATGATAAAGCCAACCAAGAATATGTAACCCATAACCTGCCCTGGCATGGGGAGATTAGCACTTCCAGTGCACGCCTACGTACCTGCCTTTTTTTTTTTTTTGGTTTTTCAAGGTAGGGCTCACTCTGGCCCAGGCTGACCTGGAATTAACTATGTATTCTCAAGGTGGCCTTGAACTCACGGCGATCCTCCTACCTCTGCCTCCCGAGTGCTGGGATTAAAGGCGTGCCCCACCACACTCAGCCCTTTCCTCTGCCTCTCCAGTGCTGGGATCAAAGGCGTGCCCCACCACACTCAACCCTTTCCTCTGCCTCTCGAGTGCTGGGATCAAAGGCGTGCCCCACCCACTCAGCCCCTCTGCCTCTCGAGTGCTGGGATCAGCGTGCCCCCACACTCAGCCCTCTGCCTCTCGAGTGCTGGGATCAAAGGCGTGCCCCACCACACTCAGCCCTTTCCTCTGCCTCTCCAGTGCTGGGATCAAAGGCGTGCCCCACCACACTCAGCCCTTTCCTCTGCCTCTCCAGTGCTGGGATCAAAGGCGTGCCCCACCACACTCAGCCCTTTCCTCTGCCTCTCCAGTGCTGGGATCAAAGGCGTGCCCCACCACACTCAGCCCTTTCCTCTGCCTCTCCAGTGCTGGGATCAAAGGCGTGCCCCACCACACTCAGCCCTTTCCTCTGCCTCTCCAGTGCTGGGATTAAAGGCGTGCCCCACCACGCTCAGCCCTTTCTTTGTGTTTGTCATGTCTTCCATTCCTTGTCTTTGTCTGTCTTGTCGCCTTGCATTGTTTCCCATTGCCTTGCCATTCATTCCCTTCACTGTCATTCCCTTTCCTTGTATTCCCTTCCTCCATATTCTCTTTTCTTTTTTTTTAAAGATTTTATTATTTTATTTTATTTATTTTGAAGAAAGACACAGTGAGAGATAGGCAGAGGGAGACAGAGAATGGGCGCACTAGCAGCCTCTCAGCCACTGTGAATGAACTCCAGACACGTGCGCCCACTTGTGGGCAAGTGCAGCATTGGGCCATTGCGTCACTTTACGACTGGCTAAATGCGGGACCTGGAGAATCGAAGGTGCATTCTTAGGCTTCGTAAGCAGGAACCTTAAACACTAAGCCATCTCTCCAGTCCAGATTTTATTTTTATTTATTTATTAGAGATAGAGGGAGAGAGAGAATGGGCACGCCAGCGCCTCTGGCCACTGCACACGAACTCCAGATGTATATGCCACCATGTTCCTCTGGCTTACGTGGGACCTGGAAAATCGAACCTAGGTCGTTAGGCTTCGCAGGTATGCACCTTAACAGCTAAGCCATTTCTCCAGCTCTCTTTTCTTATTTGTCTGCCCTTGTCTTCCTGTCTTCCCTTCCCATCTTCCTTTCCTTTTTTATTTTTAAATCAGATTTGGTTTATTTTATAGCAATTATTTAGTGATTTATTTTTTGTCAATAGTTAAGAATTGACAATGGACTAGGTAAGTTTATCTAAGAAGGTCTGAATAATTTCTTCAAGGTACAAATAACTATTGCATACCACTTTGTGGTAAGCAAATACCAAGTAATACTCTGAAATTCATACTTTAAAAATCTTTTTTTTTTTTTTTTTTTCTGAAGTAGGGTCTCACTCTAGCTTAGGCTGACCTGGAATTCACTATGCAGTCTCAGAGTGGCCTTGATCCTCTTACCTCTGCCTTCCAAGTTCTGGGCACCACCATATTCAACCTAAAAAGTTTTTCTTTATTGTCAGTTTTCAAACAGGTGCATAATATATTTTGATCATGACCCTTCCCATTGGGGCTGGAGAGATGACTCAGTAATTAAAGGCACTTGCTTGCAAAGCCTGCTGGCCCAGGTTCAATTACCTGGTACCCATGTAAAGCAAGATACACGAAGTGGCACATGCATCTGGAATTCATTTGTAGTAGCAAGAGGCCCTTGCACACTCTCTGTCTCTCTTTGCTAGCAAATAAATAAAAATATTAAAAATATCAAAAAAAATTTTTTTCAAGGTAGGGCCTTACTCTAGCTTAGGCTGACCTGGAATTCTCTATGTAGTCTCAAGCTGGCCTTGAATTCAGTGATCCTCCTACCTCTGCCTCCTGAGTGTTGGATCACCATGCTCACCTTTTTTTTTTTTTTTTTTTTTTTTTTTGAGGTAGGGTCTTGTTGTAGCTCAGGCTGACCTGGAATTCTCTATGTAGTCTCAGGGTGGCTTTGAACTCACAGCGATCCTCCTACCTCTGCCTCCCTAGTGCTGGGATTAAAGGCATGCACCACCATGCCCAGCTCATGCCCACCATTTAAAAAAAATTATTTATTTATTTATTTGAGAGAGTGGGAGAGAAAGAGGCAGAGAAAGAGATTGAGAGAGAATGGGATGGGCACGCCAGGGTCTCTAGTCACTGCAGATGAACTCCAGACACATGTGCCATCTTGTGCATCTGGCTTATGTGGGTCCTGGGGAATCGAACCGAGGTCCTTTGGCCTTACAGGCAAATGCCTTAACTGCTAAGCCATCTATCCAGCCCATGCCCACCATTTTAAAAACTTTTTGTTTTGTTTTGTTTTTTGAGGTAGGGTCTCATTCTAGCCCAGGCTGACCTGGAATTCACCATGTAGTCTTAGGGTGGCCTCTAACTCACAACAATCCTCCTACCTCTGCCTCCAAAGTATTGGGATTAAAGGTGTGTGCCACAATGCCTGGCCTATCTTTTGTTTGTTTGTTTGTTTGTTTTTATTTTGTTTTTTTAAAAATTATTTTATTTATTTTTGGAGAGAGACTCAGAGAGAGACAGACAGAGAGGGAGAGGGAGACAGACAGAGATGGGCGTGCCAGCAGTCTCTCAGCTGCTGTGAATGAAATCCAGATGTGTGCGCCCCCTTGTGGTCAGGTGTGGCATTGCGCCCTTGCGTCAGTTTGCATTTGGCTAAACGTGGGACCTGGAGATTGGAACCAGGTTCTTAGTCTTAGCAGGCAGGCGCCTTAACTGCTAAGCCATCTCTCCAGCCCTATTTTGCTTTTTTGAGGTAGGGTCTTGCCCTAGCCCAGGCTGACATAGAATTCACGCTGTAGTCTCAGGTTGACCTCAAATCCTGAGTGCTAGGATTAAAGGTGTGCTCCACCACACCTGGCATGTATGCAATCTTCATTATCCTTTCATCAGTTGATGGACATCTAGGCTGATTCCATTTCTTAGCTAACCGTGGATGGACACGTATTTATAGAGTTCTGGAGGCACATATACCCAGGAGTGGTGTAACTGGTTCATATGGTTGATCTAATTTTAGCCTTAAAAATATTTTATCTTTATTTATTTATTTGAGAGAGAAAAGAGAAAGAAGCAGAGAGAGAGAGAGCATTGGCATGCCAGGGCCTCATCCATTGCAATCAAACTCCAGACGCTTGCTCCACCTAGTGGGTGCGACCCCGTGCTTGCCTCACCTTTGTGCATCTAGCTTATGTGGGATCTGGAGAGTCAAACATGGGTCCTTAGGTCTTGCAGGCAAGTGCTTTAACCGCTAAGTCATCTCTCCAGCAGCCCTAAGATCTTTTTTTTTTAATTTGTTTTTTTATTTGCAAGCAGAACAGACAAAGGGAGACAGAAGGGCTGGAGAGATGGCTTAGCAGTTAAGTGCTTACCTGTGAAACCTAAGGACCCCGGTTTGAGGTTTGATTCTCTAGGACTCACATAAGCCAGATGCACAAGTGGTGTATGCATCTGGAGTTCGTCTGCAGTAGCTGGAGGCCCTGGTGCACCCATTCTCTCTATTTGCCTCTTTCTCTGTCACTCTCAAATAAATAAATAAACAAACAAACAAAAAAAGGGAGAGAGAATGGGTGCACCAGGGTCTCCAGCTACTGCAATCAAACTCCAGATGTATCTGCCACTTTGTGCATCTGGCTTTATGTAGGTACTGGGGAATCAAACCCAGGTTGTTAGGCTTTGCAGTCAGGTGACTTAAGTGCTGAGCCATCTCTCCAGCCCGTAAGAACTTTTGATTTCCATCCTGATTTCCTTGCTGACCCATTCGTTATTCAATACTGTGCTGTAGTTTGTTAATTTCTAGTTTTATTTCATTGTGGTCAGAAAAAATAACAATAGTTAGTTCAACTTTCCTAAATTTATTGAGATTTTCTTTGTGTCTCATTATGTGATCTATTTTAGAGAAATATCCAAGGGCTGCTAGGAATGTATATTCAGTAGTGTTTGGATGGAATGATCCCTCAATGTCTTCTAGGTCCATTTGACCTATGGTGGCATTTAATTCCAACATTTCTCTATGTCTTGTTGAGATGACCTATTTATTGGTGAGGGGGGATGTATAAATCACTCAGTGTTACTTTTTTTTTTTTTTTTTTTTTTTTTTGAGGTGGGGTCTTGCTCTCTAGCCCAGGCTGACCTGGAATTCATTATGTGGTCTCAGGGTGGTGCTGAACTCATGTGCCATCACACCTGGCTCATGTCTGTTTTTGAAGACAGTAAAAAGATAGATCCTGTTATCTAATCCAGTCTGTGAGTCTGTTTTGTTTGGAGAACTGAGACCTTTAATATTCAGTTATAACTGCTCCAGCATGTTATCGTTTTCCCTCCTGTAGCCTCTTGAATGTATTGATTTTCTTCAATGTGAAATATTCTGTCCACTATCCTCTCTAAAGCTGTAGTAGTGCTTGTAAGTTCCTTTAGCCTGCTTATATGAAAACTTTTCTTTTTCTTATTATGAGAGATCATTTAGCTAGGTATAGTAGTCTATGTGGGTAGTGTGGTAGCAATACTTGAAAAATGTCATTCTAAGCCCCTCTACTTTTTAAAATTTTTTCTCCCTGAGGTAGAGTCTCCCTCTAGCCCAGGCTGACCAGGAATTCATTATGTAGTCTCAGGGTGGCCACGAACTCCCATCGATCTTCCTACCTCTGCCTCCCAAGTGCTGGGATTAAAGACCCATCATGCCCGGCGCCCCTCTAGTTTTGTTTCCATTAACCAATCAGCTAGTGTTTTAAAAAGTATTAATTGATCTATTTATTTGCATGTGTGCATGAGTTCATGTATGCGTGTGTGTGTATGTGTATGCACACCAGGGACTCTTGCTACTGCAAAAGCTAGACACATGCAACACTTTGTGTAAGGCTTTATGTGGGTGCTTGGGGAATCGAACCTGCGCTGGCATGCTTTGCAGACAAGTGCCTTTAAGTGCTGAGGCATTTCCTCAGCCCAAAATTGGTTGTTACAAACCTTCCTTTACAAGTGACTGTATGTTTTTCTCTTATAGCTTTTAGCACTTTCTTTGTTGTGTATTTAATGTTTTGAGCATGACATGGGGACGTTTCTTTTTTGGTTCCATTTGGTATTCCTTAGAGTTAATTTTTTTTTTTTTCCCAAGATAGGGTTTCATTCTAGTCCAGGCTGACCTGAAATTCACTATGTAGTCTCAATGTGGTCCTGAACTCATGGCAATCCTCCTACTTCTCTGCCCCGAGTGCTGGGATTAAGGGTATGAGCCACCACGCCTGGCTAATTTTTAAACATTTTTGTGTGCATGTGCATGCTTATGTGTGTGTGTACAAGGGTGCACCAGGGTCTCTTGCTGCAAGCAAACACCAGATGATTGCATCACTTTTTTGGTGTGGGGGGGTAGTGTCTCCCTCTGGCCCAGGCTAACCTGGAATTCACTATGTAGTCTCAGGATGGCCTCGAACTCTCGGCGATCCTCCTACTTCTGCCTCCCTAGTGCTGGGATTAAAGGTGTGCGCCACCACGCCCGGGCCTGGCTAATTTTTAAACATTTTTGTGTGCATGTGCATGTGCATGCTTATGTGTGTGTGTACAAGGGTGCACCAGGGTCTCTTGCTGCAAGCAAACACCAGATGATTGCATCACATTTTTGGTGTGGGGGGGTAGTGTCTCCCTCTGGCCCAGGCTAACCTGGAATTCACTATGTAGTCTCAGGATGGCCTCGAACTCTCGGCGATCCTCCTACTTCTGCCTCCCTAGTGCTGGGATTAAAGGTGTGCGCCACCATGCCCGGGCCTGGCTAATTTTTAAACATTTTTGTGTGCATGTGCATGCTCATGTGTGTGTGTACAAGGATGCACCAGGGTCTCTCGCTGCAAGCAAACACCAGATGATTGCATCACTTTTTTGGTGGGGGGGGGTAGTGTCTCCCTCTAGCCCAGGCTGACCTGGAATTCACTATATAGTCTCAGGGTGGTCTCAAACTCATGGCGATTCTCCTACCTCTGCCTCCTGAATGCTGAGATTAAAAGTATGTGCCACTGTATTTGGCTGCATCACTTTTTGCATTCAGCGTTACTTGGGTGGCCGGGTAAACAAACCCAGGCCAGCAAACTTTGCAAGAAAGTTTTTTTAACCCCTGAGAGATCTCTTCAGCCCCATAACAGGTTCCTCTTGATGGTAGTTTGAATGTATGTCCCCATAGACTCAGGTGGTTTATTAAAACATGTAACTTAGCCAGGCATGGTGGCACACACCCTTAATCCCAGCACTCAGAAGGCAGAGGTAGGAGGAGTTCGAGGCCACCCTGAGATTACATAGTGAATTCAGCCTGGACTAGAGTGAAACCCTACCTTGAAAAACCAAAATAAATACATAAATAATAATAATAATAAAAAATCAATCAATCAATCAATCAATCAATCATGTAACTTGGGTCTTCAGCCTCTTGGTTGGAGGTGGATCCTGGAGTCTGGCCTTAAGGTGTTTGGGGGTGGATCAAATTTCCAGCAAAAGGTATGCAGATAAATGCTGTGGCATGGTGGTGTGCACCTTTAATCCCAGCAGTCCAGAAGCAGAGAGATAGGATTGCAGTGAGTTCGAGGCTGCCCTGAGACATACTAAATTCCAGGTCAGCCTGGGCTAGAGTGAGACCCTTACCTCAAAAAAAACAACAAAAAAAAAAAGGTATGCAGGTAAGTCTCTGCTGGGTCCCTCATGCTTGCTGCCAGTTTGCTTGCTGCTTTTGGCTCTACTTGAATGTATGGACGCAGCTCCCTCTGCCACTGATGGAACTTCCCTCTGTATCTAAAGGCTTGAAACCAACTCCTTCCTCCCCTAGACTGTGCCTGGTTTTGACGTTCATTCCAGCAATGTGGAAGTGACTACAAAAGAAATTTGGTACAGGAGTGGGATGGTATTGCTGAGATGAATCTGACCATGTGGATTTTGGCGTTTTGGAACTTGTGTTCTAAAGGAGGAATATATGTGGGTTTGGTACTCTGGACTGCAGAAGCCAGAGAAAGTGGTAAGTCAAAATTTATGGGTTATTTTGATGAGAATTTAAAAATGCTAACTGAAGAAAAAAATATTTTAAGAGAATGGGCACACCAGGGCATCCAGCTATTGCAAATGAATTCAAGACACCTGCAACACCTTGTGCATCTTGCTTACATGGGTCCCGGGGAATCGAACCTGGGTCCTTACTGCTAAGACATCTCTCCAGCCCTAGAAAAAAACTCTAGAGGCTTTGCTTATGAACTTTCAAAAGGAGAGACAGCAGAGAATTTTGTTGGAACTGGGCTACTAGCATAAGGGCTGGCTACATTCTTCTGCCCAAGTCCTAAGCATTTAATCAACATTGAATTTAAAAGCAATAGATCCACATGCTTGGTGAGAGATATAGAACTGAAAAATGTAAGATTTAAAGTACTGGAAAATTTTAAGGCAGTTTAAGGTTAATGGCACAGAGATTAATTGCTTAAGTTGCTATTGTTAAGGGCATTATCACCATGAATGTGCTTGCACTGAAACAATAGAAAGATATGAGGTGATTCCAACCAGGAAAGGCTGAATGGCAGAAATGAAAACTCATGAAGGAAGGAAAAAACTGCTCTTCAAGGTCAAGATTTATTTTCCCCTGAATTAAATATGTCTGTATGGCTACACACCTGGTATTGACTTTGAAAGCCAAAAAAAAAGAATGTAAGTGGATCATACAATGCACACAGTTCCAGGAGGCACAGCAAGTGGAGCAGGGCAAGGTCCCTGGTCGAGACCATTGGAAGATATTGTGGTTTGCGATGGCCACCTGAAGGTGTACCCTGACTGTGCAAGGGTGCCAAAGAGCACTGTTGGCTTAGGATGTAAGTTTTCCCTGACTATTCCCAGCCCTGCTGGAGGAATGGAAATTGAAAATCCAGAAATTATCACTGGTTATTGTATGGCACAATACAGGCCTGGTCCTAGCCAGACCACATGGCAGAAGACAACAGGAAGTGGCTTCTGTAAAAATGGCGTTTTGCGCAGGCTCGATGTGACAACAGTTACAGCCCCATGCTCGCGAGAAGCCTACTACGAGATGTCCTGTCCAGAGACAAGCTGTCATTGGTCACCAAAAGGGAACAGGCCCATACAAGGATTAACAGCCCCTTAAAACCTATGTGCATTGTGCTAAATAAACGAGTTTGTGGATTCTCGCTTCCGCTTTCACCCAACTCCCGGAGTCTGTGTCGTGACTCCGTGCTGCTCACCCCAATTTGGCAGAGACCCTATCGTCCCTCCTGAGCTGGCCTTGGGGGGGGACCCCAACAGGTTATGAATATCGGACTTGAACTGCAGATGTTTGATACTAACCTGATGGTTATTAATGCTGCATCTGTCTACTCTCTCCTTGTTATGACTTACAGCAATGGAAATGTTTACCCTGTGCCATTATATATTGAAAATCTGACTTGTTTTGATTTTATAGGATTCACAGTTAAGACAGTCTTAAATCTCAGATGAGATGGGATTTGGAACAGTCTTAAAATTGTCAAAGAAAGCCAGGCATGGTGGTGCAGGCTTTAATTCCAGCACTTGGGAGGCAAAGGTATGAGGATTGCATTAGTTTGGGGTCACCCTGAGACTACATAGTAAATTCCAGGTCAGCCTGGGCTAGAGGGATACCCTACGTTGAAACCCCCCCCCAAAAAAAAAGAAGTTGACAAAGACCATGGGGACCTTTGAGGTTGGACTGAATAGAATTTGCAATGTGACATGATCATGTATCTATTGGGGCTCAGGGGTGGATTACAGTAGTTTGAATGTATGTCCCCCATACTCAGATGGTTTTCTATTTATTTTTTGGCTTTTCAAGGTAGGGTCTCACTCTACCCAGGCTGGCCCCAAACTATGGCATTCCTCTGCCTCACCAGTATTGGGATTAAAGGAATGTGCCACTACACCTGGCAAATTGTGTGTTATTAAAATATGTAACTTGGTCTCCAGCCTCCTTGCTGGAGGAGGTGTCATTGGGGGCAGATCCTGGGGTCTGATCCTAAGGTGTGTTTGGGGGCAGATCCTATTTCCATCCCAAAGGTATGCAGATAAGGCTGAGCTCTGCCTGATGCTTGCTGCCAGTTTCTGCTTGCTGCTTTTCATTTTAAAAAAATATTTACTTATTTAAGAGAGAGGGAGAGAGAGAGAGAGAGAGAGAGAATGGGTGTGCCAGGGCCTCTAGCCACTGCAAGCAAACTCCAGGTGCGTGCCCCCCTTGTGCATCTGGCTTATGTGGGTCCTGGAGAATTGAACCAGGATCCTTTGGCTTTGCAGGCAGATGCCTTAACCGCTAAGCCATCTCTCCAGACCTGCTGCTTTTCTTGGTTGTTTTTCTCTGCTTGGATGTGTGGAATCAGCCCCTTTTGCCACTGATGAAACTTCCTCCTGGATCTGTAAGCTTGAAATAAACCTCTTCCTCACCTAAACAGTGCCTGATTTGAATGTTCATCCCAGCAACGGGGAACTGACTACAAAACTCTCGTGTCTGGATGGACATCTCTTTTCCAGATTTGGGGAAATTTCTAAAAATCTTTTAAAAATATTTTCTTTATGAGAGGTGGGTGAGGGAGGGAGAGGCAGATAGAGAATGGGTGCACCAGGGACTCTAGCCAATGCAAAGGAACTTGAGATGCATGTGCCACCTTGTGCATCTGGCTTATGTGGGTCCTGGGGAATTGAACTTGGGTCCTTAGGCTTTGCAAGCAGGCACCTTAACTGCTAAATCATCTCTCCAACCCCAAAATTTTATTGAAAATATTTTCTATGCCAAAAAGAGGAGCTGGGCATGGTGGCACATGTCTTTATGTACCTGGGAGGCTGAGGTAAGAGGATTGCTATGAGTTCAAGGCCACCCTGAGACTACACCATGAATTTCAGGTCAGTATGGGCTAGAGCAAGACTCTACTTCAAAAAAAAAAAAATCTAAACTCAAGATATTATGAATAAGACATATGTAAAATTACTTTTTTGAATAAGGGCACGTCTAGAAGATGTAGACTGTTACTAGAAAATTTTCAGTACCTGGAATGGGATACCTTCCAGTGAGTTGTTGGCCAAGGAGGTCCCAGTAGCCTCCAAAACATTAAAGGCTTTTGCCAAAGCCCTTGGTTTCCCTAGAGAAACAGATAGTAAGACCCTATTGCTGATGACATCTCATGCCTGAGAAGCATGGTCACTATGAAAGCAAGGTGGTGTGGAGCAGAAAACCTTCTCCCTGTAGACCAGCCAACTGAAAGCTGGAAAAAGCTGCATTGCACGCAGCGTATGGGAGACAGAAGCCATCAACAGTGAAAACAGTGGAAGCTGAATATTCAAGCTTGGCCAGACAGGCCCAATGACTGAACGGGTGCAATAGTGGCGTGTCTACTCTTAGGGTAACCAACTGCTCCATAATTGGACTGAAGGCCCTCTCTATGGGAGGGAATACATACCTGGTACTGAAAAACCTAAGTAAAAGTCTATGGTAGGTGAGGTCATGAGCCTTAGGGGTATAAGCCCCTAAGGAAGAGGCTGACTGGAGAAGCTGGTAACTGGCCTCATTAGTGGCATATGAATAGCAAGTCATGGTAAAAAGGCGCAACTTGTCATTCCCGGGAGCCTAAGCCCCACTTGAGGCATGGGTTTACACCACTAGATTTGGAGGAAGGAGTCAAACCAATCCAAATGGTCTCCATCTCTGCACCCTCCTCCCCCCGATCAGCAGCAAAGCCTCTCAGAACAAGACATCCTTCTCTTCTTTGGCCAAAAAAAAAAAAAAAAAAAAAAAAAAAAAGCCAGGCATGGTGGTATATACCCTTAATCCAAGCACTTGGGAGGCAGAGGTAGAGGATTGCCATGAGTTCGAGGCTACCCTGAGACTACGTAGTGAATTCTAGGTCAGTCTGGGCTAGAGCAAGATCCTACCTTAAAAAAAAAAAAAAAAAAAAAGACACCGGGTGTGGTGGCGCACACCTTTAATCCCAGCACTCGGGAAGCAGAGGTAGGAGGATTGCCAAGAGTTCGAGGCCACCCTGAGACTACACAGTGAATTCAGGTCAGCCTGGGCCAGAGTGAGATCCTACCTCGCAAAACCAAAAAAAAAAAAAAAAAAAAAAAAAAAAAAAAAAAAAAAAAGGCAGCATGAAAGTTCTCTAGCCTGTTCTCCATAGGAGCTTGTTCTCCTTGGGATGAGCTGCTGAGAACACCTAACGAAAAGAGCAAGCCTTCTACGTTCCTGTAATACGTCTCCTTTTTGGTACAGATCTTGCAATCATTCTTCCTGGATGACTCACGTCCTTCCGAGCAAACCTGGGCAACAGCCTCCAGCTCCAAAGTCCTTCAGTACACTGCCGTCCAGCTGCTGTCATCCATCAGCAGACAGAGAGGTGTCGTATTAAGACCCCAGCTAGATCAAGGGTGGAAATTGTGTGTGGTGGCACAGGATTAAAGCACTGGACTAGATCTTGGGATCCCTAAAACATGTCTCAACTGTCAGTTTAGATCAGCAGGCTACAACAGGACTCTGTCCGGGAGTATGAGGCCCAAGCAGCCCTCCACTGACAGCACAGTTCCAGCCAAGGACTCATGTGAGAAACAAGGGTCACAGGACTTTTCTCCCTGAACTTGCGTTTCCACACCAGACAGAGCAGGACCCCCGGCCCTGCACAGATTGACCATGCAGCCCTGGGCAGAGCTCAGCCCCAAAGGCTGCCGGGCACATGAAGCAGGGTGAGCCCAGCATCCCAGCTGCCCCTGCCTCTGCTCCCCTTTACTCCCCCTTCTTCAGCCCAGTGGTTTTGCACTAAACCTGGAAATGACCCTGCTCTAGGACAGACTTCCTAATTTCCTGTGGTTTCCTTTTACAGTCCCTACACTAATAAAGTACTCAACTGGTTTTGCAGGTAGGATGAAGAGACGCAGGCATAACCAGTAATGCAAAGACAAAACCAGTGCAACTAATCCTGGAAAAGAGAGGAAGACAACACTCTAGACTGGGGGAGGGGACTGGAATAAGATAGTGTGTGCCAGGGAGATCATGAACTTAGGCAGAGACAAGGTTCCCCTATTTCTGTTAAAAGAATGGGGGAAGGCTGGGTGTGGTGGTCAGCACTCGGGAGATAAAAGCATGAGACCTGCCGTGAGTTCGAGGCCACCCTGAGACTGCATAGTGAATTCCCGGTCAGCCTGAGCTAGAGTGAGACCCTACCTCGAAAAACCAAAATAAATAGACTGAGACCTAGAAAAATTATGTGTCCAAGGATTTTTTTTTTTTCGATATAGGGTTTCACTCTAGCTTAGGCTGACCTGGAATTCACTGTGTATTCTCAGGCTGGCCTTGAACTCACGGTGATCCAACCTCTGCCTCCCGAGTGCTAGGATTAAAGGTGTGTGCCCCCACGCCTGGCAATCCAAGGATTCTTTCTAGTAGAGCAAGGTCTCTTAGAAGTCCGAGTATTTGCACATGCACAGCTATGTGTGACACTATGAGAATATCAAAGTCCTTTTGTTTTATGTCTCTGGATCCCACAAAACTACAGGAACTTAAAAAAAAAAAAAGAAAGAAAAAACGTTCTGAATTTTAGTAAGGTTGCTGCCAGGGTCCCAGCTCTGCGAGAACAATCTAAGGGGCTAGTGTGCCTGGAGACCTGCCTCCTTGTGAGTCTAACCTTGGCCCAGCCCACATTCCACCCTGCTCCCACATCTCACCCCCACAGAACCTACAGGCGACAGGAATGACTCTTCATCCCGGGGTGTGTGAACACACCTTGGCAAGTCTTACCACAGCATGTTCTCGTCAATACCTTGAACGGCCTTCTCTTCTGGCAGTGTGGGCTCTCTGTAGAGGAATCTGCATTCCATCTTTCTCCCCAACTCAAGGTTCCCCAGAAATTCATCAATAAGTGTTTCAAGGCTAGGGTAATGGTTGAGTGGAGAAAATGCTTGCCATGCAAGCATGAATACCTGAGTTTAGATCCCCAGAATGCATGTAAAAGCAGGATGCTGTAGCAGGTGTTTGTAATCCCAGTGCACCTAGAGAGACGGGAAGTTCTCTGAAGCTAGTTAGTGGGCCAGCCAGCCAGCCTGGAGAATGGAGCAGTGAATGAGACACACGGCTTCAAACATGGTGGAAGGTGAGGATCCACATCTGAAGGTATCCTCTGACCTCCACACATGCACCGTGGTACATGCTTGCCTGCACATACATATACATCACCCCCCCAAGAACAGATGTTTCTTTCTTTGATGAAGTGCTATGCAGATTAACTTAAAAGCCCTTCCTAGAATGAACACTGATTTAGAAAAGACAGAGATAGGGTTAGAGAGATGGCTTAGTGGGGGAAGGCGCTTGTCTGCAAAGCCTAAGGACCCAGGTTCGATTCCCCAGTACCCACATGAACCAGATGCATAAGGGGGACATGTGTCTGGAATTTGTTTGCAGTGGCTAGAGACCCTAGTGTGCCCATTCTCTTTCTGTCTACCTCCTTTCTCTCTCAAATAAATAAATAACATAAATAAATAAAAGAGATAACCTATGAGAAACAAAAAACCTTCCCATGTATGTACATGTACACACATCATATTGAAACAGTCTGAAAAAAAGTTTATCAGTTAATAGCAGTTACTCAGAATGAAATTAGGACTGGGATACAGTAGCAGATTCTCTTTTTTAAAGTTTCAGTAATGTTTTAATTTGAAAATAATGTGCTAGAATACACACACACACACACACATATATTTTTAATTTGAGAGAGACTGAGCTTGTCACTTGCTGCTGTAAACAGATGCATGTGCCACTTTGCACATCTGGCTTTACATGGGTACTGGGAAACTCAACCCTGGCCAATAGGCTTACAAGCACCTTTAATCACTGAACCATCTCTCTAGCCCCTAGAATTTTTCGTTTGTTTGTTTCTCAACATAGGGTCTTGCTCTAGTCCAGTCTGACCTGGAATTCACTATGTAGTCTCAGGGTGGCTTCAAACTCACTGCAATCCTTCTAGCTCAGCATCCCAAGTGCTGGGATTACAGGTGTGAGCCACCACACCCGGCTAGAATTTTTTTTTTTAAATATTTTATTATTTATTTATTTGAGAGAGAAAGAGATACAGAAATAGACAGGTAGAGAGAGAGAGAACGGGCACGCCAGGGCTTCCAGCCTCTGCAAACGAACTCCAGATGCATGTGCCCCCTTGTGCTTCTGGCTAACGTGGGTCCTGGAGAATCGAGCCTCGAACCGGGGTCCTTAGGCTTCACAGGCAAGCGCTTAACCGCTAAGCCATCTCTCCAGCCCCCGGCTAGAATTTTTAAAATACAAAATGAATGAATGAATAAAATAAATAAATAAATAAATGGAATGGGGGATGGCTTAACCTTCTCTGTTCCCTTTCTCCCAGGCCAAGAGTATAGAAGTTTTTTTTTTTTTTTTCAAGGTAGGGTCTCACCCTAGCCCAGGCTGACCTGGAATTCACTATGTAGTCTCAGGGTGGCCTTGAACTCTTGGTGATCCTTCTACCTCTGCCTCCAGAGTGCTGGGATTAAAGGCATGCGCCACCATGCCTGGCTATTTTGTTTTTTAAACAAATTAAAAAATATATTTTACTTATTTTATTTGAGAGAAAGAGGCAGAGGGAGAGAGAGGCAGAGAGAGACAGAGAGAGTATGAGCATGCCAGGGCCTCCAGCCACTGCAAACGAACTCCAGATGCATGCACCCCCTTGTGCATCTGGCTTACGTGGGTCCTGGAGAATTGAACCAGCACCCTTTGGCTTTGCAGGCAAACAACCGCTAAGCCATCTCTCCAGCCCAGAAGTTTTTAAAAAAAAAATTATTTTATTTTTATTTATTTATTTATTTGAGAGAGAATGGGTGTGCCAGGGCCTCTAGCCACTGCAAATGAACTCCAGACACATGTGTTACCATGTGCATGTGGCTTATGTGGGTAATGGGGAATGGAACTTGGGTCCTAAGGTTTTGCAGACAAGTGCCTAAACCACTCAGCCATCTCTCCAGCCCTAAAGTTTTTTTTTTTTTTTTTTTTTTAAAGGAAGAGATTTCCCCAAATTAGTGAAAGAGATGCCGATCCAGGTACAAGAGGCCTAAAGAACACCAAATAGAGAGGACCAAAACAGAAACCTCCCCTTATCATATTACAGTTAAAACAAATACACAGAACAAAGAAAGGATACTAAAAGTGGTAAGAGAAAAACATACAGCCACTTATAAAGGCAAGGCCATGAGACTAGCAGCTGATTTTTTAATGGAAACTCTAAATGCCACAAAGGGTAGGAATGATGTATTTTAGGCATGGACACGACAACTGTTAATGCAGACTGCCATACTCAGCAAAATGATCTCTTACAACAGGAAAAACTTTCCATGACAAAACAGGAAAGTAGGCTAGAGGAGTTTGTGAACAGTAAGCCAGCTCTGTATAGGATACTTATTGAATAGAGGAGAATACTTTACATTGAGGAGAAACATAAAACACATTCACAAGGCTACATGAGGGAAAATGATAAGTAATATAATAATTAGCCAAATGAAGACTAAGAAAAAGCAAACACCACAAAAGCATCAATATCAATTTCCTTATCAATAAACACAGATTGGGGCTGGGGAAATGGCTTAGTGGTAAAAAGGTGCTTGATTGCAAAGCCTGCTAGCCTGAGCTCAGCTACCCAGCCACCCACACAAACCCAGACAGGCATTTGTTTGCAATGAAGACCCTACCAAATACGTATGCATGCACACACACATGCAAATAAAAAGAAATTATTATTTTTTAAAATATGTTTTTTTATTTATTTATTTATTTATTTATTTATTTATTTATTTATTTATGAGAGAGAGAGAGAGAGAGAGAGAGAGAGAGAGAGAGAAAATGAATGAATGGGTGTGCCAGGGCCTCCAGCCAGTACAAATGAACTCCAGACACACGTGCCCCCTTGTGCATCTGACTTACCAGGGTCCTGGGGAATCAAACTTGGGTCCTTTAGCTTTGCAGGCAAATGCCAAGCCATCTCTCCAGCCCAAAAGAAATTATTTTTAAAAAGACAGAGACTTGCCGGGTGTGGTGGCTTACATCTTTAATTCTAACACTTGGGAGGCAGAGGTAGGAGGATCAACATGAGTTTGAGGCCACCCTGAGACTACATAGTGAATTCCAGGTCAGCCTGGACTACAGTGAGCAGTGAGACCCTACCTAGAAAAATCAAAAAGAGAGAGAGACTTATAGATTGGATCAGAAAACAGGTTTCATGTTTTTTGCTGTCATTAGGAAATTCACCTTACCATTACAGACAGACATTGCCTTAGGGTGAAAGGATGGAAAAAGATCCAAGGAAATGGGCCTAGGAAACAAGCTGGCATTGCGTAATATCTGATAAAAATGGGACTTCAAGCCAAAATTAACCAGAAGAAATAAAGACCACTTTATATGATCAAAGGAAAAATCCACGAAGATGATGTTACAATTCTAATATACACACCAAATACAGGTGCACTCAATTTTATAAAACAAGCTATTAGATTTAAAGTCAGAGACAAGTTCCAACACATTAATAGTGAGTTCAACACCTACCTCTCACTAAGAAACAGGTCATCTCAACAAAAAGTAAGTACAGAGGGCTGGAGAGATGGCTTAGCAGTCAAGGCGCCTGCCTGCTAAGTCTAAGAATGGCCGTTTGATAATCCAGGTCCCACATTTAGCCAGACGTAGTGACACGAGGATGCAATGCCGCACTTTCCCACAAGGGGCGCATGCATCTGGAGTTCGTTCACAGCGGCTGAGAGGTTGCTGGCGCCCCCAATCTCTCTCTCTCTCCAGAAAAAAAACAACAGCAGAGAAACACTGGCATTAAGTGTTTCCATATAACAGACATTGACAGAACATTCTATCTAAGCACATTGTTTTTCTTTTTTAAATGAAAGGTGGGAGGAATTGGCACACCAGGATTTAGTCCTACAAACAAACCAGGGTCTCCACCCATTGCAATCCAACTCTAGACGGTGTGCCCCCTTGTGTGTATGTGCTACCTCGTATACTTGCATCACGGTGCGTCTGACTTACGTGGGACCTAGAAAGTCGAACATGAGTCCTTAGGCTTTGCGGGCAAGCACCTTTACCACAAAGCCATCTCTCCAGCTTTTGAGGTTTTTTTTAAAGAAATGTTTTGTATTTTTTTATTTATTTACTTGAGAGAGAGAGGGAGAAAGAGGGAGGGAGAATGGGCATGCCAGGGTCTATAGCCACTGCAAATGAACTCCAGATGCATGTGTCACCTTGTGCATCTGGCTTATGCAGGTCCTGGGGAATTGAACCAAGGTCCTTTGGCTTTGCATGCAAGTGCCTTAACTGCTAAGCCATCTCGCCAGCCCCCTTGAGTTGTTTTTTAAAGAGGTAAACAAGACTGAAAAGCCCTTATCAAATTTAACCAAGAGAAAGACAAAAATCGATAGGATTAGAGATCAGGAGACATTACAATAAATAGCAATGAAACTGAGAGAATCCTAAAAACATACTCTACCAAATTCTAAAAGCTAAAAGACAGATATACAAGACCTGCCAAAATAAATTGAGGTTGGAAAAATAACTTAAGCAAATCTATAACAAATAATAAAATTGAAGTAATAAAAAAATCTCCCAAGAGTGTAGTGGTGTACATCTTTAATCACAGCACTGAGGATAAAAAAAAAAAAGAAAGGAAGAAAAAGGAAAAGAAAAAAGGAAGACAGGGCTAGTCATGTGTTCTCACCCCACCCCCAACACCATATACACAAAGGCTAGGGATACATTTTGGTGGTAGAATGCTTGCCTAGCATGTTGTACAAAGCCTTAAATTCCCAGTACTGAAACAAAACATCTAACAGAAGACATCCTTTAATCACTTGCCTTTTTTTTTTTGGAGAGACAGAGAGAGAAGGAGAGGAAGACAGATAGAGATGGGTGCGCCAGCAGCCTCTCAGCTGCTGTGAACGAAATCCAGATGTGTGCGTCCCCTTGTGGTCAAGTGCGGCATTGCGCCTTTGCGTCACTTTGCATCTGGCTAAATGTGGGACCTGGACATTGGAACTGCTGGAGATTGGAACCAGCGTGCTTAGGCTTAGGAGGCAGGCACCTTAACTGCTAAGCCATCTCTCCAGCCCCATCACTTGCTTTTTAAAAAATTATTTATTAGCATTTGTATGTGTGTATGGGCATGATACTCTCTTGCATCCAGCTTATGTAGGTACCTTGGGAACTGAACCCTGGTTGGCAGGCTTTGCAAGCAAGTGCCTTTAACTTCTGAGCTATCTTCCCAGCCCCCTATCACTGGTTTCTTGATGAAAATAGAATCAACCTTAGCCGGGTGTGGTGGTGCACGCCTTTAATCCCAGCACTTGGGAGGCCGAGGTAGGAGGATCACCAAGAGTTCAAGGCCACCCTGAGACTACATAGTTAATTCCAGGTCAGCCTGGGCCAGAGTGAGACCCTACCTTGAAAAAACAAAACAAAACAAAACAAAACAAAACAAAACAAAACAAAACAAAACAAAAAGAATCAACCAACCAAGTGGAGTAGTGCATGTAAGTAATCCAGGAAGGAGGATCCTGGTTAAAGGCCAATCTGGACTATATACAAAGACCTTGTCTCAAATAAAAATAATAAAAAAAAAAACATTTCTCAGGTGTTATAAGAGTGTAATTGTACCACCAAACAAATTTTTTCAGCTTAGTTCTTTACTTTATAGCCAGTAAGTAAAATATTAAAAATGGCTTTGGCAGCCAGGCATGGTGGCCCATTTCTTTAATCCCAGCATTTGGGAGGCAGAGGTTGGAGGTGTGAGTTTGAGGCCAGCTTGGGATTCCATAGTGAATTCCAGGTCAGCCTGGGATAGAGTGAGACCCTACCTAGGGGGCGGGGAAGAAATATAAGTATAAGTGGTCACCAAAACAACAGGATGGGGTTGGGGCTCGGAGTATGAGCACACTCACACACTAAACTTTTACATGCAATGCTATCTAGTATTATTTCAGAAGACAAACAAAACATCAAGAAATCGAGTTATATTTTTCATAAGGCACAACCAATAACCCTGGTAAACTTTTTCTTTTTTTTGGTTTTCCGAGGTAGGGTCTTGCTCTAGCTCAGGCTGACCTGGAATTCACTATGTAGTCTCAGGGTGGCCTCAAACTCATGGTGATCCTCCTACCTCTGCCTCCTGAGTGCTAGGATTAAAGGCGTGCACCACCACGCCTGGCTTAACCCTGGTAAACTTTAAATAAACATGTAAGGGAATAAATGGGGGTTTAAAACAAAATATTCTTGTTTCAAATAAAGCAGAGTATTACAAAAGTAATTCTACCTTTTGAACCCCATCATGTCCTCTGCCAGTACACATCAAACACCAATCCTAAATACTTTCATTCTTGTTTTTTTTATTTTAAATATTTTTAAATTTTTATTTATTTATTTGACAGAAAGAGGGAAGGAAAGAGAGAGAGAGAGAGAGAGAGAGAGAGAGAGAGAGAGAGAGAGAAAGAAAGAGAATGGGCATGCCGTGGGCTCTAGCCACCGCAAATGAACTCCAGATGCATGCACTACCTTGTGCATCTGGCTAACGTGGGTCCTGGGGAATCGAACCTGGGTTCTTTGGCTTTGCAGGCAAGCGCCTTAACTGCTAACCATCCCTCCAGCCCCTTTTCCCTTTCATGCTATAAATACCATCACCAGCACATACATATACAAAGAAGTAATGCTACGGTGTAATCTAAGGGGGGGCGTGGCTTAAAGGGAATTGTACTTAAGGGCCTACTGCAAAATCCAGTTTCTACACACATAATGAAGCTAATTCACAAGTGAAACTTTATTGAGCTTGGTTATATGGGACTTCAATAACTCAAGATTTCCACAAGTGACAAATTTCAAATCTCACTGCAAGTTTTTAGTTTCTCTTTTGAAAGATAGGCTTTTTTATTTGTTTTGAAGTAGGGTCTCACTCTAGCTTAGGCTGACTGAACTCATTTTTTTTTTTTTTTTTTGAGAGAGACAGAGAAAGAGAGAGAGACAGATAGAGAATGGGAGTGCTAGCGGCCTCTCAGGGGCTGTGAATAAACTCCAGACACATGCACCCCACTGTGGGCAAGTGAGGCATTGTGCATTTGTGTCACTTTACGTCTGACTAAACGTAGGACCTGGAGAATCAAACGGGTGTTCTTAGGCTTGGCAGGCAGGCACCTTAAATGGTAAGGTATCTCTCCAGCCCTGAACTCACAATTATTTTCCAACCTCAGTTTCCTGAATGCAGGGATTTTAGGTGTCAGCTACCACATCCAGGTAAGACAGGTTTTTATCATTTTTTTTTTTTTAGCCTCCTACCAGTAGATATTGTACAGACAGATACACAAATGAACTACAGAATAAGATACTGGCAAGTACTTTATGTATACTGAACTGCTTTCAGCATGCAACAAACTAATAGAAACTGACAGTTCCTGGATGCCTGTTTTGCAAAGCACAGGTAAAATCATGCTAATCATACAGACTTAATATCTGATTTTTCAATTATTCAATGATGTGCAGTATCGTATGTAAGGTAACTGAGGCACAAGTTTGCACTGCGCAGGCAAAGCTGGTTCACAGTCCATTAGTGAGGGAGCCTAGCCTCTCCAACTCCACATGGCTTCCGTAGTAAATACCCCAAGTGAGAGAAATTTGTCATCTTCCCTTTCTATAGCTAGAAAGTGAACTACTTATGCTATACTTGTGCTTCTGAACATGGGGATCAGCACAGTTCTAATAACTTGTCCTTTTTTTTTTTTTTTTTTGGTTTTGTGAGGTAGGGTCTCACTCTGGTCCAGGCTGACCTGGAATTAACTATGTAGTCTCAGGGTGGCCTCGAACTCTCGGTGATCCTCCTACCTCTGCCTCCCAGGTGCTGGGATTAAAGGCGTGCGCCACCACGCCCGGCTAACTTGTCCTTTTAACAATTATCAAAGAACTTTTTTTCTTCTTTCTGTCACTTTTGTCAAAGTATCTAAAATGAAGGCAATGAGAAATAACTTTAAAAATATTAAATATAGCCAAGTGTGGTGGTGCACCCCTTTAATCCCAGCACTAGGGAGGCAGAGATAGGAGAATCAGCATGGTTTTGAGGCCACCCTGAGACTACATAGTGAATTCCAGGTCAGCCTGGGCTAGAGTGAAACCCTACTTCAAAAAACCAAACAACAAAAAAATAAAATACATAAGTTAAAATACTAATGGTGAAGAACTGCAATTCTGAGGAGACAGAAATGGTAGAAAACATCCTATATGAGTTTTAATACAAAATGTAAACAATACAGAAGAATGAGTTAGTAGCAAATAATTTCCTCTAAGTGAAATAATGCTTTACACACAAGATCAACATTTTTTTTAAATGGGGGGAGGAGAGAAAGAATTGGTCTCCAGCCACTGCAGTCAAAAGCCAGATGTGTGCACCCCCTTGTATGCATGTGTGACCTTGCATGCTTGTGTCACCTTGTGTGTCTGGTTTGTGTGGTACCTGGAGTGTCAAACATGGGTACTCAGGCTTCGCAAGCACCTTAACTGCTAAACCATCTCTTCAACTCCAACATTAAAAAAAAATTTTTTTTTATTGGGGGCTGGAGAGATGGCTTAGTGGTTAAGGCGTTTGCCTGCAAAGCCTAAGGATCCCAGTTCAATTCTCCAGGACCCACGTAAGCCAGATGCACAAGGGGGCACATGCGTCTGGAGTTTGTCTGTAGTGGCTGGAGACTCTGATGTGCCCATTCTACCTCTCAAATAAATAAATAAATAAATAAATAAATTTATTTACTTATTTATTTGTAAGAGAAAAAGAGGAAGAGAGATGAGAGAGAAAGGGGGGGGGGAAGGGAGAGATTGGGCACACTGGGGCCTTCAGCCGCTGCAAATGAACTCCCGATGCATGCACCACCTTGTGTATCTGGCTTATGTGAGTTCTGGGGAATTGACCCTGGCTCCTATGGTTTTGCAGACAAATGCCTTAACCACTACACCATCACTTCAGCCCTCAACATTTCTTTAAGTAGATGAATCCTATTTCATTAATTCTCAAAGTATGTTTTTTTTTGTTTGTTTGTTTTGAGGTAGGGCTTTACTTTAGCCCAGGCTAACCTGGATTCACTCTGTAGTTCCAGACTGGCCTCCAACTCAGTGATTCTCCTACCTCTGCCTCCCAAGTGCTGAGACTAAAACAGTGTGACACGATGCCTGGCTCAAAAAAATGTATTTTTGAATTTGGGATGGGGTACTAATTTCTCTTTTGTATTCTTGTTAGACTTTGTCCAAAGCTGTGGTTAACATGGATCAGTCTCCTAATCAGTACAGAAAGATCTAACAGTACCAAATAAACGATATATTTAATTTTCAAAATGTCAAGGGTGCAGGTGCAGCATGTATTTTCTCAGGTCTCAACCAGATAAATACTGTACAAAGCACAGAAATTGTTCCTTAAAATGCCATCTATTTCTCTGCCCTATAAACTTCAAGAACCAGTTTTCTCAGCATCCTCATAGTCATCTACTGTCATACCCATTTTTTCTTTTCTTTGCAGTGCTGGGATTTGAACCCAAGGCCATTGTGGATCAAAAGTAAGCACTCTGAAGCTGGGCGTGGTGGTGCAATCCCAGCACTCAGGAGGTAGAGGTAGGAAGATCACCACAAGTTCAAGGCCACCCCTGAGACTACATAGTGAATTCCAGGTCAGCCTGGGCTGAAGTGGAAACCCTACCCCCCCCCCAAAAAAAAAGCACTCTGAAATACATTCTCAGCCCTCCACTGTCAATAAGTAGTAATACACGATTGTGAAGAAATGCCAAATTTTTATATGCATCGTGGCATTTATCACTTACATTCTGAATTCCCTCTTTTCCTCCCCCCCCCCATTTATTGAGGTAGGGTCTAGCTCTAGCCCAGGCTGACCTGGAATTCACCAAGTAGTCTTAGAGTGGTCTCAAACTCATAGTGATCTTCCTACCTCTGCCACCCAAGTGCTGGAATTAAAGGTGTGCACCACCACACCTGGGTACATTCTGAATTTTTGAAAGATTGAACTACACTCAATTTTTAATCTACAAGTATTTCAAGACTCTTAAAAATACTGTGCCTTCTTCTACAACTAGATGAAAATTCTAATTTATTGATAATTTTCATCTAGCTTGGCAAAATAAAAACTTAGGAAATTGATTAGTTACCTTGCAATCAATCTGAGAGCTTAAATCATGCACACATTGGGGTGAGAACTCAAAGCACACAAGCATGGCAACTCTTTCCAACCAGTTAATGGGTCAAAATACTCCAAGTGTTATCTAGTATTAAGGGGAGAGTGACCAAAAAGTAGGTAGCAGGAATCACAGAGAAAGCATTTACAGAAACTGGATTTTTCTAAGAAAGCTTTTACTTTTCTTTTACTAAGATGCCTTTTGAGTTAAATCTCATACCCACACAAACTGTAACTGGACAGTACATTTCACTTCTAGTTACTAGAAGACATTTCTTTAAAAGAGACTGGGGTAAAAAAGGGAAGAGGAAACTATAGACTGCTTCTAGATCCATCCAACGCCCTGCTTTCAAAAGACAACTGATGAATTTAAACCAAACTACAGATTTGTTGAACCAAAATAAAGGACACAGGATAGTGAAGAGAAACACTATTTAAATTTTTTTTTGTCCTTTAAAAAATATTAGTCCCCTTGTTAGAGTTTACATACAGGTAACCTAATCCCTTAATGAGGACACAGAGCACAACAAGAGGGAGAAGACACAGCACCATAGTTTCAAACATACAAAACAGTACAAACTAGAGTAAGACCAAGTTTCCCAACACGCCAAGGAAATATAATTGCCTATTTGAACAAAAAGAAAAATGGAAGGTATGTTCAGGCGAGGATGGAGAAGGGAGTGCTAACACCTTGTACTACAAGGAAGGAATTGATTTTCCTTACCAAAAAACAGAAAAGAAAAACCAAGCTCCCAAATGGATTTTTTGTTGTTGTTGTTTTTCGAGGTAGGGTCTCACTCTAGCCCAGGCTAACCTGGAATTCACTATGCAGTCTCAGGGTGGCCTTGAACTCACAGCGATCCTCTTACCTCTGCCTCCCGAGAGCTGGGATTAAAGGCATGCACCACCATGCCCGGCTGTACTCCAAATGGATTTTTGATGCTGAAACTCTGTCATATGCTGCTGGTAACAGTAAATATATCATATTTGTATATTAAAAAAGGAAAAATAATCTATTAAACAGTCAGTAGTCAGAGACATTTTTAGAAAAAAGTAAAAACAAGTCTTTTTTTCTTCCTTTCTTTTTAAAAATGGGTTTACCAAAACAGAGGACACCTTCAACCCAGCATCCCCCAATGAACTATGGTGCTATTCAATAACATCTGCTGGGGCCAGGTTGGAAACCACAGACATCAGGGTTCAGGCTGCAAGGCAGAAAGCCGTTGTTTGCCGGTCGTGCCTGCAGCCATGCCTTCAGACTGGTGGTGTCTGGAATACTTGTGAATGAAGCTTTCCCCAAAAGCATGCATCACTGAGGCTCAGTAAGACATCCTGACTCGCTGCCGTCGTCTCCTCTCCAGCAGCTGGGATCCGCGTACCTGCTTCTCCCCACAGTGCAGACCCAGGACAGATTTCTCAAGCAAAAGGCTTCTTGCCTTGAAATAAGGAAAATTCTTCTTCCCAGAATCCAGTCTAGTCAGATTTTTGAACCTGATTACAACCTCCTCCTGAGGAAGGTGAGATGGATCTGTCCCTGGTGGTGAGGTTCTTTTGGGGGAGATTTTCTTCTTGATACAAATAAGCACAAGCAGACTGTATACACTGTCACCCCAAGACATCTAACAGGGGTGACTTTGGCCTGTTCCTCCTAGCCGTATCCAGAGGCCATGAAGTGGCAGTAATCATGGGAGGAAAGGGCTGCTCTGACTCCTCTGCAACTATCTCATCTATGGAGATACAAGCAATGAGTGACTGCAGATGTTACTGCCCTGTGCTGTAAGCTTTTGACGAGTATCAACTGGCCATAAGCCATATCCTACATGGCCTGATAGCACATCAATGTGTTAATGCCAAACAGCCACCTGGGAGCTCCATCAAGAGTATGATCTTCATTCAGCAAACCATACTCAGAGAGTTCAACTACTGGCTGCTGTACCAAAACAACAACAACAAAAAACATCCATAACACAGATGTGTTGATAGAGAATGCAGCCCACCCAATCCATGCACAGAGGAAGAAGCACTAAGAGGACTTCCTCTGAAGGGCATTTATCTTTGCAAACAGCATTCTGAGTGGATCTCAACCATCCTACTTAATGAATAAGGTCTCAGTGTGGTCCACTTCCTCCCAGGTCCCAAGCTGACCATCTGCTAACTGGTCTCTTTGAGATCCTCCACTGGTAGTTTATAGCTCATTATGAAGGGAGGAGGTGATGCTTGGCCTGGGCTATCTGGCCCCTGCTTCTTTGCACAGTTTATACAGATGTAATCTTCATTTTCAGCCATTTCTGGGGATACACCGACACAAACTTGATGAAACCATTCATCACAGCCACCATCACATTGCACCCAGTCTACCTGTAGAAGATAAGATTAGAGAACACTTCAGTTACATAGCAATAAGCCCAAATTAAAGCAAACCAAAGAGCTTTCTTGGCTTAAATGAGAGTAAACAACTGGGATTTCCAGACATAGACATGACTTCTTATGGGGTTATTTTTCAAAGAAAGAAGCTGAGGAGTTAATACCCCAAATTATATTTTACCAGTGTCCACAGAACTAGGCCTCTTAGGTGCTCCATTACCTCATGAATACCCGGGGTTCCCTGTGAGGCAGAAACATGTCTGGGAAAACTTGACAAAAAGAAACTTCTAATAGAGCAGCCAAGTAATTTTAGCTAATATTAACGATATCTAGGCTCTAAGACAATGCAGTAATGGACCAAGAAAGGAATAGCACAACAATGTGAAGGCAATCCTGGGTATTAGCTTTATTTCAAAGAGATAAGCCAAAGTACTGAGAGCATTAAATACCTTTTTAGAAAAGCAGTCACATAGGCCACTTTTAAAACTAATATTTTTTATTCTTCTCTTCTTCCGTTACAAATACAACTCCCTATAAAAAGTTAGCAAATATCAGAGGTCAAATCTTACAAATTAACCAATTATAACAGTCAAAGACACAGATCACTCTGGGATTTAATATCAGTCTGGAAAAATGAAAGGTGTCAGTGGCAGATGCCAGTTGACCCTTCTAAGAATATATAACTACAGAAGGCCAGAAAAGGACTCATTTGGTGACTTTAAAAATAGGAGTTACAGTGAAGTGATTTGGGACTTTTATATTTGGAGGGTAATTGTGAAAGTTTCTATATAATATCACAACAGACAAGAATCTTTAAGATGAAAAGAGACAGTACTTTCTGTCCAATAAAAAGGTTGATAACTGTACTGGAAATACAGAAAGCTACCTAAAAACAGGAGTTTTATCAAGTATCATAGTAGAGAAAGGAATACAAAAGATCAAAGTACTGTGGCATAGCCAATGAGAAACTACAAATGACAGATGGCTGGGTATCATTCAGAAAAAGGAAATGATTTTCAAAGTATTTCTGTGTCTTGTAAAGCTTATTCAAATCACAGAAATCATTAACTGTGGGCTCATAATAAAAGGTGGGAAAAATCATTTGTTAAATATAATCATTTGAAGCTGGGCATGGCGGTGCATGTCTTTAATCCCAGCACTTGGGAGGCAGAGGTAGGAGAACTGCTGTGAGTTTGTGGCCACACTGAGACTACATCGTAAATTCCAGGACAGCCTGGGCTAGACCAAGACTCTACCTCGAAAAACCAAAATAAATAAATAATCCTTTGGAAGCTAGATGTGGTGGTGCAAACCTTTAATGCCAGTACTCGGGAGGCAGTGGTAGGAGAATCACCATGAGTTCAAGGCCACCCTGAGACTACATAGTGAATTCCAGGTCATCTTTAGCTAGAGTGAAAGCCTACATTGAAAACATAAATAAATAAATAAATAAATAAATAAATAAATAAATAAATAAATAAATTTTGGCTTTGATTATTCCTAAACATTCAATACATTTGCATTTTTAACGCATTTGTTCCTTTTTCCCTAAAATTAAAATACTTTATTCATTATGCTTTTCTTTTGAGATAAGGTCTTACTCTGTAGACCAGGGTAGACTTAAAACCTGAGATCCTTTTGCCTTAGCCTCCTAGATGCAGGGGTTACAGACATGTAACACTGAACCCTGCTTCCAGTTGATTTTTTTTAAAAAGTGAAGTTGGAGTTTATTAAAGAAAGCAAAGTATTCAGAGATAGAATCTAGTGAGAGCTTTCAGAGATACATGCCCCAGCTGATTCTTACATACTTTAAATTTGCCTTCTTTATGATATTGCTGCCTTTAAACTCAAAGCAACTTAATTTCTCTCTAAACTGCACTTTTACTGTATAACTATATAATGGTTTACTTCTGAGGAAAGCAGAAGTACAATTAAGAAAATAGGTAATTAGAGGCTAAAGAGGTGGCTTAGTAATTAATGAGCTTCCTGAGAAGCCTGAGGACCCAGGATTGATTCTATAGGACCCGTGTAAGCCAGATGCACAAAGTGGCACATGCATGTGGAGTTCATTTGCAGTGGCTAAAGGCCATGGTACACCCCTTCTCTCTCCCCACCCCCGCCTCTATCTCAAATTAAAAAAAATTTTTTTTTAAAGAGGGCTGGAGAGATGTCTTAGTGGTTAAGTTGCTGGCCTGAAAACCAAAAGACCCAGGTTCGATTCCCCAGGACTCACATAAGCCAGATGCACAAGGGGACGCACACACCTGGAGTTCATCTGCAGTGGCTGGAGACCCTGGTGCGCTCATTCTCTCTCTACTTGCCTATTTCTCACTATCTCAAAGAAATAAAAATAAAACTTAAAAAAATAAAAGTAGGTAGGGGTTTGAGAGATGGCTCAGCAGTTGAGGCACTTACTTGCCAAGCATAAGGGCCTCGGTTTGATTCCCCAGTACCCATGTAAAGCCAGATATCCAAAGTGGTATAATCATCTAGAGTTTGTTTTCAGCAGTTGGAGACCCTGGTGCACCCATTTTCTCTGTTTCTGCTTACAAATAAATAAATAAATAAATAAATAAATAAAAATGTTATTGATTTATTAAAGACACAGAGAGGGAGAGTGAGAATGGGCGCATCAGGGCCTCTAGCCACTGCAAACAAACTCCAGACACGTGTGCCCCCTTGTGCATCTGGCTTACGTGGCACCTGATGAATTGATCCAAGGTCTTTAGGCTTCGCAGGCATGTGTCTTAACTGCTAAGCCATCTCTTCAGCCCTAAATAACAATATTTTTTTCGAGGTAGGGTCTCACTCTATCCCAGGTTACCCTGAAATTCACTATATAGTCTCAGGGTGGCCTCAAACTCACAGCAATCCTCCAACCTCTGCCTTCTGAGTGCTGGGATTAAAGGCATGCGCCACCATGCCTGGCTAACAATATTTTTTATATTTTATTTTTATTTATTTATTTGAGAGAGAGATACAGAAATAGGCAGGTAAAGAGAGAGAGAGAATGGATACGCCAGGGCCTCCAGCCACTGCAAATGAACTCCAGATGTGTGCGCCCCCTTGTGCATCTGGCTTATGTGAGTCCTGGGGAGTCAAACCTGGGTCCGTGGCAGGTAAATATTTATAGTAGATAAAATCAGGATGAACATTTTGGGTGTTTGGAGCTGATAAAGGGAATTGAAAAGATCACTCATGTCTATTGTGGCTGCATAGATTAGAGATACTACACTGTTTTATAATGCCACTTCCAAACCAACAGATATTATCACCCCAACCTCCAACCCTCTCATTCCAATCAAGACCACATACATGCTCATTCACGGGACAAAAATGTTGCCAATTTAGCAGTATTTGCTGGGGCTTGAGACATGGCTTGGCAGTTGAGGCACTTGCCATCAAAGCCTGGGGACCCAGGTTTGATTCTCTAGTAACGACATAAGGCCAGATGCACAAGGGTGGTGCATGTGTTTGGACTTCAGTTGCAGTGGCTGGAGGCCCTGGCACAACCATTCTCTCTCTCTGCCCATTCTCTCTCTCCCTAGCTGCCTTTTTTTTCTCAAATAAATAAAATATTTAAAAAAACAGTATTAGCTATCAAGAAAAATTATTTTATGATTTTTAAAAATTTTGTTTATTTGCAAGGAGAGATAGAGAGATAGAAGAGAGACAGAGAGAGAATGGGTACACCAGGGCTTCTCGTCACTGCAAACGAACTCCAGATGCATGTGCCCCTTGGGCTGGAATTAAAGGAGTGCACTTCCATGCCTGGGTCTTTGTTGATTTTGACTAGAGGTGCCTTCCTAAAGCTAGCTCTTCCACTGTTTCAAAGTAATACATATAATTTCGCTTGAGACATTCACTGGTACCCAGGCTCTATTCTAGCCTTCTAGTTACATAACAATTTACCCTGAAGATATACTTAGGGGAAAACAATCCTTCTCTCTTTTTTTTTAAAAAAATAGTTCATTTTTCTTTCTTTAATTGAGAGAGACAGAGACAGAGGGAGAGAGAGGGAATGGGTGTGCCAGGGCCTCCAGCTGCTGCTAACAGACTCCAGATGCATGTGCCACCTCGTGCATCTGGCTTACATGGGTCCTGGGGAATCAAACCTGGGTCCTTTAGCTTTGCAGGCAAGTGCCTTAAACTAAGCCATTTCTCCAGGCCCCCTCTCTTTTTTAAAATCATGCTCCTCTATTAACAATCTAACTTGAGGTCCACTTCTGTATAAAAAGCTCCCCATAGGGGCTGGAGAGATGGCTTAGTGGTTAAGCACATGCCTGTGAAGCCTAAGGATCCTGGTTTGAGGTATGATTCCCCAGGACCCACATAAGTCAGATATACAAAGTGGCACATGCACCTGGAGTTCATTTGCAGTGGCTGGAGGCCCTGGTGTGCCCATTCTCTACCTATCTGCCTCTTTCTCTATGTCGTTCTCAAATAAATAAATAACCAACCCCCAAAAAGCTCCCCAGGGGGAGGGGAGGGAAATATCATGTGTTTTTTGTATATAAGTATAGAAGTTGTCAATAAAAAAAATGAACAGAAAAAAAAAGCTCCCCATGATCATAAAGCTAACTGATGTTCAGAATGTCAACCAACTCCAGAGAAGATTCTGAGACAGTGCAACACACTGTGTAGTGACATGAAAGCTCAAGAGCATGGAGTGTGGCTAATTGCAAAGTTCGGATGGTTGTGTCCCCTTGTTATTTCAGGTAAAAGGGCTTAATGATCTGGGCGTAGTGGTTCACTCCCTTAATCCCAGCACCAAGGAGGCAGAAGTGGGAGGATTGCTATTAGTTGAAGGCCAGCCTGAGACTACATAGTGAATTCTATCCAGGTCAGTCTGGGCTATAGCAAGACCCTATCTCAAAACAAAAAACAAAACAAAACAAAAAAAAAGGCTTAATGATGTACAAAAATAATTATTACTAACTTTATCAAAATGCAGACAAAGTGTCACATGTCCTAGAGTCCTAATAATTCAGGAGGTTGAGCAGAAAGATACCTGAGCCCAGTAGTTTGGAGCCAACATGGATAACATAGCAAGATCTTGTCTTTAAAAAATAAATAGGGCTGGAGGGATAGCTTAGTGGTTAAGGCCTTTGCCTGCAACGTCAAAGGACCCAGGTTCGATTCCCTAGGACCCATGTAAGCCAGATGCACAAGGTGGCACATGCTTCTGGAGTTTGTTCACAGTGGCTAGCAGCCCTGGCGTGTCCATTCTCTCTCTCTCTGCCCCTCTATCTCTCAAGTAAATAAAAAATAAATAAATAAATACATAAATAAATGAAGTATTTAAAAATAAAATAATGGACTGGAGAGATGGCTTAGAGGTTAAGGCATTTGCCTGTAAAGCCAAACGACCCCTGTTTGATTCTCCAGGACCCACATAAGCCAGATGCACAAGGGGGCACATGCATCTGGAGTTCATTTTCAGTGGCTGGAGGTCCTGGTGCACCCATTCTCTCTCTCTATCTCAAATAAATAAATTAATAAAGAATAAAAATTTCTTTTAAAATAAATTTAAAAAGAAAATCATTGCTATAAGGTAATCAAGTTAAAAATTGGTATTATATAAATAAGTTACTATGTTCAGATATGGGGGAAATGTCTGTTTAAAAGAGAATATATAGCTGGGCATAGTGGCACATGCCTTTAATCCCAGCACTTGGGAGGCAGAGGCAGGAGGATCAGGGTGAGTTTGAGGCCACCCTGAGAATACATAGTGAATTCCAGGTCAGCCTGGGCTACAGTGAGACCCTACCTCAAAAAACAAGAGAAGGGAAGGGAGGGAGGGAGAGAAAGAAATATTAACATTAGGGTGTACTAACTCAGTGGCAGAATACTTGCCTAGCACCCAAGGCACTGGGTTCCATTCTTAAGATAGCCAAAAGAAAGGATAAATGAAGGGAGAAGAGGGAAGGGAAAGGAAAAGGAGAGGGAGAGGGAAGGAAAGAGAGAGAAAAGAAAAATAGAGAAGACCTGGGCGTGGTGGTGTACACCGTTAAATCCCAGCACTCGGGAGGCAGAGGTAGGAGGATCACCATGAGTTTGAGGCCACCCTGAGACTTCATAGTGAATTCCAGGTCAGCCTGAGCTAGAGTGAGACCCTACCTTGAACCCCCCCCCCCCAAAAAAAAAAAAGAGAGAGAGAGAGAGGAAATGGAATTGGAATAATGACTGATAGTATGATTTCATGTAGACTTAAGAAAGATTAACTAATAAGAAAAGAGGCTGAAGCCGGGCCTGGTGGCGCTCAGCAGGATACAGTGCTTGCTGTACAAGTAGGAGGACTTGAGTTTAATCCCCAGTTCCCATATAAAAAGCCAGCATGGCTGGGTATGGTGGTGCACAAGCCTTTAATCCTAGCACTGGGAGGCAGAGGTAGGAGGATACCTGAGTTTGAGGCCTCAGAGAGACTACATAGTGAATTCCAGGTCAGCCTAGGCTAGAGTGAGACCCTACCTTGAAAAACAAAACAAAACAACACAACAACAACGACAAAAAAAAGCCAGCATGGTAGCAAAGGTCTGTAAACTGTCTTGAGGCCAGTGAAGATAAGAAAAATACAGCCGGTCTATCAAAAAATGACAACTGGGGGGAGGGAGTGTGTGGAGAGATGGCTTAGCAGTTAAAGCGCTTGCCTGCGAAGCCTAAGAATACATGTTCAATTCTCCATGTCCCACACAAACCAGACACACAAGGTGGTGCATGCATATGGAGTTCATTCACAGTGCCATAGGCCCTCGCATGCCCATTCTCTTTCTCTAATAAATAAATAAATAAATAATGACAACTCTAGATTCAGGGAGACTCAGTCAGTCTCAAGGAAACAAAGTGGGACAGCGAGAGAGGACACTCAATGTTCTCCTCTGGTCCCCACACACACGTGTATACACCACACATATATACAAGCACCCACAAAGAAAAAAAGAGGAAAAAAAGTCATGATAAATAAACATGACAAGAATATAAACATATGACAGAATGACAAGTTTAATTTACACATAAAATGAATCCATTAAAATGTTTATAATATAAGCTGGATGTGGTGGCACATTCCTTTAATCCCAGCACTTGGGAGGCAGAGGTAGAAGGATCGCCGTGAGTTCAAGGCCACCCTGAGACTACATAGTGAATTCCAGGTCAGCCTGAGCTAGAGCAAGACCCTACCTTGAAAAACCAAAAAGTTTACAATATAGAAAAATGCTTATGAATATAGCAAGATGAAAATGTGAACCAAAAGTATGACAATATTAGACAAACTACTAAAAAGAGACTGAAGGGAAACACACTGAAATATGCATAGCTTTTATCCTTGAAAGATTAGAATACGGGATATAGATTTCATTGTACATTCATCTTCCATGAGGGAATAGAAACTCCCTAATGAGCCTTACTTAAATATGTGTCATATAATTTGAGAGTCTGTTGGTGTAATTACATCTCAATTGTCTGTGGGTTGAGATATTAATGGAGAATCTAGTCTGAAAGCCAAGGAGCCTCGGTCTGCTTTTTGTTTTGTGATTCTGTCACTTGTTGGCTCTGTGACTTGGCTGTATCATCATTTGCAAAGTGACCTCTTGATCCCTTTCAGGCCCTAAAATTGTTTAAGTATTTGAGAAGGTAAGTGAGGATGCAACCTTTTGAGAAACAGTGATGCAGTTTAATCAGTTCTGCTTTCAAACTGAGGGGCTTTAAAAATTTAAGTATCGCTGGGTGTGGTGACACAGGTATTCAAGTCTCAGCACTCAGGAGGCAGAGGTAGGAGGATCACCCAGAGTTCAAGGCAACCCTCAGACTACATAGAGTGAGTTCCAGGTCAGCCAGGGCTAGAGTGAGACCTTACCTTGATAAAACAACAACAAAGAAATTTAAGTATCAATAAGTATTATGAGAACAAAATTAAACTATGATTTAAAATTTTTTAAAAACATTTTATTTATTTATTTGAGAGAGATAGGTAGAGAGAATGGGCACATCAGGGCCTCCAGCCACTGCAAATGAACTCCAGATGTATGCACCCCCTAGTGCATCTGGCTTACATGGGTCCTAGAGAATCGAGCCTTGAACCAGGGTCCTTAGGCTTCATAGGCAAGCGTGGAGAGATGCTAAGCCATCTCTCCAGCCCTAAATTTGTTTTTATCTTGTTTTTCAAGATAGGGTCTCACTCTAGGCCAAGTTGACCTGGAATTCACTATGTAGTCTCAGGGTGGCCTCGAACTCATGGCAATCCTCCTACCTCTGCCTCCCATGTGCTGGGATTAAAGGCATGTGCTACTACACCTGGCCTAAATTTGTGTTTTTTTTTTTTTAAATATTTTATTATTTATTTATTTATTTGGGAGAGAGAGAGATACAGAAATAGGCAGGTAGAGAGAGAGAGAGAGAGAGAGAGAATGGGTGCGCCAGGGCCTCCAGCCACTGCAAATGAACTCCAGGTGCATGCACCCCCTTGTGCATCTGGCTTACATGGGTCCTGGAGAATCAAGCCTCGAACTGGGGTCCTTAGGCTTCATAGGCAAGCGTTTAGCCGCTAAGCCATCTCTCCAGCCCTAAATTTGTTTTTTTAAACTTATTTTGAGAGAGAAAGAATGGGTGTGCCAGGGCCTTCAGTTGCTGCAAACAAATTCCAGACGCATGTGCCCCCTTGTGTGCATGTATGACATTGTATGCTTGTGTCACTATGTGTCTGGCTTACATGGAACCTGGAGATTCAAACATGAGTTCTGAGGTTTTGCTTACAAGTGCCTTATCCGCTAAGCCATCTCTCCAGCACGTTTTTTTTTTTTTTTTTTTGTTTGTTTTTTGAGGTATGGTCTCACTCTAGCCCAGGTTGACCTGTAATTCACTATGTAGTTTCAGGGTGGCCTTGAATTCATGATGCTCCTCCTACCTCTGCCTCCCGAGTGTTGGGATTGAAGGCATGTGACACCATGCCTGGCTTAAAAAAAATTTTTTTTTAGGACAAGGTTCACTAGGTAGCTCAAGATGGCCTCAAACTCAACATTCTTCTGTCTCTACCTCTCAGGTGTTGGGATTACAAATGTCAAGATGCTTCTTTATGACCTTTTTTTTTTTGAGAGAAAGAGAGAGAGAGAGAGAGAGAGAGAGAGAGAGGAAGACAGATAGAGATGGGTGCACCAGCAGTCTCTCAGCTGCTGTGAACGAAATCCAGATGCATGCGCCCCCTTGTGGTCAAGTGCGGCATTGCGCCCTTGCGTCACTTTGCATCTGGCTAAACGTGGGACCTGGAGATTGGAACCGCTGGAGATTGGAACCAGTGTTCTTAGGCTTAGGAGGCAGGCACCTTAACGGCTAAGCCATCTCTCCAGCCCCAATTCTTTTTTTTTAAAGTATGTTATTTATTTATTTGAGAAAGAGGGAGAGAGTTGTAGACTTTTGCAATTTTTTTTAAGAGTGTGGGTGTGCATGTGGGGCGGCGAGAGGGAGATGGAGAATTGGCACACCAGGGCCTCAGCCACTGCAATCAAACTCCAGACACTTGTGCCACCTAGTGGGCATGTGCAATCTTGCGCTTGCCTCACCTTTGTGCATCTGACTTACATGGGATCTGGAGAGTCGAACATGGGTCCTTAGGCCATCTCTCCAGCCCTTGTATGCCCATTCTCGATGGAATGGTAATAGATGCTTCCAATCACTTAAAGAACTGAGATTTTTGGGCTAGAGATGGGTTAATGGTTAAGGTGTTTGCCTGAGGAGACTAAGGATTCATTTTCGATCTCTCTCCAAATCCAATATAAGCCCAGGGCACAAAGGGGAGGCACAGGGTCATACATGCTCACTAGGTAGTGCAAGCATCTGGCATTCATTGCAGTGGCTGAGAATCTGGCATGCCAATTCTCTCTCTTCTCCTTATTAAAAAAACAAACAATTTTTTTCCATAAACTCTGTACATTTTTCTTAGAAGTTCACATCATAAGTATTATCTAAAGTATGGCCATCACTGAATTATTATACTTAAAATTTAGAATGGAAAAATTTTAACCATACCGTTAAGAGGGTATATTATTTACTATCAAAACCAAGTCATGGGCTGGAGTGATGGCTTAGCACTTAAGGCATTTGCCTGCAAAGCCTAAGGACCAAGATTCAATTCTCCAGGTCCCACATAGTGGTGCATGCATGTGGAGCTCATTTGCAGTGGCTAGAGGCTCTAGTATACCCGTTTTCTTTTTCTCCCTCTCTATGTCTCTTAAAAAAATAAAGACATAGAGAGGGAGAGAAAGAAAACCACTAGGCTTGGGTGTTGGTGAGATAAGGGCCAAAATGGTTCAAGTCATTGGGACACAATCTTAGTGTCATTTGCCACAGTTATTAGAATACTAGCCCAGATTTTTTTCATATTATTGTGGCTCTCTTTTCTGAATCACCCTATAGGAAATTTATAAGAGTATTTTGAAATTTGTTCTGCTCATTGCATAGGAAGTACACTCCTAGCAAGGGGATGTCATGTAATTTCTCTATGCTCCTTTAAGTTCACTAAGTATATGATTCTAAAAATATATTTCTTCTAATAAACACACTGACTTAGGAACTTAATTATTTAAAAGTTTATAAAAACTATAGAAATAATGTTAGAAGTCCACATCCTGGAATCCCAAATACACTGTTATCGTATCAAACATTCATCTCCATGACTGTTAATCCTGGACTACAAACCCTTGGGAGCTCACCTTGTCCTTACAGGGCCTTTGACAGTTCTGTGCTGCACATACAGCATTCTCATCATCTGATTCTTCTGCTCCTGACCAGTCATACTTTGAGGGGATATCTAGCACTTTTCTCTCTCTTTTCTTCTCAGTACTCTCTTTCACAATCTCAACTTTGGCTGCAGCAGCCTTTTCTTTCTTTTTCTTTCGCTCTTCTTCTTTTGCTAGCTTCTTGGCCAGTTTATTCAACTCCTTTGATTTGTCTGTGTTTAATTTTAATTTCTTCTTTTTAGGTTTATCCATTTTCTTTAGCTCCTTAGTCTTCTGTTTTCCTTCTCCAAAAAACTGTTCAACCTTTTCTAGTTTCCGTTTCCTTTTCTTCTCTGATGAGTCCTTTCCTTTCATTTTTAATGGTTTCTCCTCCATACTGTCATCCTTTAAAAATATAAAAATACTAGCAATTTTAATATAGACTTTAAGCAGTGTCATTCTCTTACGTGAAGTACCTAGAATAGGCAAGTTAATAGAGACAAAGTAAAATTAAGGCTGAAGAAGGTGGAGGAGAAACGGAAACTTAACAGATACTAAGTTTATATTTGGGATAACCAAAGAGTTCGTGCTGAGCATGGTGGTATACACAGGAGACCTTAAAATACCAGAGGTTAATGGCTCAGCAGTTAAAGGCATTTGCTTGCAAAGCCTAAATTCAATTCTCTTGCCACCCATATAAAGATGCAGAGGCACTCAATTGCAACAGCAAGACACACTAGTGCATGAACATGTGCACATACACATGCACACACATTTGTTTATAAATAATTTGAAAAGAACACAATGCAACATTAAAAAAACAACAGCTCTAGGAATGTACTATTATTGCATAATATTGTGAATATACTTAATACAACTGAGTTGTCCACCCAAAATATCAAAATTGTTTTAAAAAGTGTTATTCTGGCTGGGCATGGTGGTGCATGCCTTTAATCCCAGCACTCGGGAGGCAGAGGTAGGAGGATCGCCGAGAATTCGAGGCCACCCTGAGACTACATAGTTAATTCCAGGTCAGCCTGGACTAGAGTGAGACCCTATCTCGCAACCCCCCCCCCCAAAAAAAAGCGTTATTCTAAGGTAGAGTGCTTGCCTACCATGCACAAAGCCTTGGGTTAAATCCCCACTTATAAACTGGAGTAGAGGAGGGGCGTGTGCAAACTTGTAATCAGCACTTGGGTGGTGGAGACAGGAAGATCAGAAATTCAAGGTCATCTTTGGCTACACAGTGACTTTGAGGACAGCTTGGGCTACATGAGAATATCTCAAAAAAACAAATCTGAACAAAACCTTCACAAGATCAGCACATAAGCATTCCATCATATATAGTGAGGGGGTTCATGAGGCTCCTCCCCGCCACGAGCAACATTAGCAGTTAATGCTCACTGAGGGAGCCAAAGTAATGTGTTCCATTGATAAACCATTTGGTATGCTGCCCATGCTCTATGTAACACCCCTGCCCATGTTCATGCAAACAATCCTAAATTCACTGGGTTCCAAAAACAAAAACAGAAAACCCCTTGTGGGCTGGAGAGACGGCTTAGTGGTTACGGAGCTTGTCTGCAAAGTCAAAGTGCTCAGGTTTCATACCCCAGTATCTATATAAATCCAGATATACAAGGTGGCACTTGTATTTGGAGTTTGTTTGCAGTAGAGGCCTTGGCGCATCTACTCTCTCTCTCTCTCAAACAAACAAACAAATTTTAAAAATCCATGCAAGTAGAAGAGGGATTCATTGGGAAGATGGGACTCAATAGGAGTAGGGGGAGAGAGAAGGTGATGGTGATGAATGTGATCAAATTATTTACATAAAAATCAAGAGGACAGATTAAGAAAGCAAATATAAAATTCAATGAAGACAAGCTCATTGGCATAGTTGGCACATGCCTTGATTCTAGCACATCAGAAACTGAGGCATGAGGACTCTTGAGTACAAGGTGAGCTTGGCTACATGGGAAGATCCTGTCTCATAAAAACAAAAAAGGAATCTGGGAGTAGTGGTGCACAACTTTAATCCCAGCACTTGGGAGGCAGAGGTAGAAGGATAGCTGTGAGTTTGAGGCCACCCTGAGACTACATAGTGAATTCCAGGTCAGCCTGGGCTACAGCAAGACCTTACCTAAAAAAAAAAAAAAGAAAAAGAAAAAAATAGGGATGTAGCTCAGTGGTAAGAATGACTGCTCAGCACACACAAAGCCTGGGGTTTTGTCCCTAAGGAGAGATGGCTTAGTGGTTAAGGTGCTTGTCTGCAAAGCCTAAGGACCCATGTTCTACTCTCCAGATCTCGCATAAACCATGTTCACAAAGGTGAGGCAATTGCAAGATAGCACGTGCCCTAGGTGGCACAAGTGTCTGGAGTTCAATTGCAGTGGCTGAGCCCCTGGCATGCCAATTCTCTTTCTCTCTAAAAAAATTAAACAACAACAACAACAAAAAGTAATAAAAAGCTAGGTGTGGTGGAACACACTTTTAATTCCAGCACTTGGGAGGCAGAGGTAGGATTGCCACACTGAGACTACATAGTGAATTCCAGGTCACCCGGAGCTAGAGTGAGACCCTACCTTGAAAAACAAACAAACAAAAGCAAACAAAAAGTAATAAAAGAATATATTTAAAAAGTAAAAGAAAAGGCCACCACCAAAAAAAAAGGGGGGGAAACGAAGCTGGAAAGATGGCTTAGTCGTTAAGGCTCTTTTGATTCCCCAGCACCCACATAAAGCCAGATGCACAACAAAGTGGCACATGTGTCTAGACTTCGTTTGCAGTGGCTAGAGGTTCTGGCATGTCTATTCTTTCTCTCTGCTTGCAATTGAATAAATAAAATATTAAAAATTAAAAAAGACAGAATCAGGTATGGTGGCATATGTCTTTAATCCCTGCACTCAGGAGGCAGAGGTAGGGGGATCACTGTAAGTTCAAGGCCACCTTGAGACTACAGTGAATTCTATGTCAGCTTGGGCTAGAGCAAGACCCTACCTCAAAAAACAAAACAAACCAAACAAAAAACCAAAAACAAAACCCATGACTGAATAAAACATATTTGAGACATTATTTTATTTTTTCTGTTTATTTGAGACGTGAGAATATTTGTCAGGAAACTAAAAGAGCAGAATACAAAACATACTCAATAGATTATAAATACCTTAAGTTTATTAAACTTTTAATAAAATATTTAACCTCTCTTAATGGTTTAGGTTTCTTAATCTGTTGTAATAAAGCAGATTAAATGAGATAAAGAATGTGAGGAAAATGCTTTATAGACTAAAAAACAATATCCAGATTAGCCTACCTTAAATTTGTATCCACTTGCCCCCAAATGTACAGTTTTGAAGTGTATGTGTATCAAAAATTAGTGACACAGCACTGTCCCCTTTCCATCAAGGGACTAATGTAAAATACTACTGGGAGTTCAAATGCCGGAATTAGAGTCACCGCTTCTTTGGTTGATTTTTTAACTTAAAAAAAAAATATATTATTTATTTGACACAGAGAGAGAATAGGCGTGCCAGGGCCTCTAGCCACTACAAACGAACTCCAGATGCATGCGCCCCCTTGTGCATCTGGCTTACGTGGGTCCTGGAGTGTTGAACCCAGATCCTTTGGCTTTTCAGGCAAACACCTTAAAAGCTAAGCCATCTCTCCAGCCCCCCCCCCTTTTTGACACAAGCTCTCATTATGTAGCTGAGGCTAGTGTGGGACTCAGTATGTAGCCCAAGCTGGCCTTGAACTCATGATCATCTTACCTTAGCCCCCAAGCCCTGGGATTACAAGTAAAAGCACCACACTTGGTAGAATCAAAGGTTTCTTTAATGTTTACTGCATATGCCTGAACTTTAAAATGTTCCCTTATGCAGAACGGAGCACCTATTCTCCCCTACCTTACCAGGATCATGGATATAAAAACACCATCTCAATTACAAACTGCTAGCCAATAAGTACATGACTGGACATTCTGTCCTACTCATTGAATCTGTTTTTTTCTTTTGAGGCAAGCCCAAAAGACTAGCCTTTTTTTTTTTTTTTTTTTTTTTTTTTTTTAAATGAGAGAGAGGGAGAGAGAGAATTAGCATGCCAGGGTCTCCAGCCACTGTAGTAGAACTCCAGATATATGTGCCATTTTGTGTGCCTGACTTACATGGGATCTAGGGAGTTAAACATAGGTCCTTAGGCTTTGCAGGCAAGCGTCTTAACCACTAAGCCATCTCTCCATCTTTTTTAAAAAAGTAATTAATTAATTTGAGACAGAGAGAGAGAGAGAGAGGGAGGGAGGGAGGGAGGATAGGGGCACTCCAGGGCATCCAGCCACTGCAAACGAACTCCAGATGCATGTGCCACCATGTGCATCTGGCTTACATGGGACCTGGAGAATCGAACCAGGGTCCTTAGGCTTCACAGGCATGCGCCTTTACTGCTAGGCCATCTTTCCAGCCCCTGCATCTTTTTTTATTTTAATATTTTATTTATTTATTTATTTGACAGAGAAGAGGGGAGAGAATGGGCACTCCAGGGCCTCCAGCCACTGCAAACAAACTCCTGATGAGTGTGCCCCCTTGTGAATCTGGCTAACATGGGTTCTTGGCAATTGAACCTGGGTCCTTTGGCTTTGCAGGCAAACACCTTAATTTCTATGTCATCCCTCCAGCCCCCCTGCATCTTTTTTTTTAAAGTACATTTTCCCAGTTCATTCTAGACTAAGGAAATTGTTTTTAACTGCTTGTTTTGTCGTTGAGACAGGATATCATATATCCAAGGCTGGCCTCAAACATGCTATATAGTCAAGGATAACACTGAACTGATCCTCCTGTCTCCACCTCCTCAGTAAAGGGATCACAGACCTGAGTCACCACTCGCAGCTAAGTAGTTTTAAATTCTTGCTTCTTATGAACAGAAATAGCAGCTTTTAAAAAATTAAATATTATGGGCTTAGAAGTAGCTCAGTGGTTAAAGGTGCTTGCTTGCGAAGCCTGCTAACCAAAGTTCAATTCCCAAGTTACCCATTAAGTCAGATGCAAAAAGCGGTGCCAAGTGGCTGATGTTTATTTGCAGTAGCAAGAGGCCCTGGCACATGTGCCTGAATGCACGCAAGTGCGCGCGCGCGCACACACACAGACACAGCACAAATAAACAATTTTTTTAAGTTAGCATTAAGTCCATACCTCCAGAATATGTAGGAATCTTTCTTCTGAGGGTGGGTGTGTGGCCTGTAAAATCCGCCATATATGTTGTGTCTCATCCAAAGACACTTCTAAGAGGTCTCCAATCATCATGAGTTCTTCCAACTGGGCTTTCGCTCCAGGTGACAACTCCAACACTGGAGGTTCCAAACTTCGAGGAACCAAAGGGCTCTTCCGAGGTTGTTTCCGTGGAGTGCTCGAACCTTTCCCCCCAAATATCATAAAACAAAATAAAGAAGTAAAAATGGTGCACAAATGTAATATTTTCAAAGTAAATACTTTGGGGGAAGGATGGCCCTCTCTTGCTATACTGATTTTGGATCTGGATTTATCATATACGTGTGGTGATGAAGCTTTTTTTTTTTTTTTTGGTTTTTTGAGGTAGGGTCTTGCTCTAGCTCAGGCTGACCTGGAATTCACTCTGTAGTCTTAGGGTGGCCTCGAACTAATCCTCCTACCTCTGACTTGCGGGTTTTTTTTTGAGGCAAGTCCAACAGCCTGGCCCTTGTTTTTTAATGTGAGAGAGCGAGAGAGAAAGAGGCAGATAGAATTGGTGCACCAGGGCTTCTAGCCCCAGTAATCGAACTTCAGACACATCCACCACCTTGTGTATGTGTGATCTTGAGTGTTTGCGACACCTTGGTGCATCAGGCTTACATGGGATCTGGAAGAGTTGAACATGTATCCTTGGGCTTCACAGGCAAGCACCTTGACCACCAAGCCATCCCTCTAACTCCGTTTTTTTTTTAAATACTTGTTATTGCTTTTATTTTTTTTTTTAAAAAAGGGCTAGAGAGAAAGCTTAGAGGTTAAAGGTGCTTGCTTGTAAAGCCTGGTGGCCCAGGTTTGATTCCCCAGCACCCATATAAAGCCAGATGCACAAAATGTTTCATGGGTATGGAGTTCATTTGCAGTGACAGGAGGCCCTGGCATGCCCATTCTATATGTCTAGCTCTCAAATAAATAAATTTTTTTTTAAAGTAAAACAGGGCCTATAGAGATGGCTTAGCGGTTAGGCATTTGCGTGTGAAGCCTAAGAACCCCGGACCCACATAAGCCAGATGCACGAGGTGGTGCATGCATCTGGAAATCGTTTGCAGTGGATGGAGGCCCTGGAGCGCCCATTTTCTATCTATCTGCCTCTTTCTCTGTCTGTTGCTCTCAAATAAATAAATAAATAAATAAATAATGAACAAACAAACAAAGAAAAAAAGGTAAAACAAAGATACATGCACAAAAGGTAGACTCTTATGTTGCCCCTGGCAGCGGCAAAGGGTCCACTATGCCCAGCTTTTACAATTTTTTTCAAAGGGTAATACCTTGAGAACAACTTTTAGAAGCAGAAGAATAAGCATGTTCTGCACAGAATGAAGGCGCTGTCCACATGTGAGTTACCACTTCTTCAGACTTTATGGGAATTTCTTCATCACAAAAAAGATTGGGTTCCAGACTACTAGAGGACTTCACACTGGCTGTGTCCTGAAGATTACAAAGAGAGGTGTTCAGAATTATACCCAATTACTTAACTTACCTTATGAAGGTTTTCAGGTTATAAGTTCTGATATGGAAACAGGACACAAACTATTGACAGTGAGTAAAACAGAAAAGGTATACTGGAGAATTAAAAAGATACCATAGGGGGAGAGAAACAAAAATAATCAACAGAGGTAAGCTTTAAACAATAGCAAATGATCCACCTTGTAGTCTAACCTATAAAACTCCTTTACTTTACAACCAAGTTTAGAAATCTTGACCTTTTTTTTTTTTTAATTTGGGTTTTTCAAGTGTAGGGTCTCACTCTAGCCCAGGTTGACCTGGAACTCACTCAGTATTTCCAGGATGGCCTTGGAATCACAGAGCAATCCTCCTACCTCTGCCTCCCAAGCGTTAGAATTAAAGGCATGTGTTACCATGCCCAGCTTAAATAATTTTTTAAGTTCAAAGTTTACATTATTTTAACATTTATTTTCCTTTCCTTCTTCCTTCCTTCCTCTTTTCCCCTTCCCTTCCCTCTAGTCCTCTCCTTCTCTCTTATTTTGGTATACAAACATGCACTTGTGTGACACATGCAAAGGTCAGAGGACATCTTGGATGCTGTCCTTGCCTTCCACCTTGTTTGAGGAAAGTATCTCTTATTCATTGCTGTGTTCACCAGGTTAGCTGGCCTCCAAGTTTCCTGAAGATTCTCCTGTATCTGCCTTCCATAAGGCCCTCTGTAGGTGCACTGGCATTAGAAGTGCCTACTACAAGCTAGGCGTGGTGACACATGCCTTTAATTCCACCATTCGGGAGGCAGAGGTAGGAGGATCGCTGTGAGTTCGAGGCCACCCAGAGACTACATAGTGAATTCCAGGTCAGCCAGGGCTAGAGTGAGACCTTACTTTAAAAAAAAAAAAAAAAAAAAAAAAAAAAAAAAAAAAGGCCTACTACAGCACCTGGCTCTTTAATTCTGTGTGTCTATGAGCAGGCATTCTGTGGCATAGGTATGGGGGTCAGAGACAATGTCCATGCCTTAGCTTCTTTGAACAAGGTCTCTTGGCATTACAAATGAATTGCCAGTCTGCAAACCAATGTGGGCTACAGATTCTTCTGCCTTCACCTCCCATTGTCTGGGGAGCATGGGATTGCAGATGCATGTGTTACTCTGCATCCAGCCTTACTTACATGGGAACTGGGGTAAGACCATAGGACAGCAGGCTTTGCAACTAAGCACCTTTAACTGCTGAGCCATCTCCCAAGCCTCTACTTTCTTTTCTATGGTAATTTCTGTTGTAGTGAAGTAGTTGTTTTTAATTGGTTATAATTCCATTTCTGCATTTGTTTTGTTTGATCTTGATGCTGTCACAGTGGCTTGTTTTCTCCACTTAGAGTGGTATTGGGGATTCAGCTGTCAAGAGTGCTGCTTAATAAAGCCCTCAAATGAAATCAGAAGAGATAATGATCCCAACCCAAGTACAAATCACAACCCAGAAACACAAGAAATATAGAAACCAGGCAACACGACTCCAAAAGTTTGCTACTCTAAAGTGGCACATGCACCTGGAGTTCATTTGCAGCGGCAAGAGGCCCTGGTGTACCCATTCTCTCTATCTCTTTTCTATCTCTCTCTCGCTGCTTGCAAATAAATAAATCAATATTTTTTAAAAATGGGAAAAAAGTTTGTTACTCATTATTAACAGAATCCAGAAATACTGAAATGCCAAAGAATTTTTTAAAATCTCATGGGCTAGAGACATGGCTTAGCAGTTAAGGTGTTTGCCTACAAAGCTGAAGGATCCAGGTTTGATCCTCCAGGACTCACGTAAGCCAGATGCACAAGGGGGCAAATACATCTGGAGTTTGTTTGCAGTGACTGGAGGTCTTGGGATGCAGTCTCTTTCTCTGCCTCTTTCTCTTTCATATATCCCCAGGGCTGGGGAGATGGCTTAGCAGTTAAGGTGCTTGCCTGAGACTCGTAAGGACCCAGGTTCAATTCCCCAGTACCCACATAAGCCAGATGCACAAGGCAGTGCATGCATCAGGAGTTCATTTGCAGTGGCTGGAGGCCCTAGCACGCCCATTCTCTATCTGCCTCTACCTGCCCCATCTCAAAATAAACAAATAAGAAATTAAAAAAAATTTAGTTGTATGTGTATTTTAGGCAGGATATCACTCTAGCCCAGGCTGACCTGGAACTCATTCTGTAGCCCAGGCTGGCTTCAAATTCAGTGATTCTCCTACTTCAGCCTCCCAGGTGCTGAGATTAAAGATATGAGCCACCATGCCCAACTTCCTAGTTTTCTTTTCGTTTTTTAAATTAATTTATTTAGAAGCAGGGAAAGGAGAGAAGAGGAAAGAATGGGCAGGCCAATACCTCCAGCTGCTGCAAATTAACTTCAGATGCATGTGCCATTTTGTGTATCTGGCTTTACATGGGTACTGGAAAACTGAACCCCACTTGTTAGGCTTTGTAAGAAAGTGCTTTAACCTCTGACCATCTCTCTACCCTTAGTTTTCTTTCTTTTAAAATATTTTATTTATTTATTCAGAGAGGGAGAAAAAGAGGCAGATGGGGGGGGGGAATGGGCGTGCCAGGGCTTCCAGCAGCTGGAAATGATTCCAGGTGTATGTCCCACCTTGTGGATCTGGCTTTATGTGGGTACTGAGGAATCAAACCCAGGTCCTTAGGCTTTGCAGGCAAATACCCTAACTGCTGAGCCATCTCTCTAGCCCTCTAGTTTTCTTTTATAAATGGGTATATATTTATTGTATATCTTTTAAACAAGTATACCACACACTTTGGTCATACCTGCCATACCCCACTCTTATGAACCTTTCCCACTTATATTCTTTGTTTTCTCAGGAAGTTTCACTTCTACTTTCTTTTTTAAAAAAAAAAAACATGTATTTACTAGAGAGAGAGAGAGAGAGAGCGAGTGAGCGAGAGAGAATGGGCACACCAGGGCTTCCTGCCCTGCAAACGAACTCCAGATGCATGCGCCACCTTGTGCATCTGGCTTACGAGGGTCCTGGAAATCGAACCAAGGTACTTTGGCTTTGCAGGCAAGTGCCTTAACCGCTAAGCCATCTCTCCAGCCCTTACTTCTACTTTCTATACATATACACATACATACACAAAAGAGAACATGGAGTATTTGTCTGAATCTGACTTATTTTTCTTAATACAATGATCTCTTGTTAAAAACCTAGTTTTAGGGATGGAGAGATGGCTTAGCGGTTAAGGCGGTTGCCTGCAAAGCCAAAGAACCCAGGTTTGACTCCTTAGGATCCATGTAAGCCAGAGTTCGTCTGCAGCGGCTGAGGGCAATGGCGCACTCATTCTCTCTTTCTATATCTCTTTTTTTTCGAGGTAAGATCTCACTCTGGCTCAAGCTGACCTAGAATTCACTATGTAGTCTCAGGTGGTCTCGAATTCTCGGTGATCCTTCTACCTCTGCCACCCCAGTGCTGGGAATTAAAGGCATGTGCCACCATGCCTGGCTCTTTATCTCTTAAATAAATACATAGATAAAAGGCATAGTTTTAAAAATGATAAGTGATGGAGTGGAGAGATGGCTTAGCAGTTAAGGGGCTTGCCTGCTGAAACCTAAGGACCTAGGTTTAATTCCCCAGTATCCATGTAAAACCAAATGCACAAAGTGGTGCATGCATCTAGAGTTCATTTGCAGAAGCTAGAGGCTTTGGTGTGCCCATTCTCTCTCTCTCTCTGTGCTTCCAAGTAAATAAAAATTAAAAAAAAAAAGATATATGACATCAATGAGGATTCAACAAACAGATGAGGAACATATGGAAGTCACTTTAGGATTTAGAAAGAAAAGTAAAAAAGTCAGCATCATGAATGAGAAATTCAGCAAGGAAATTGAGATTAGGTGCAGAAGAGGATATGAAGGGAGGTAGAATAGGGATAAGAATGTTAGAAATGAAAAACTGATGAAGCAAGAAAAAAAAAAGACATAATGAAAAGCATAGATGTGATAAATCAAGAGACCGAATATCATTGAAGACAAAAATGAAGGAAATATTACATTCAGGCATCAATAATAAATATCAATTGCCTCACCCAATGAGGACCTTGAATGCTATAATACTAACCTGCAAGGCAAGAAATGTTCACTGGTTCAATACTGGTATGATGGAGGTAATCAACCACTTTCTGATTGGATATGACATCCCTTTTTGCAAGCGATATTGGAAAAAAAACATGTATTTACTAGAGAGAGAGAGAGAGAGAGCGAGAGAGAATGGGCACACCAGGGCTTCCTGCCCTGCAAACGAACTCCAGATGCATGCGCCACCTTGTGCATCTGGCTTACGAGGGTCCTGGAAATCGAACCAAGGTACTTTGGCTTTGCAGGCAAGTGCCTTAACCGCTAAGCCATCTCTCCAGCCCTTACTTCTACTTTCTATACATATACACATACATACACAAAAGAGAACATGGAGTATTTGTCTGAATCTGACTTATTTTTCTTAATACAATGATCTCTTGTTAAAAACCTAGTTTTAGGGATGGAGAGATGGCTTAGCGGTTAAGGCGGTTGCCTGCAAAGCCAAAGAACCCAGGTTTGACTCCTTAGGATCCATGTAAGCCAGAGTTCGTCTGCAGCGGCTGAGGGCAATGGCGCACTCATTCTCTCTTTCTATATCTCTTTTTTTTCGAGGTAGGATCTCACTCTGGCTCAAGCTGACCTAGAATTCACTATGTAGTCTCAGGGTGGTCTCGAATTCTCGGTGATCCTTCTACCTCTGCCACCCCAGTGCTGGGAATTAAAGGCATGTGCCACCATGCCTGGCTCTTTATCTCTTAAATAAATACATAGATAAAGGCATAGTTTTAAAAATGATAAGTGATGGAGTGGAGAGATGGCTTAGCAGTTAAGGGGCTTGCCTGCTGAAACCTAAGGACCTAGGTTTAATTCCCCAGTATCCATGTAAAACCAAATGCACAAAGTGGTGCATGCATCTAGAGTTCATTTGCAGAAGCTAGAGGCTTTGGTGTGCCCATTCTCTCTCTCTCTCTGTGCTTCCAAGTAAATAAAAATTAAAAAAAAGATATATGACATCAATGAGGATTCAACAAACAGATGAGGAACATATGGAAGTCACTTTAGGATTTAGAAAGAAAAGTAAAAAAAGTCAGCATCATGAATGAGAAATTCAGCAAGGAAATTGAGATTAGGTGCAGAAGAGGATATGAAGGGAGGTAGAATAGGGATAAGAATGTTAGAAATGAAAAACTGATGAAGCAAGAAAAAAAAAAGACATAATGAAAAGCATAGATGTGATAAATCAAGAGACCGAATATCATTGAAGACAAAAATGAAGGAAATATTACATTCAGGCATCAATAATAAATATCAATTGCCTCACCCAATGAGGACCTTGAATGCTATAATACTAACCTGCAAGGCAAGAAATGTTCACTGGTTCAATACTGGTATGATGGAGGTAATCAACCACTTTCTGATTGGATATGACATCCCGCTTTGCAAGCGGGAATTCATGCCTGATATTGTAAACTAGGTCAAAAGTCCATGGCTGGCAGGGTGGGGTGGAGCACACCTTTAATCCCAGCACTCGGGAGGCAGAGGTAGGAGGATTGCCATGAGTTCGAGGCCACCCTGAGACTACAGAGTGAATTCCAGGTCAGCCTGGGCTACAGCGAGACCCTACCTTAAAAAAAAAAAAATCCATGGCTGGGGAGGCCACAGGCCTTAGGGTGGAACCTACATACTGTTGCTTTGTTAAATAGATATGTTGTTACAGTGCCTTTTAAATATTTATGCCCAGAGATTAGTGCTGCTCTCAGCCCTGAGCAGAGCAACTTTTGTTTTGCAATGGGCCTCAATGCAGAATCTCATAACTGGTCAAAGTGTTGAAGTACTTAGCCCAACATAGACATCTGTATCATCTTTGCCCAAGCTAATAAAAATGGAATACTGTTGAAATGAGAATAGCAAGATCATAAGATTATGAGAGCTAGAGATAGCTTAGTGGTTAAGACGCTTGCCTGTGAAGCCTAAGAATCTGGGTTCGAGGCTCGATTCCCCAGTAACCACATAAGCCAGATGCACAAGGTGGCTCATGCATCTGGAGTTCATTTGTAGTGGCTGGAGGCCCTGGTGTGCCCATTCTCTCTCTCTCCACCCTCTTTCTCTCTCTCTGTTGCTCTCAAATAAATAAAAATAAGCAAAACAAATAAATAAAATAATAAAATATTTAGGGCTGAAGAGATAGCTCAATGGTTAAGGTACTTGCCTTCAAAACCTAATGACCCAGGTTCGATTCCCTAGTATCCATGTAAAGCCAGATGTACAAGGTGACACATGCATCTGGAGTTCATTTGCAGTGGCTATACAACCTGGGGCTCCCATTCTTTCTCTCTCTCTCTGCTGGTGAATATATATATATATATATATATATATATACATACATACACACACATATATTTAAAATAAATATATATATTTAAAAACATTTAAAATGGTTAAGCAGTATGCTCCTGAGCTCTGCAGCAAAATCAGTCAAATGAATGTAATAACAGGGATTCGCATAACTCAGAAACTTTACCTATCCAGTTAATAGCTCATTAGTTCATGTTGTTTTAAAGGTATTGCTTTTTTCCAAGGTAGGTAGGGTATCCTTCTAGCCCAGGCTGATCTGGAATTCACAATGTAGTCTCAGGGTGCCTTTGAACTCACAGTGACCCTTCTACCTCTGTCTCTGGAATGCTGGGATTAAAGGCGTGTACCACTGCCTCTGACATTTTTTTTCCTTTTTTTAAAGCTATTTTTAATATTTTCATCAGCAAAAATAGTTCACTTTTTGGGGGAGGGAAAGGGGTGGAGACAGAGTCTAAGGAAGTCCAAGCTGCCTTTTATTTTTATTTTATTTTATTTTTTTGAGGTAGGGTCTCGCTCTAGTCCCGGCTGACCTGGAATTCACTGGGTAGTCTCAGAGAGGCCTTCAACTCATGGTTATCTACTTACTTTTGCCTCTCCAGTGCTAGGATTAAAGGAATGTACCACCATAGCCTGCTCAGGCTGCCTTTGAACCCTAATCTTCCTGCCTCAGCCTCTGAATGCTGGGATTTGAGGTGTTAAGATACCACCTCTTGAATTTAAATATATAATTTTGAATAGTTTTTATCATTTATCAAGTCAAATTTTATACTTACACATCACATTTTCAATTCCACTCATAAGAGCACACTAATATGTAATTTAGATTAAATATTAGGGCCAGAGCCAAGGAAAAGTACCTTCCTGCTTCTAATAACTTAGCCTATGTACCACACTGGCAGGTAATCTTAACAGTAAACACGTGTTATGTCTGTGCTTGCCTTTGCCTTTTTTTTTTTTTTTTTTTTGGTGAGATAGGGTCTCCCTCTAGCCCAGGCTGACCTGGAATTCACTCTGTAGTCTCAGACTAGCCTCAAACTCACAACAATCCTCCTACCTTGGCCTCCCAAGTGCTGGGATTGAAGGTATGCATCACTACACCTGGCTATTTTTTTTTAAAGTTTATTATTTATTTTTTAAAAGATTTTATTTTTATTTATTAGAGACAGAAAGAGGAGACAGGGAAAGAGAGCGAGCGAGCGTGAGAATGGGTGTGCCAGGGCCTGTAGCCACTGCAAACGAACTCCAGATGCATGAGCTCCCTGTGCATCTGGCTTATGTGGGATCTGGAGAATCGAACCAGGGTTCTTAGGCTTTGTAGGCATGTTCCTTAACTGCTAAGCCATCTCTCCAGCCCTAGTTTATTTTTATTTGAGAGACAGTATGGGCACGCTGAGCCTCTTGCAGGTGCAAACAACTCCAGACGCATGTACTACTTTCTGTGTCTGGCTTTTTTGTGGGTATTGGGGACTTGAACCTGGGCTGATAGATTTAAAAAAAATATTTTATTTAATTATTTCAGAGAGTAAGGGGGGGAGGCAGACAGAGAATGGGCAAACCAAGATGCATGTGCCACCTTGCACACCTGCTTTATGTGGGTAGTGGGCAACTGAACCTGGGTTCGTAGGCTTCGCAGGCAAGTGCCTTAACTGCTCAGCCATCTCTCCAGCCCTAATCCTGCAAATTCTAACCATGGGCCCAAGTATTGCCCATCTGTAAATATAGCACTATATCTAAAATTATCTGTGGAGGGAAGGCCATTATTAAGAGATCAGAAAATGGACAAGTCCCCACCAGGAATTTCCAGAGGCTTGGTCCAGAAATCACCCAACAGAAAACCTTGCCTCCAACCATATCCAACTCCCAGAGTGCTACAAGCTAAATACTACCGAGCTGCAGCCCAGGGCCCTGTAATCTAAATCTCTGTCTGAGATTTCTCCATGATCAACTATGGCTCTTGTTTGTGCAAGATTACATAACATGAAATTACAAGCACACCAACTAACTTCCCAGGACTAACACTGGCCAGTCTGGATTACTCTCATTCACATGGTGAGAATTACATGCTGGTAAACTATATACAAAGTATTACCTGTAACTAAATGAGAGCTTGCCCAAAGTGGAGACTCACCCCAAATCCCTGCAACCTAATGCCTTATGCTACATGAGACACTCTAGTTACTCTCTAGCCTGCTGCCACTTGAGGAGTACTAACTATATTTTTATTTCATTTATTTATTTATTTTGTTTTTTTTGAGGTAGGGTCTCACTCTGGTCCAGGCTATGTATGTATTAACTATGTAGTCTTGGGGTGGCCTTGAACTCATGGCAATCCTCCTACCTCTGCCTCACAAGTGCTGGGATTAAAGGCGTGTGCCACCATGCCCGGCTTATTTTTATTTCTGTTGTGCAATCTAAGGTGCATTAATCCACCACCTGCCAAACCCTTCTCCACTATAGTGGTGGTGGAGAAATCAGAACAAAAGACTCAGCACATCTGGAGTTGCTGTTGCAGTTAAGCTTCTTGTTGCTGGGACAAAACACTCAACCCAAAGTAGCTTATGGGAAGAAAGACACCCAAGGCAAGTTTCATCCTGACAAGGAAAAGAATGGCACAGCAAGAAACTGTCACATATTGTGGTGGAAGTAGTCTCAGTACAGGGTCCACCCCCAGTGACATACCTTCTCCAGTAAGTTTCCATCTCCCAAACCTGCTGACAGCTGGTAACAAAGTATATGGCTTAATTACTAACACATGAGGCTATGGGGACACTTTACATTCAAGCTACACAACTGTATAGGCATTTTTGGTAGTGCTGAGGCCAGAATCCAAGGCCTCAAACATGCTAGCCAAATGCTCTACCACTGAGCAGCATCTCCAGCTTCAAACTTTAACAATTCAAAGAAAATAATCTAAAACAGTGGTATCAACAATGAAAGCTGCCAGTAATTTAAAAGTATATTGTCCTAGTACCTTTAGGGCATAAGGAATTGCAAGATGAGGTAGATAAATAGAAATTTTTGGCATAGTGATATAGGCCTTTAATCCTAATACTTAGGAAAATGAGGTAGGAGGATCACATTAAGTCTGAAGCCAGGCTGGGCTACGTGAGACTCTTCCTCTACAAAATCAAAGCAAACAAACTTTAAATATTCTCTTTAAATGGCACATACCTTTAATCCCAGCACTTGGGAGGCAGAGGTAGGAGGATCACTGTGAATTCGAGGCCAGCCTGGGCTACAGCAAGACTCTACCTCAAACAAAACAAAACCATGTATCAGGATAAATAGATGACTAACTTTCTCTTTACCTTCAGGCCTTAGACATCAACATTCAGTAGCTTTTTTTTTTTTGGTTTTTTCGAGGTAGGGTCTCTCTGGCCCAGGCTGACCTGGAATTACCTATGTAGTCTCAGGGTGGCCTTGAACTCATGGCGATCCTCCTACCTCTGCCTCCCGAGTGCTGGGATTAAAGGCGTGCGCTACCACACCCGGCTCATTCAGTAGCTTTTTAAAAAGAATTCACCAAACAGTACCCACAGCCTGTCCCTATAATTACCTTCATGTCATAGCCATATGTCTCCCGAATATCTTCATCCGAATCAGTTTCTTCATCGTCATAGTCCATTGTTTGTCGAGGAGAAGATGATACACTGCTTACTACCCGATTAAAAGCAGACTGCTGAAAACTAGGTAAGTGTCCCTAAACAAAAAAAAAAAAATGGACAGAGGTATACTAAACAAGTATGTGCTTAACATTAACAAAATGTAAAGAACTTAAAAAGCAGCTAATAAACCTCCTCAATCAATAGTGAACAGAAACTAAATAATTTGATTGTGACAGTCCACTCACATAACTGGGGTTTTTATAACAACAAAGCAGCAATGGGTATCTACAGAAGGAAGGTGCTATGGATTATGTAACTGTTGGCAAGTCAATGTTGTCCTAGTCATTGGGTTGGATTGCTTTACTATTTACACAGTGACAAATACTATCACATGAAGCAGAAAAAAAGGTAAATAACACGCTTGCCTGTAAGTCTGGATTGGCAGCTGCTTTTTGGAGTTCTGCACTGATGATCTTTTCAGTTTTTTCACGAGCTGCCTGTTCGACCATACGCTGGCTCAACACAGAGAGTTTGGCCAGGGCAGAGGACAGTTCATCTGTGGCTAGTGCCTGGCGTGCCCTATCTTGCCAGCTCATGGCACGTTCTGTCAAACACTGCAATGCCTCTCCCTCAGGCAACCTTACAGGCAACTTCTGAAGGGATACCAGGAGTGACAGGATAGTCTCCAGTCTGGGTCTTCGAGATCGCATACAAAGAGGGCAAAGGAATTTTACTTCTTTAGCCTGCCAGCTGGACCCTTTCTTCTGAGAACCTGATTTAGGAAGGGGAACACAGCTGTTATGGAACCAGTCTTTGCAGAGTTCACACTGCAGCATAAACCCACTGGCTGTTTTGCGGCAAATACAAAATTTTACTTCTTCTATGCGGTCCACCATTGTCATCTTGGCTAGGTTGGCTGCTCTAAGGGAATGCATGGCTTCAATCTCCTTTTGTTCTCGTTCCTTGAAAACTGCCACCTGTATAAAATACATATTTGATTGAAAGATATCACTGCAAAACACTTCAAAATACTAACTGCTCAAAGAATGAAGAATGTTTCTCCAACTTGCAGTCTCATTTTCTTTCGTTTTCTCTTTCTCTTTTTCCCTCCCTTCCTCCCTCCTTCCTTCCCTCCCTCCCTTTCTACCTCTCTCTTTTTTTTGGGGAGATAGGGTCTTGCTCTAGTCCAGGCTGACCTGTAGTCTCAGGGTGGCCTTGATCTTACAGCGGTGATCCTACCACCTCTGCCTCCCAAAGTGCTGGGCTTAAAGGCGTGCACCACTATGCCTGGCTATGCAGTCTCATATTAACAAAGTACTGTCTGTCCGTCAAAATAACTTCAGTTCCAAGTTTTAAAAATTTCAGTTACCCTTAGTTCCCACACAAACACTCACTTGTGAAAATTGGAAAGTTTACATTGGAATATATTTTTTTTTATCTCTCTCTCTCTCTTTTTTGGGGTGGGTGGTGGTTTTGAGACGGTCTCACTCTGGCCCAGGCTGACCTGGTGATCCTCCTACCTCTGCCTACTAAGTACTGGGATTAAAGGTGTGCACCACTACACCCGACTTTCTTTGATCTCTTTTGTAGAGTACAGTAGAAATAGGGTATTTCTTGAAATCATACAATTTGGGTACCCACCTGACACTTGGACTTACAGAATGTTGATTTTTGGCACAAATTTTGTATCTTAGTTTCCTGAAAAAATGAAGGCATGTCTCCAACCTCATCTTAGTGTGACAGGGTTACTTATAGTACCTAACAATGCCCAGCACAAGATAAACACTCAAAAAGTACTGGTTTCTGATTCCCTTTAAATTCAATCCCAAGGAAAAGTTCCATACAGAGAAATTTTATTTCCTTTTAGACCTCTCCATTCTAAGTAGATGATCAATTACAACAATAGTATTTTTTTTTTAATTTGCAAGCAGAGTGACACAGAAAGAGATAGAGGGAGAAAACAGGTGTATGTCGGTCTCTATCAGCTGCAGATGTGCCACTCTGTGCATCTGGCTTTGTGTGTGTACAGGGGGACTGAATGCAGACCACTAAGCTTTGTAAGCAAGCAACCAAACTGATGAGCTATCTCTCCAGCTCTAGTAGTATTTTATAAAAGTCATTTTAGCCAGGCCTGGTGGCACATGCCTTTACTCCCAGCATTCGGGAGGCAGAGGTAGGAGAATCACTTTGAGTTCAAGGTCACTCTGAGACTACATAGTGAATTCCTGGCCAGTCTGGGCCAGAGTGAGACTCCTCTACCTTGAAAAGCCAAAAAAAAAAAAAAAAAAAAAAAAAAAAGAGAACCAGGCGTGGTGGCACATGCCTACCTCAAGCGCGCAACGCGCAAACACACACACACACACCCTCATTTTAAAAAAATAAATAAGAGCAAATAGAATTTTATGATTTTGAATACTATGTGGTACTGTTGAAAAAAGTTTAAATATTTTTATATACTTATCAGCAAGCAGAGAGAGAGAGACAGAGACAGAGACAGAGAAGTGACAGAGAGAATGGGTACTCCAGGACCTCCAGCCACTATAAATGGAATCCAGATATATGTGCCAGTTTCTGCATCTGGCTTTATGTGGGTTCTGGGGAATCAAACTCAAGTCGTTAGGCTTTGCAGGCAAGAGCCTTAACCACTGAGGTCTCTCTACAACACATGAAACAATTTTAAAAACATTTCCAGTTCTATGTTTCTGCTAAGATTGGTTTAGTCAGCAAGCTTTCTAATGAAAGATCACTTTATCTGGCCTTAAATTTGGATCATTTTCTGGTAGAAAAAACTATATCAAGTTACTTAGTATATTAGTAATTCCTTCTAATTATGGATTCCCTAAACTAATTTATAGGTTTACTTGCCATCTCAAGCTCCTAGTAATCTTAAACCATTCTGTTAATAGTAAAGGAGTGCCGATGGGCGTGGTGGCTCACACCTTTAATCCCAGCACTTGGGAGGGAGAGGTAGGAGGATCACTATGAGTTCAAGACCACCCTGAGATTACACAGTGAATCCCAGGTCAGCCTGGGGTGGAGTGAGACCCTACTCGAAAAACCAAATAAAAGAAGGGAGGAAGGCAGGCAGCAGACCATTAGTAATAAAACAATAAATAGTGCATAAAATATTTTATTGAAGCTGAGCATGGTGGCACACGCCTTTAATCCCAGCATTTGGGAGGCAGAGGTAGGAAGATGAAGATCACTGTGAGTTCGAGGCCACCCTGAGACTACAGAGTGAAATCCAGGTCAGCCTGAGCTAGAGTGAGACCCTACCTTGAAAAACAAAAACAAATTTATTGAGAACTTACTAATTATATTGCTGGATTAGTAAGGGAGTTTTTTTTTTTTTTTCTTTGAGGTAGGGTCTTGCTCTAGCCCAGGCTGACCTGGAATTCACTATGTAGTCTCAAAGTGGCCTCAAACTCATGGTGATCCTCCTACCACTGCCTCCCAAGTGCTGGTATTAAAGGCATGTACCACCACACCCAGCATAAGGGAGATATAGGTCTTTAAAATATATGATAATGGGGCTGGGGAGATGGCTCAGTGGTTAAAGGCATGGCTTACAAAACCTGCTGGCCTTGGGTTTACTTATATTGACAAGGGACCCTACAGTGACCATACACACACAGATACAAACACACACACGCATGTGTACACACACATAAATAAATAAATAGAAATTTAATAAGTATTATAATGAGTCGGGCACAGTGATGCACGCCTTTAATCCCAGCACTCGGGAGGCAGAGGTAGGAGGATCACCATGACTTTGAGGCCACCCTGAGATTACATAGTGAATCCCAGGTCAGCTTGGACTAGAGTGAGACCCTACCCCTCCCCCCAGAAAAGTATAATGTATTAAGAACCACAAAATGGCTGGGCATAGTGGTGCACCCTTTAGTATCCCAGCACTTAGAAGGCAGAGGTAGGAGGATCGCTTTGAGTTTAAGGCTAGCCTGAGATTACACAGTGAATTCCAGCTCAGCCTGGGCTACAGCAAGTCCCTACCTCAACTTATCCAATAATTCCATTTCTAAGAGTCAAGACTAAGAAAAGGACTAGACAGTTGTGGCAGAGGATGTATAGAAAAATCTCTGTGCCTTTCATTCATTCCCCCCCCCGAGGCAGGGTTTTGCTCTATCCCAGGCTGACCTGAAATTCATTAGGTAGTTTCACAGTGATCCTCCTACCTCTCCTGAGTGCTGGCATGAGAGGTGTGAGACAACATGCCCAGCTTCATTCAATTAAAAAAATTATATATATATTTTTATTTATGAGGGAGAGAGGAACAGGAAGAATGAGAACTGGCATGTCACGGCCTCCCCACTGCAAATGAACTCCAGACGTGTACCACCTTTACTCTGGCTTCCAGGGTTTCTGGAGAGTTGAACCTGGGTCCTTAGGCTTCACAGGCAAGCGCCTTAACTGTGAAGTCATCTTTCCAGACCTTCATTCAATTTTTTAAAAAGATTTTTCTATCTATCTATCTATCTATCTATCTATGACAAAAGGAAAGAGAGAGAGGGAGAGTGAGAATGGGTGCGCCAGGGCCTCTAGCCATGCAAACCAACTCCAGACGTGTGTGCACCCTTGTGCATCTGGCTTACGTGGGGCCTGGAGAATAGAACTGGGGTCCTAAGGCTTCACAGGCATGTGCCTTAACCACTAAGCCATCTCTCCAGACCCCCTTCATTCAATTTTAATATGAAATGAAACTGATGTTTAAAAAAAAACGAACCTAATTTAAAAGTATATTTAGAGCTGGAGAGATGGCTTAGTGGTTAAGACTTTTGCCGGCAAAGCCTAAAGACCCAGGTTCGGCTCCCCAGAACCCAAGTACGCCAGATACACATGGTGGCACAAGCATCTGGAGTTCGTTTGCAGAGGCTAGAGGTGCTGGTGCACCCATTCTCTCCCCACCTCTCTAATAATAAATATTTTTTTAAAGTATACTTAAAAATAACTTTTGAGGCTGGAGAGATGGATTAGTGGTTAAGGTGCTTGCCTGCAAAGCCAAAGGACCCAGGTTCAATTCTCCAGGACTCACGAAAGCCAGATGCACCAGGTGGCACATGTCTGGAGTTCATTTGCAGTGGCTGAAGGCCCTGGTGTGCCCATTCTGTGTGTGTGTCTCTCATCTCTCTCAAATAAATAAAATTAAGTAATAATTTTGGGGGCTGGAGAGATGGCCTAGCAGTTAAGGCACTTGCCTGCAAAGCCTAAGGACCCAGTTTTGAATCCCCAGTACCCATTTAAGCCAGGTGCACAAGGAGGCACATGCGTCCGGAGTTTGTGTGCAATGGTTGGAGGCCCTGGTGTATCCATTCTCTATCTGCCTCTTTCTCTCTCAAGTAAATAAATAAAATATTAAAAAAAAAAAAAGTTGGCGGGGCGTGGTGGTACATGCCTTTAATCCCAGCACTCGGGAGGCGGAGGTAGGAGGATCACTGTGAGTTCAAGGCCACCCTGAGACTACATAGTGAATTCCAGGTCAGCCTGAGCTAGAGTGTGACCCTACCTCACAAAACCAAAATAGAAAATAAAAATTAAAAAAAAAGATAAAGGAAAGGCAGCTTAATAACATTTAAAAACGACATGGCAGTGGAGGATGCGGCTCATGGAAAGGGAAAAGAATAGCAAACTTTTTGTACCATATACAGTATATTCTCATTTCCCACCCTTCTGCCTAAGATAAAAAGTACAGAAAAATAAAAATGGTTAACAATGAAGTTGCTAACATCATCACAGAATTTTGCATTCATGAGGCAAAATTATTATTACATTATTATTTAGTTTCTTACCACCATGGCTGTATCTCTGGTTTCTTCTAGTCCTTCCTCTAAATCACTCAAAGGTTCAAGGTCTAGGTCTTTCTCTTTTTCTTTTTCTATTAGTTCTTTTACTTTTTTCCTCCTGTTTTTACCACTTCCATATATGCCGATGTCAGTTCGGGGACTCAGAACCTGCAATTTAGAAAATAAATACCTACATACACACATACATATATACACACCTATGTAAAAAAATTCTTGTTTCATTTGGGGGGGGGTTATTTTTTAAGGCAAGTTTCACTAAAACTTAACCACAATCCTCCTTCCTCAGACTCATGAGTGCTGAGATTACAAGCTTGAACTACCATGCATGGCTATTTCTGATTTCTTCCCCTCTACCGCAGAGGTAGAGTCTCTGCCTCCGAAGTGCTGGGATTAAAGGCGTGCGCTACCATACCTGGCTCTGACTTCTTTTCTTTTCTTTTCCCTCCTCCTCTTTCCTTTCCTTTTTTTTTTAATTTAAAAGGCTGGAGGAGAGATGGCTCAGGGGTTAAGGCACTTGCCTGCAATTCCTAATGACCCAGGTTCAACTCCCATACCTATGTAGAGCCAGATGCACAAAGTGGTACATGCATTTGGAGTTTGTAGAGGCCTTGGCACATCCATTCTCTTTGCAAAAAAATAAATTATTTCAGCCGGGCGTGGTGGCGCACGCCTTTAATCCCAGCACTCGGGAGGCAGAGGTAGGAGGATTGCCGAGAGTTCGAGGCCACCCTGAGACTACATAGTTAATTCCAGGTCAGCCTGGACCAGCGTGAGACCCTACCTGGAAAAACCAAAAAAAAAAAAATAATAATAATTATTTCAATATTAAGATATTTAAAAGAAAATTAGGAAGCTGGGTGTGGTGGCACATACCTTTAATCCCAGCACTTAGGAGGCAGAGGTAGGAGATCACTGTAAGTTTGAGGGCAGCCTAAGACTACAGAATGAATTCCAGGTCAGCCTGGGCTAGAATGAGACCCCACCTCAAAAAACCAAAAAAAAAAAAATAATAATAATAATAATAATAAAAAATAAAAAATTTAAAAAATAAAACTGGGGGCAGGAAGTTGATCACGGTGGTGCAAGTCTTTAATCCCAGCACTTGGGAGGAAGAGGTAGAAGGATCACCTTGAGCTCGAGGCCAACCTGAGACTACATAGTGAATTCCAGGTCAGTCTGCGCTACAGTGATACTCAGAGACCTTGAAAAACTACAAAAATAAAGAAATAAATAAGTAAAGAAAAAAATGAATAAATAAAAATAAAAACTTTAAAGTGAAAATAATAAAAAGAACCATTAATGAACTACTTACTATGTCCAAAGAACTTTTGTGTCTGTTTTAGAGAAAACCTCTTCCTACCTTAGCCTCCTGAGTGCCGGTTACAGGCATGCACAACCAAGTGCAGTTCCAGGTACCTTCATAAGGACTTATTAATATTCATTTTAATATTCATTATCTAATTCAATCTTCATAATAACCCTCTACAGTAGGTATTATTCACACGTGTGTGTGTGTTTTGGTTTTTCAAGGCAGGGTCTCATTCTGGCCCAGGCTGACCTGGAATTCACTATGTAGTCTCAGGGTGGCCTCGAACTCAGAGATCCTCCTACCTCAGCCTCCCAAATCCTGGGATTAAAGGTGTGTGCCAACACACAAGGCAATTTTTTTTTTTTTGGAGTGTATGCTTGTCAATGCACAGATGAATGTGATAGATTTCCTCTTCTATGTGTTCATCTGCATGTTTTCTTGAAAAAGTTTTGCACTGAACCCAGAGGTGCCATTTTGGCCATTTGTTCAGTCATCAAGTCTCTAAAAATTGTTTGTTTTCTACTCTCCAAAGACCTGGGGTTACAGGGGCTGGGGAGATAACTCAACGTTGGAGGCACTTGCTTGTAAAGCCTGCCAACTCTGAAATTTCCAAGACATCCACATAGATCAGATGCAGTGACTCAAGTGTGTGACACTCATTTGTGGTGATAAGAGGCCATGCATACCCATACTGGCACATACGCACACACATGTGTAAACAAGAAAACAAACAAATAGAATAGATAAGAAAAAGCTGGGGTTGCAGATGCACATGGCCACATCACTTATGTGTGTGCTAGGAAATTGAACTTGGGTGGTCTGAGGCTCTTGTTTGCATAGCAAGTGCTCTTAACTACAGAACCATCCCCACAGTCCCTACTTCCAACCTTGTATAAGTGAGAAAAGTAGACAGGAAGGAAAATATCTGTCTAAGGACAAAGGGCAAGTTATTAGGGAGCTAGTCCTGAACATGAAATTAACTTACACAAATCCTATCTTATTTAACTAATGTGCTCAATTGCTCAAGATAAAATAGGAGCTTTCTTTTTGAAAAAAAAATTTAGAAGTTCTTACTTGGACTCTGTTCTCTGGATGTGACCTGTAGTGTGTGTGTGTGTCTCTCCTCTCTGCTCAGGCCACAGGGACACAAGTGTCTGGCTTCCCCCTCATCCAGCCTGGCTTGGGGGTGGGGCATAACATGGTTTCTTAGACTAGGGAAACTTTTCCTCCTGCCTCTGCCTTATAATTTGGGGTAACTTCTCACTTTAATACACGTATGACGTCTCTCTGATCCAAATCTACCATGTGGGTGCTTTCACCAACTCTAGGCTTGCTACCTGTGTACTTACTCTAAACTCAGGGTAACCATCAAACTCTATTTATCACATATTTCTCCTCTGAATCTCTTGGTTTCTTTTTTGGTATCTGCCCTCTCATTTTTTTCCTTGAGCCTCACCATTTGTCCTCTTCAGTTTCTTTCAAGTCCACGTGATTGTAGCTTTCCCCTGATTTTCCTTTAAGCCTCAGTTTAATCCCCCCCCATATGCTTATGGCTCTATTCCAGTGTTCCCCAAAGATCCTCAATTTCTCTTCTGCTTTCATACTTTCCCTCTTCAGGAAAGCATATGGTGGATGCCATGTGTGTTTCCTGGGAATCTGTACATAAACATCTTAGTTCTACTTTCCATGTGCTTACAATTCTGTTCCAGTCCATTTCTAAAGACCTCAATTTCTCTTAAAATGAACCTTATAAAACTATACAGTGTTTCCATATCAGAGTGTGTTTCCTACTATTTACATGTTTAGCCACCCTTCCTATACGCCAATCTCCCTTAAATATACCCCACAATTTGTGATTTCCCCCTAAACATAATAATTCATAATTTAAAATTTTTCATTTTACTTGGGCTGGAGAAATGGTTCAGCAGTTACAGTGCTTGCCTGCAAAGCCTAATGACTGGGGTCGATTCCCCAGTACCCACATAAAGCCAGATGCACAAAGTGGTATATGCACCTGGAATTTTGTTTGCTGTGGCTGCAGGCTTTGGTGCACCCAATTGGTCTGTTTCTCCTCACTCTACTTGCAAGTATTTCCTTTTTTTCTTTCACCGAGGTAGGGTCTCGCTCTAGCCCAGGCTGACCTGGAATTCACCGTGTAGTCTCAGGGTGGCCTCGAACTCATGACGATCCTCCTACCTCTGCCTCCCGAGTACTGGGATTAAAGGTGTGCGCCACCACGCCCAGCAGTATTTCCTTTTTAAAAATTTTATCTCTCCATAGCTTCTTTCCTCTGTGCATCTGTTTGCAAATAAATAAATAAATAAATATATTTTTAAAAGCCAGGCATGGTGGTGCAACACCTTTAATCCCAGCTCTTGGGAGGCAGAGGTAGGGGAATTGCTGTGAGTTCAAGGCCACCCTGAGTGAATTCCAGGTCAGCCTGAACTAGAATGAGACCCTACCTCAAAAAAATTTTTTTTGTACTAGGCTGGAGAGAGAGCTTACCAGTTAAGGCGATTGCCTGCCTGCAAAGCCTAAGGAACAAGGTTCAATTTCCCAGTACTCACATAAGCACATGGTGGTGCATGTGTCTGGAATTTGTCTGCAGTAGCTAGAAGACCTAAAACTCCCATCCTCTCTATTTATTTACCTTTCTCTCTCAAATAAATAAGTATTTTTTAAAAAATTACTTCACACAGAGAGAAAGAAAATGGATGTGCGGGTCTCTTGCTCCTGTAAACTTCTAACACATGTACCATGTGCATCTGGCTTTACATGGGCTCTGGGGAACTGAACCCTGGCTGTCAGGCTTTGAAAGCAAGCATGTTTAACCACTGAGCCATCTCCCCAGTTCCGAAATAAGATCTTTCAGTGACAAAGTCCAGCAACAATAGAAATAAGATCCATTCTGCTTGCTTTTTCTGGACACGCAGATTAATGAAAACAGTCTGCCTAAGACACCACATTGCAGGTTGACAGCTGACATTACCCAATAGGAATCAATTGTAATGATGATGAAACGGACTAAAAACAGCCCTTCATCAATACCACTATTACCTACAGGTAGTGATTTATCATCTGCTAGTGAGATTGGTGGAGTACACATCCATAAACTACTTTTCACCTGTAACAATGTATGGCTGGAATTCTTCTTTAGGAAGGTACGTCCAGTCCGTTCTCTCCAGGCCCGTGCTGCTGCTACCTGTGATTCCACTTGAGGCAATGAATCAAGACGCACAGGGATAGGGCGCCCTTTAGCAGATAAGCTTTCAAGTTGCTCCAGATAAGCATAGTTGCTGCCACTCTGAAAAACAAAAGTAGATTCTCACATAATTTGAGTTCTCTTACAAAGCCTACCAATATACTGTTGGGAAGAATTTGCCTTGTAAACACTAAGCAGGCCCTCTACCATTAACCATCCTTAGCTCTAGGGTTAACTTTTTATGCTAAAAAAAAAAAGTCAACATGAATTTTTCTGCACCTTGTCCCAGGTAGGGTCTCACTCTAGCCCAACCTGACCTGCAACTCACCCAGGCTAGACAGTGATCCTCCTACCTCTGCCTCCCCATTGCTGGGATTAAAGGCGTATGTCACCATGCCTGGCTAATAAATCTCCCCCTCCCCTCTCCTCTTCTCCCTGCTTTCTTCTTCTTCTTTTTTAGAGGTATGGTCTCTATCTAGCCCAGGCTGACCTAGAACTCACTGTGTGGCTGCCCTTGTACTCACAATGATCATCTCTTTGCCTCCTGAGTGCTGCGATTAAAGGCGTGTGCCACCACACCTGGCATGAATTTGTTTAATGATCATGTTGTCAAAGATTCTATTTATTACTAAGAGTAGTAAGATGTAAAAAATTCTTCAGGGGACTAGAGAGATGGCCTAGCTGTTAAGGCACTTGCCTGTGAAGCCTAAGGACCCATCTTCAACTCTCCAGATCTCACATGCCCACTAGGTGGCACAAGCATCTGGAGTTTGATTGCAGTGGCTGAGGCCCTGACTGGCCACTTCTCTCTTTCTCTCTCTTAAAAAAAAAAATTCTTGAGGGGCTGGGGAGATGGCTGAGAGGACAAGAGTAATTGCTAGGCAAGCATAAAGGCTTCAGACAGCCTAAATTCTATCCTTAGCACCCATGTAAAAAAAAGAAAACATCCTGGCATGCTCATTCTCTCCCACTCCTTCTATCTCTAATAAATAAGATTAAAAATAAAAATACAAAATCGATTTTGCTGGGCGTGGTGGCGCACGCCTTTAATCCCAGCACTCAGGAGGCAGAGGTAGGAGGATCACTGTGAGTTCGAGGCCACCCTGAGACTACATAGTGAACTCCAGGTCAGCCTGGGCTAGAGTGAAACTCTACCTTGAAAAACCAAAACCAAAAAAATAATGGGGTGAGGTGCCGCACTAAGGAGGCAGAGGTAGGAGGATTGTCAAGAGTTTGAGGCCACCCAGAGACTACATAGTGAATTCCAGATCAGCCTGGACTAGCCCCTACCAAAAAACAGCGGGGAAGCCTGGACTACAGAGTGAATGCAAGGTCAGCTTAGGATACAGTGAGACTCTACCTCAAAAAAAAAAAAAAAAAAAAAAAAAGTACAGTTTGGGAAGGTTGCAAAACCTTTAGGAAATGGACCCATCCTGAAGAAGTGGATCACTGGAGTGGGCCTTGACGGTTACTTTCGCATTATTTATGTGTCCTTGAGGTGCCCCATGTGCTGCAGTTCTTCCCAGCAGCATCCAGTGCTGAATGATGTCTGTCCCACTCCACTCATTCTTGTTTCGTTTTGGAGGTAAGATCTCACTGTAGCCGAAGGCTGACCTGGAACTCACTCTATAGCTCCAGGATGGCCTCAAATTCAAGATGATATTCCTACCTCAGCCTCCCTAGTGCTGGGTTAAAGGCATGCACCATCACACCCAGCTCCACCCATTCTTGTTGGAGGTGCTCTTTAAAAAAATTTTTTTTCATTTGTAAGAGAGAGGATATGAGAATGTGTGAGTATGGGTGCAAAAAGGCCTCCTGCTGCTGCAAACAAACTCCAGTCCTGTGCGCTCCTTTGTGCATCTGGCTTTATGTGGGTACTGGAGAATTAAACCTGGGCTGTCACACTTTGATAGCAAGTCCCTTTAAGTGCTGAGCCACCTCTCCAGCCCAAGTCTCTTTACTGATACCAGAGCTTGTTGTTCATTTGCAAGCCCCGAAGATTCTGTGGTCTTGGCTCCCCTTTGCAGGACTGGGGTTACAGGCATGGCCACACCTAGCTGTTTACATAGATCCTATGTTTGAACTTGGGCAGAAAGTACACCTAACCCATCAGCCATGTCACCAGCCTTGGACCATGTGGTTTATAAATGCAGCCTCACTTCTTGCTCTTCCTCTCCTGTGTACTGTACAGCAACGTGTTGCCATCTACACACCCCATCCTTGCCTTCCCTACCAGGATGGACTCTACCCTTGAAAAAGTAACTGATATACTTTTCCTTCCAAATCTATGATGTTTCAGTATTTCCATGTAAAGAAGTTATTATTGTGTTTCAGAACTTTACTTTAGTAAAAGGTTATTTTTCATGCATTATTGAAAGAGTTGTCTGAAAACTCACTTCAAAAGATACACAGATACATCTGGGAAAATCAAGAAGAAATCGATGAATTCTAATCTTGGTGTTCTGGCACATGCCTACAATTCCAGTACTTAAAGTGTAAGGGGAAGAAGAATCAAAAGTTCAAAGCCATTTTTGGTTATATAATGAGTTCAAGGCTGCCCTGGAAGGTAGGAAATCCTATATAAAAAAAAGAAATGGGATGAGGGGATAGCTCAGTGTGTGAAATGCTTTCAGATACTCAGCATGCTCGTCAAGCTAGACACAGTTGTCTGTAACCCTAGACCTCCTTTGGTGAGATGAGAAGTGGAGACAGGAGAATCCTGTAAACCTGTGGGGCCAGCGAGATGTGTTTGCAGTAGTGAACCAGAGACCCTGCCTCAAACAAGGGGGAAGGCAAGGACTGACACTGGCGGTTGTTCTCAGACTTCCACACACACATACACATTTATTTACACACACAGAAAAAAAGAACAAAATTAAAAGAAATATATGAATTATTATTATTATTTAGTTTATAGAGGCAAGGTCTCACTCTGGCCCAAGCTGACCTGGAATTCACTATGTAGTCTTAGGGTGGCCTTGAACTCACGGCGATCCTCCTACCTCTGCCTCCTGAGTGCTGGGATTAAAGGCATGTGCCACCCGCCCAGCACATATGAATTTTTTTATAAGAATGAAGAAAAAAATTAATGAAGAGATTCTACTCCTACAAAACACTATAATGGTCGGGTGTGGTGGTGCATGCCTTTAATCTCAGCACTCGGGAGGCAGAGTAGGAGGATCGCCTTGAGTTCAAGGCCACCCTGAGAATACATAGTTAATTCCAGGACAGCCTGGGCCAGAGTGAGACCCTACCTCGAAAAACAAAAAAAAAAAAAAAAAAAAAAAAAAAAAAAAAACCACTATAATGGCCTAAATCACTAAGATAGCAGGGTAAGAACAGATAACTAAATGGAATATAAATAAATGCTCAGGCACCCAAAGAGTCAACAAATATAGCCATTATTTTTCCCTTCTGTATATCCATTTAATGACAGAGTATCTTCCACATAAGACTACACATAGCCTACTCCAAAGTCATGTACTCTAAAAGAGTCAGCCTAGCAACATAACCTGGCTACTTAGAGCCTGCAAGTTAGCACTACACCAAAGGGTCATCTTAGCCAACAACAATCTTTCCAAATTACCAAGGAGACAGTGCAGCTTGTCAATATGGTCCTTTAATCATAAAAAAATAGCCAATTGGGCTGGAGAGATGGCTTAGCGGTTAAGGCGTTTGCCTGCGAAGCCAAAGGACCCAAGTTCAATTCCCCAGGACCCATGTAAGCCAGATGCAGAAGGTGGTGCATGCATCTGGAGTTCATTTGCAATGGCATGCCCATTCTATCTCTCTCAAATAAATAAATAAAAATAAATATTAAAAATTGTTTTTAAAAAACAGCCAATTAAAGCTGATCAGACTTTGAAGATACCCACTTGCTCGAAATAAGTCAAAGGCAAAATGAAGAAACAGTGAGAGGACAAAAGAGATCAAGAGTGCAATAAAGCCAAGTTCCAGAAAATGTTACCTAAAGAGGGCTGGAAAGATGGTGCAGCAGATGAAGCTGCTTGCTTGCAAAGCCTGCCAGTCAGGGTTCAAGTCCCAGTTTCTACATAAGGCTTCTGGCATGCCCATTTTCTGTAAGTCAGTTTAACACTCAGGATATGTTTTGTTTTTTATCCTATTTCCTTTTCTTTCTTTCTTTCCTCCCTCCCTCCCTCCCTTCCTTCTCTCTCTCTTTTTGGAAGTAGGGTATTGCTTTAGCCCAGGCTGACCTGGAATTCACTATGTAGTCTCAGGGTGGCCTTGAACTCACGGTAATCCTCCTACCTCTGCCTCCGGAGCACTGAGATTAAAGGTGTGCACACCACGCCTGGCACTTTTTTTTTTTTAATTTTTTAATTTATTTATTAGCAACAAATAGAGAGAAAGAGGGAGGAGGGAAAGAGGGAGGGGAGGAGGGAGGGAGGGAAAGAGGGAGGGAGAGAGAGGGAGAGAGAGTGAGAGAGAAACGGGCGAACCAGAGCTGCTAGCCACTGCAAATGAACTCCAGATGAATGTGCCACCTTGTGCATCTAGCTTACATGGGTACTGGGAAATTGAGCCTCAAACCGGGGTCCTTACAGTGCTTAACTGATAAGCCATCTCTCCAGCCCTGTTTCCTTTTGTAAAAGGGTCTTGGGTAGCCCAGTCTGACCATGAACTCATTATATAGCAGATATAATCATTAACTCCTAATTCTTCTACCCTCACCTGCCAAGTGCTGGGATTATTAAGTGTTCATTCACTCCTGGCACAGCATGCTCTTTCTTGAGACAGTAGTGTATTATTTTTCCCCTTCAGGAATGAGGGGGAAATCCCCTGCTCCTGGGAGTTCTACAGTAGTTAAGAAACTTGGAAACTATATGCATGGTTAACTTTGAATGGCTACAGGTGACTGAGAACAAGCAGGAGGATCTGAGAGTCCAGGACCAGAAACACTATGGATAGCCAAGACAGCGAATCACTGCTTCCCTCCTCAACACAAAAGATCTCCTGGTTACTACTAAACTTTCAATAAACAATCATTCAGTTTAGGACACTTTCTTTTTGTTTTCAATTTTACTTTTATTTATTTATTTAATTTTATTTATTTGAGAGAAAGAGATAGAGAGAGAGGGGAAAGAATGGGTGCGCCAGGGCCTCCAGACACTGCAAATGAACTCCAGTATGTGCTCCTTGTGCATCTGTTTACATGGGTCTTGGAGAGTTGAACCAGGATCCTTTGGCTTTGCAGGCAAAGGCCTTCATCACTAAGCCATCTCTCCAGCCCCTTTTTTTTTGGGGGGGGTTTGCGAGGTAGGGTCTCACTCTGGTCCAGGCTGACCTGGAATTCACTATGTAGTCTCAGGGTGGCCTCGAACTCTTGGCGATCCTCCTACCTCTGCCTCCCGAGTGCTGGGATTAAAGGCGTGCACCACCACGCCCTGCTCCAGCCCTTATTTTTATTTATTTGAGAGAGAGACAGAAAGGCATATAGAAAGAATGGGTGTACTAGGACCTCCAGCCACTGCAAACGAACTCTAGACGTATGGGCCACCTTGTGCATCTGGCTTACATGTGTCCTGGGGAATTGAACCGGGGTCCTTTGGCTTTGTAGGCAAGCACCTTAACCACTAAGCCATTTCTCCAGCCTCTAGGACATTTTCAATTATAGGCAGGGATAGCCCCAACATACTCCCCTCCCACACTACCAAATTCAGCCTTCAGTTAAGTTTCCCACTTTCAGGGACTCAACCTTGTTTATGGATGCTTTCTTACTTGTCTGATGCTTCTTCCTCTACTGTATCTCTGAAGCCTGCTTAATAAAGCCTAGTATACATTCCTCCACTGGCTTGTGGATGTCTCGCCACCCAGAATAGTCATACTTCCTTGCCCTCTGGTCACTCGCTTGGGCACAGCTCACCCCAGGGTCGTGATGCTCCCCATCCTATTTCAGTTATGCTGTACATGGTGACTGATGGCTTTTTTAAGTCTAGCATAGTTTCTGTACTTGTTATACTCTACTTTGAATTATAGATATACAAAGTGTCTAACTATAAAATATGTTATTGAAGACTAAAGTCTTAACTTTCTTTATAATCTTTCCTGTTCCCACACTTGAAAAGGTACCCAGAGTGCTGGATACTCAGTATACATTAATTCTTCTTTCTCTCTCTCTTTTTGTTTTGTTTTTTGATTTTTCAAGGTAGGGTCTCATTCTACCCCAGGCTGGCCTTTAACTCACAACAATCCTCTTACCTAGGCCTCTCAAGTGCTGGGATTAAAGGCATGTACCACCATGCCCAGCTATCTCTTTGGTTTTATGAAGCAGAGTCTCACTTAAGCCAGGCTGACCTGAAACTCATCTGTAGCTCTAGGATGGCCTTGAACTTACAGCAATCCTCCTACCTTAGCCTCCTGAATGCTGAGATTAAAGGTATGCACCACCACACCAAAGTTCTTTTTATTTATTTATTTTTGAGGCAAGCCCAACAGGCTGGCCTTTAACAACAACAAAATTTTTTTAAATTAATTAATTAATTTATTATTATTATTATCATTTTTGGTTTTTCGAGGTAGGGTCTCACTCTAGCTCAGGCTGACCTGGAATTCACTATGTAGTCTCAGAATGGCCTTGAACTCACTGATCCTCCTACCTCTGCTTCCTGAGTGCTGGGATTAAAGGTGTGCGCCACCATGCCTGGCCTCTTTTTTTTTTAAAAAAATAAGAGAGAGAGAGATGGCGGGGAAGGGAGAGAGACTTGGCATGCTAGATCCTCCAGCCACTGAAATCAAGCTGCAGATGCATGTGCCACCTTGTGCGTCTGGTTTATGTGGGACCTAGAGAGTCAAATATGGGTTCTTAAGCTTTGTAGGAAAGTGCCTTAACCTCTAAGCCATCTCTCTAGCCCTCTTTTATTTTTTTAAGTAGTGCTAATGATTAAACCCAGAGCCTCACATATGCTAGGCAAGCACTCTTAAAACTGAATTAAAGCTCCAACTCCTCCATCTAATTTTTCTGTCTCTTATTTATTTATTTGAGAGACAGACAGAGAGAGTGAGAAAGAACAGGAGCTCCAGAGCCTCCCGCCATTGCAAACAAACTCCAAATGCATGTGCTACCATGTGCATCTGGCTTACATGGGTACTGGGAAATGAAACCTGAATGCTTAAGCAAGTGCCATAACCACTAAGCCATCTCTCTAGCCCCTGACTCTTATTTTAAAAAAAGTAATTCCGGGCGTGGTGGCGCACACCTTTAATCCCAGTACTCGGGAGGCAGAGGTAGGAGGATTGCCGAGTTTGAGGCCACCCTGAGACTACATAGTTAATTCCAGGTCAGCCTGGACCAGAGTGAGACCCTACCTCATAAAATCAAAAAAAGAAAAAGAAAAGTAATTCAAAGTCAGGAATGGTGATGTACACCTTTAATTCCAGCACTCAGGAGGCAGAGGTAGGAGGATCACCGTGAGTTCAAGGCCACCCTGAGACTACATAGTGAATTCCAGGTCAGTATGAGCTAGAGTGAGATCCTACCTCAAAAATCCAAAAAAACCACATATAAATAAATAAATAAATAAAAGTCATTTATGTACATGGGAAAAGATTCAAGAATACAGCAGGTAATAAAGTCCTTTCTAGTGAAAGTTGAATAACTAACTCCATTATCTTAATAAAAAAATCATATGGAAGAATAAGTGAATCTTAGGTATCATTATGATTTTTCTAAAGAACTAAAGGTTTAAAGGGTTCAATGGTGAGAAGGCACTTCCTAATGGGTAGCCTAACCCAAAAATTTCCTTACCTGAATAGCCTCCACTTTAGCTGTCCATTCTCTGGCCTTTTGTAAGGCTTCTTTTAGGGACAACACATTGGGTAGAAAGGCTGGAATGTTCTTGGCTTCATTCACAATGTTTTCCAAACTTGCCATACTGTGCCGCGGTCTAAAGGAACAATAAAACAGAGTGGGATACATAAGGAAAAGTCCAATGGCTACCAACATTTAAAAAGCATTTGATGTGTAAATAACATTACAATATATAAGCTCATTTAATTCTTACAACAATCCTATATGAGAAACAAAGTAACCATCATCTTTATTTCCATTTTACTGACAAGAAACTTTAGATCAAAGAAGATACATTACTTCCTCTAAAGTTATTTAATGTAGTAAACAACACACCTAAAGTACTGATTCAACCTGGATCACCACTACTCTACAATGCCTGCAACAGGCAAAGACAGAATTGTGAGAGCAACACTGAGAGCAATGGACTAGAAACACATGCATGCTGACTGTATATATTTACTCAAACTATATTGATTAATATGTAGTTATAAAAATAAATTTTAAAAGAGAGCTCACTAATAAGAAATAAGAATTATACTTATACTGGGGGCTAAGAAATTATATAGGTTCACAGTTGTAGCAGACAGCTTCAGGTTTGCTGAGATGAATTTACAGACCAGTCACAGTTATGGAGGAAGGGATATTATTTATTGAAGCTTACAGATCCAAGGGAAGTTCCATGATGGCAAGAGAAGAGGCCTGTTCTCACAGGACCAGGCAAGAGAGAAAAGCCACCAGCCACACAGCAGTGCACACTTCAGGAACTCCTACTAGGCACACTTTGCATATCTTTACAATGGAATCTCAAACCCACCATCACACCTTAAGATCCGCCCAGTGACATTGCCTCCAGCAAGGTGGCTGCAGATGCAAACTATAATAAAACACTGAATATATTGGGGGCCATATATTCAAACTACCACAACAGTCATACCAAGTAGAAATTCTGCCTAGAAGAGTTGAAAATACTTTGAAACAGTCATAAAAATATATGATTTGGGGCTAGAGAGATGACTTATCAGTTATGGTGCTTGCCTGCAAACCCAAAGGACCCAGGTTCGATTCCCCAGGACCCACGTAAGCCAGATGCACAAAGTGAAGCATGAGTCTGGAGTTCGTTTGTAGTGGCTGGAAGCCCTAGCATTCCCATTCTCTCTCTCTCTCTCTCTCTTGAATAAATAAAAATAAAAGGTGTGTGTGTGTGTGTGTGTGTGTGTGTGTGTGTGTGATTTTTAAGCCAGGCATGGTGGCACACATCTTTGGCCCCAGCACTTGGGAGGCAGAAGTAGGAAGGTCACTGTGAGTTTGAGGCAAACCTGTGACTATGTAGTAAATTCCAGGTCAGTCTGGGTTAGAGCAAGACCCTACAACAAAATAAGACAAAACAAAACATATGATTTTATTAAATGAAAAGTAAAGTAAAATAATTCATATGGGGCTGGAGGGATGGCTTAGTGGTTAATGCATTTGCCTGCAAAGCCAAAGGACTCATGTTAGTCAGATGCACAAGAGGGCACATTTGTCTGGAGTTCGCTTGCAGTGGCTGGAGGCCCTGGCGCACCCATTCTCTTTGTCAAATAAATATATAAATAAAAATAAAGGTTTTTTATTTATTTATTTATTTTATTTTTTGGTTTTTCCAGGTAGGGTCTCGCTCTAGCTCAGGCTGACCTGGATGGAATTCGCTATGTATTCTCAGAGTGGCCTGGAACTCTCGGCAGTCCTCCTACCTCTGCCTCCTGAGTGCTGGGATTAAAGGCATGTGCCACCACACCTGGCTAAACATAAAGTTTTTTTTTTTTTTTTTGGTTTTGCAAGGTAGGATCTCACTCTGGTCCACGCTGACCTGGAATTAACTATGTAGTCTCAGGGTGGCCTCGAACTCTTGGCGATCCTCCTACCTCTGCCTCCTGAGTGCTGGGATTAAAGGCATGCGCCACCACGACCGGCTATTTTTTAAAAAAGAAATAGATGGAGTATTCGCTGGGAAGGAAATAAGAGGAATTTGATAGGAAAGAGATGAAAACACATTTGGAATTTTGAAACCCACAGATTTCATTATGTTGAGCAATGGGAAGCTTACAAAAGGTGAGAGTTGCTTGGTGTGGTACATGCCTTTAATCCCAGCACCTGGGAGGCAGAGGCAGAAGGACAGCTGTTGAGTTAGAGGCCACCCTGATCATTCATGATGTGCCAGGTGGCATTCCAGGTCTTGGAGAGCGTTAATTAGCCAAAGCTATGGGTTTTTGGGGTTTGTTTGTTTGTTTTTTTATTTTACGAGGTAAGGTCTTGATCTAGCCCAGGCTGACCTGGAATTGACTACACAGTCTCAGGCTGGTTTTCAACTCAAAGCGATCCTCCTACCTCTGTCTCCCTGGTGGCATGCACCACCATGCCTGGCTAAAATTATTATTATTTGTTTTTGTATTTTTACGTACTTATTTGATGGTGGGGGGACAGACAGACACAGCAAGCAAGCATGGGCACACCAGGGCCTCCTGCCACTACAGATGGACTCCAAATGCATGTGCCACTTTGTGCATGTGGCTTTATGTGGGTACTGGGGAACTGACCTGGGCTGAAAGGCTTTGCAACCTTTTAACTACTGAGCCCCAAAGTCATTGTTTTTGTATCATAAATCTTTTAAATCATGAGGGGAGGATTTTTTTTTTTGAGACAGGGTTTCATGTAGCACAGGCTGGCCTTGAACTCATTACATAGCCAAGACTAGCCTTGAACTCTTAACCCTCATGCTTCCATCTCCTGAGAGCTGGGATTACAGGTGAGAGGCACCATGTTGGAGCACTGAGGGAGGATTACTGAGTAAGGAGTTAGGATGTATGGCGGTAAGGACAAAAATAAAGGTGCTATCAAATACAGAGTAGGAAGCCCTTACTGACTTGACAGATGAGTAACATCTAAGCCTTTTCATCCTTTCTGAATATAAACTATTCAGACAAGAAGGGGTAAGGGGCAGAGTAGTGGTGGCAGAAGTACAACACAGTGTACAGGCAGAGAGATGACTATTCCACAGAATAAAATAAACATGCAGCCGGGCCACCCTGAGACTACATAGTGAATTCAAGGTCAGACTGAGCTAGAGTGAGACCCTACCTCGGAAAAGCAAAAAACAAACAAACAAACAAACAAAAACATACAAAGATATAAAGAAAGAACATAGCATGTTTGAGGGTGTGGGTGGAGCATCACTCATTTGGAGCATACAAGATAAGAGGAAGAATGAAAACAGATGAGGCAAAGCAGTTGTTCACTGACTCTCATTGTAGAGCTTGCTTGCTTGCTTTTCTGAGTTCTAACTAAAAAAAAAAAAAAAATCAAAATTTCCTTTGTTTTTCCTTCTTTGTAATGCCACCTGAAATCCTAAGCATGCTTGCCCTGACTCAGCATTCTTCCATTTTCTCAGTAACTCTTCTTTGCTTTACTCATAGAAATAAATAAAAACAGACAAGGCAAAAAATTAAGCAAAAGGTTAGCTTACAACCGGGCAAATGGCTTTATGAAACAAGGAAGGAATTTCAACTTCATGAGGGCAATGAAAACCAGTCCAGGATTCTAAACAAAGGAATGAAATAGTTGATACTATTTAAAACATTACTAATGGCAGTATAAAAGTGGATTAGACAGGGTGAGGTGAGACCACAAACAGCTGTAATATTAGTTTGAGGGGAAATGACAAAAAACAACAATCATACAAGAGGCCCAGGCAAAAGCACTCTTCAAAACAGGAAAATGACATTTTCAAAGTAATAAGACAGAAAAATTGTCAACCTTAAGTTATTTTATTAAAAAAATTCTATTAATTTATTTACTCATGTGTATATGTGTAAGCCAGGGTCTCTTGCTGCTGTAAATGAATGCCCATCTAGCTTTATATGGGCAGTGGGGGAACTGAACCAGACCAGAAGGCTTTGCAAGGAAGCAGTTTAACTGCTGAGACATCACCTCAGTCCCTTCAACCTTAAATTCTATACTTGATGGATGAAGGAGAAAAACTCCACTTGCAGGCTGAGGACACAGCTCAGTAATAGCATACACAAGGAGCTAAGTTTAATCTTCAGCATTACAAAAAAAGAAAAAAAAACAAATAAATCCATCCATTTGTTCATTCAAAAACAAAACTAGGGTGGAGAGATGGCTAAGCAGTTAAGGTGCGTGCTGGCAAAGCCAAAGGACCTAGCTAGGGTCGATTCTGTAGTACCCCACATGAAGTCAGATGAACAAGGTAGTGTTTATATTTGGAGTTCGTTTGTAGTGGTTAGAAGCCCTGGCTCATCCATTCTCTCTATCTGCCTCTCCCTCTCTCTGTCAAATAAATAAATAATATAAAATATGTCAGAGTGGTGAAGAGATGGGTCATTGCCTGCCAGCCCAGGGCAACTCCCTAGGCATTCATATAAAGATGTATCCAACAACTAGTACAAACACCTTGAAAGGTTAATAGACTTCCCTAGAGGGAACTAAAAGTTAACTATCCTTAAGACCAATAAGCAATGAAAAACTTTAGAAGTATGGCCTTGGCAGGCCTGTCTACTCCTGAATGATAAACTAAACTTGCCTTAGCTCAGAAAACCTTGAGGGAACTGAAACCGTCTGGTGGGATATCCTCCCTAGACAATTTGGCTAAAAAAGCTTATTCTGAGCAAGGACACAAATAACTATAGTTCCTTATCTATTTCCCTTGGACCTGTAGCTGGTACAGTGTGTTTTTCTTAGGACCCCCCCTTAAAAGCCTGCACCCCAGCCTGGCTCAATGCTTCAGCCTTCATCCCATGGGAGAGCTGAGGCCTCTTACTGTTTCAGTAAACAGTCTGTCTGTAGAGATCAAATCTGGTGTTTTCTTTTGCTTTTCTCTTACACTTTCCTTACACACCTGACGTTCTGTTGGCAATGGCAAGAGGCCCTGGCATGTCCAAACACGTGTGCAAATACATAATGGAAAAAAAAAAAACTGCTCTATTTAAAAACTATGGGGACTAAAGAGATGGCTTAGCAGTTAAGTGCTTGCCTGCAAAGCTTAACATGGGACCTCCTGGTCCAGTCGCACAGTGTGACACACTCAAGGTCACACATGTGTATGGAGTTCAATTACGGTAGCTGTAGACCCTGGCACTCGAATTCTCTCTCTCTGATTAAAATAATAATAATAATAATAATAATAATAATAATAATAATGGGGCTGGAGAGATGGCTAAGCAGTTAAGGTGCCTGCTTGCAAAGCCAAAGGACCCAGGTTTGATTCTTCAGGACTCATGTAATCCAGATGCACAATGAGGCGCATGCATCTGGTGTTCATTTGCAGTGGCTGGAGGCCCTGGCTTGCTGGTTCTCTATCTCCTCTCTCTCTTTCTGCTTGCAAATGAATAAATAAATAAAATTATATAAAAAAAACTATGGATGAAGGTCATAACCAGTTAGGAAAAATAATCAGCATGATTGACTTTGAGGATGGGGAAACAGAAAGGATGGGTCAAAGTAACTATGAATTCCAATGCATGAAATATGATTTAATTTAGAGAGGAAAGAAATAAATGAAAGATATGGGGAAAAAAAGAAAAAAAAAAGAATGGGACATGGGAAGGAGTTAATTTGGACATAGGGAATTGGAGGTACCTATGGGAACATTCACTTGGCCAGGCTGACCTGGAGTTCACTATGTAGTCTCAAAGTGGCCTGGAACTGAAAGAAATTTATATTATAGATAAAAATTTAAGCCAGGAGTGGTGGTGCACGCCTTTAATACCAGCACTTGGGAGGCAGAGGTAGGAGGATCGCTGTTGAGTTCAAGGCCACCCTGAGATTACATAGTGAATTCCAGGTCAGCCTGAGCTAAAGCAAGACCCTACCATGAAAAAAAAAAAATTAGAGGGGAATAAGAAGATCACGGGGGATTATATACATGTGTGAAAATGTTACAATGAAACCCATTATGCATAACTAATATATATGGTAATAAAAATCATTAAAGGGCCAGGCATGGTTGTGCATACCTTTAATCCCAGCACTTGGGAGACAGAGGTAGGTGGACTGCTGTGAGTTCAAGGCCACCCTGAGACTACATATTGAATTCCAGGTCAGCCTGAGCTAGAGAATGATACCCTACCCCGAAAAAAAAACAACAACAAAAAAAAAACCACAAACATTTTGTATGTAAGTATAGAAATCGTCAATTAATAATAATAATAATAATAAAAACACAAAAACAAAAAAATCATTAAAGGGCAGGGGTGATGGCTGAGTGGTTAAAGACACTTGCTTGCAAAGCCTGCTGGCTTGGGTTCTATTCCTCACTACCCATGTAAAGCCAGGTGCACAAGGTGGCATTATGTATCTGGACTTCATTTGCAGCAGCAAGAGGCCCTGGCACTTTCAAACACACATTCTCTATCTGGCTAATAAATAAATGAAAATATATCTTAATGGGCTGGAGAGATGGCTTAGTGGTTAAGGCTACCACCTGTGAAGCCTAAGAATGCCTGTTCAATTCCCCAGGTCCCACGTTTAGCCAGACGCAAAAGTAAGGCAAGTGCACAATGTTGCACATGTCCACAAGGGGCACAAGCGTCTGGAGTTCGTTCACAGCAGTTGAGAGCTGCTGGCACGCCCATTCTCTGCCTTTTCCTCTCTCTCAAAAATTTATATATAATCTTAAAAATTAAAAAGAGAGCCAGGTGTGGTACCACACGCCTTTTACCCCAGCACTCGGGAGGCAGAAGTAGGATCACCATGAGTTTGTTGCAACCCTGAGAGTACATAGTGAATTCCAGTTCAGTCTGGGCTAGAGTAAGATCCTACCTCAAAACAAACAAAACTTTTAAAAAGGGAGTTGGGAAGCCAGGCGTGGTGGCACATGCCTTTAATCCCAGCATTCAGGAGGCAGAGGTAGTAGGACTGCTGTGAGTTCAAGGCCACCCTGAGACTACAGAGTGAATTCCTGGTTGGCCTGAGCTAGACTGAGACCCTACTTCGAGAAACCAAAAAACAAAGGGGGGGGGGCTGGGACTGGAAAGATGGCTTAGCTGTTAAGGCACTTGCCTGCAAAGTCAAAGTACTCAGGTTTGATCCCAGGACCCACATAAGCCAGATGTGCAAGGTGGCACATGTATTGGGAGTTCATTTGCAGAGGCTGAAGGCTCTGCCTGCCCATTCTCTCTCTCTCTGCCTCTTTCTCTCTCTCAAATAAATAAATAGGTAAATAAATAAATAAATAAATAAATAAATAATATTTGGAAAAGGGCTGGAGAGATGGCTTAGTGGTTAAGGCACTTGCTTGCAAAGCCAAAGGACCTGTAAGCCAGATGCACAAGGTGGCATATGTGTCTGGAGTTCCTTTCCAGCAGCTGGAGGTCCTGGCATGCACACACACACTCACTCTCTCTCTTCTCTCACAAGTAAATAAATAAAAATAAAATATTTAAAAAAAAACTTTTTGAGCTGGGCGTGGTGGTGCACGCCTTTAATCCCAGCACTCGGGAGGCAGAGGTAGTAGGATCGCCAAGAGTTCGAGGCCACCCTGAGACTACATAGTTAATTCCAGGTCAGCCTGGACTAGAGTGAAATCCTACCTCGGAAAAAAAAAAAAAAAAAAAAACCATTAAAAAAAAAAAAAAAAACTTTTTAAAAGCCAGGTGTGGTGGTACACATCTTTAATCCCAGCACTTGAGAGATGGAGGTTGGAGAATTGCCATGAGTTTGAGGCCAGACTGGGACCCTACCTCAAAGAACAAAAAAAAAGGGGGGGTGGGGGAGTGAGTACTGGGGAGATGGCTGAGCAGTTAAGAACACTTGCTTCTTAAACATTAGAGTCTCTCATGCCCGAAATCACCAAGTTTGATTCCCTAGAACCCACAATTCTGAGGAAAGCCATTACTTAAGAGGCAGAAAAGGTAAAGAAGGGGATCATGAAGGGCCTGGTAAGCAATGTTAGAAATCAAGAATATTAAAATGTATTCCAGAAAGAAAATTCTGGGAGAACTTGAAACATACTATCTCTTAGTATTACCACCAATGACATCATACCATTTATTTTCTTCATGACATTAATTGTCTGAAATTCACCTATTTATCCATCTCTCTGTCTCCTTCTAAAATGTTAGCTCTATGAAATCCAGAACCTTCTGGGGCTTGTTCACTACCATACCCTTATAACTTGGAAATATAATGCCAAGCAAGTAGCAGGTACTCCATAAACACTGTACTGCAAAAATCAAGGAAAAACGAAAGTATAACTAGGTCCGTGACAGTGGACTTGAAAGAGATAAAAGACATTTTATGGCAGGTGTGGTGGTATATACCTTCAATCCTAGCACTCAGGAGGCCAAGGCAGGAGGATCATTTTGAGTTCAAGGCCAGCCTGAGAGTACATAGTGAATAACTCTAGGTCAGCCTAAGTTACAGTAAGACCCTTTCTTAAAAGACAAAAAAAGGAAGACATTCTGTAGGCAAAAATCCTAAGAACTTGGTAAGTGATTAAGTATAAGGGATGGGGAAGGCTTAGGAGGTAGGTCAGAGGTTAAAGGCGTTTGCAAATCCTGCCAACCAGGGTTGAATTCCCAAGTAATCACATAAAACCAAATGTACAAACTGGAATATGTATCTAGAGTTCATTTGCAGTGTCAAGAAGCTCTGGCATGCTCATTCTCTCCCCAGCCTCGCCCCTGCTTGAACATTAAAAAAGTTTAAGAGATTTGGTTAAATAAAAATTCATTTGGTAAATGACTATCAGTTGCATCATGGACCAAATCCCAGTTGCCTTTGTGTACACATGCATGAATGGAGTCAAAGGTTAACACTGGGTGTCTTCCTCCATCATTCTCCCCTTTAGTTACTAAGGAGCCCTCTCACTTGAACCCAGAGCTTCCTGATTCAGACAGTCTAGCTAGCCAGCTTTCCCTGTCTCTATCACCTGAGTACTGTGCTGGGGTTTGTACTGCAGTCCTCTTGTTTGAATGGCAAGCACTTTATACACTGAATCATCTCCCCAGTCCCCAAACCATAGTTTCTTATTCCAGTCATTTAGCTTTGTCCATTTAGTATGTTCCCATCTGCAAGAAGTATCACAAATCTAAAGACAAAGCAATCTGAGTATTTAGGATAGGAATGTTCCTAATAAACTGGCATGTGTTCTCATGACTGCTGAACAGAAAATAACCAGGATATATGAAAGGTCCTTTTTTTCCCTTTTTTCAATGAAGCAAGGTGTAACTTGCCCAGATAGACTTGGAGCTCACAGTAGCTCAGGCTGTCCTCAAACTCAGTGATCCTCTGACCTCAGCTGCTGATTATTGGGATTACAGGTGTGAGTCACCACACTTGCCTCCTCTACCCCTTTTTGGTGTGTTTATGTGTGGGAGGTGAGGATGCATGCATGCCACAAGATATGTGTGGAGGTCAGAGGACAATTTTCAGGTGTTAGTCCTTGCCTTCTAGCTTGTTTTGAGGCACGGCCTCTTGTTCTCATTGTTCACTGCTGCATTTGAAAGGCTAATTGGTCTACAAGCTCCTAGGAAATTGTCCTGTCTGTCTTCCATTTTGTCCTCTGCATCCTGGGATTATAAAAGCTTGACTTTTTAACATGGGTCTGGGGATCTGACTTCAGGTACTCAGGCTTGCATAGCAGGTGCTTTGGTCCACTAAGCCATCTCCCCAGCCCATATGGAGGTTCCTCTTAACTAATGAAAACAGTATTATTAATTAAAACATTTGAAACAGTTATTCTCAAGATGTTGGAGAGAAATGAAAGTGTTTAAGTTTCTTTTCTGACACTTAACCACATAATCTCTCCAAGCAGCCTGTTTACTTATCTGCAAAACAGAAAATTATACAATAATAATCTTAGCTGTTAGAGAAATGCTGTTTCCACAACTAACACTACAATTAAGAACCAGCTAAATTAGCTGATATGGGGGTGGGGAGCAATACTAATGCAACTGTCCCCTGAGTCTTGTCTCTCATTACTTTCTCACATCAATCCTCCATTCTAGTAAAGCTCATTTAATTCTTGTCAGTGGAAAATCCCCATATAGATATATAATCTCAGTTTGTAACATTTCTTTTACCTCATTTCTACTGCAACACTATTATTCTTCAAGGCTCTCACAAAATTTTGATTTTCTTCTCTTAAGCATCTCAAACGACCAACCAAGCTTACTATAATCTCTCATCTTCTTAATTCCCATAACAGTTTCTTACATATCTAAGTTAATAACATAATCAATGAACATTTTATAATTCTTAATTCCTAACCTGCCATTAACCACGGGCTCTAAACAAAATACTATCTCATATCACTTAGTTATCTAGTTAGTCCACTGCACAATGGTTTGAACATATTTGAAACTCTCTATATGCAGCTCCACTTAATAACTTACTGATTTAACAAGAAGTTACAAAAAGGCTGAATTAAACATTTAATAAGATAGCCTTTATATTCTTCCTTCTCAATCTACTTTCTGATGTAGTTATTAAGGAAACAACAGTCACTAAAATATGTGTTCACCTTGCCTGCAGGCAGACCTTAGCCTTCTCTTCCCATCGTTCAGAGACCGTAAGGAGTTCCTGTAGTTCAGCCATTGCTTTCTCCACAGCATGATGAGGTGCCAAACCTACTCCAGAGTCAATCAGTTTCTTCATGACATCCAAAGTGACTTGCTGTGGATCTGACAGGGTCATTCTTACTTCATCTAGCCACCGAGCCTGCTGTAGCTCTTGCTTTAGTCGAGGCAACTCAGGTAGCTCCACATAGAGACTAGAGCCCATGTCTATCAACCTCTGGAGTTTGGAAGAATCTGGGGTTTCATCCATCATGGCTTCCTGAGCACGTTCATGAAACTCTTCCACATCATCCAGTAGATTCTGAAAAATTAAAAAGAATAAAAATAAAAATAAAAATAAATGACAGAGAGCTTGCTTAGTATGCACAAGGCATAGTTTGATTTCTAATCCTCAGCACCACCAGGAAGGAAGAAAAGAAGGAAGAAGGGAGGGAAGGAAGGAAAGAAAGGAGTGAGAAGGGAAGAGGGAGAAGGGAAGAGGGGGAAAGGAAGAAGGGAAATTTTAAAGTTACAAAATGAGTATGGTGAGGGTATCTAATTTTTAAAAAATTTTTATTTATTTGCAAGAAGAGTGAGTAAGTTTATGGGTGTGCCAGGGCCTTGCACCACTGCAAATGAACTCCAGATGCATATGCCACTTTGTGCATCTGGCTTTAGATGGGTACTAGGGAATTGAACCTAGGATGGCAAGCTTTGCAATCAAGCACTTTTAACCACTGAACCATCTCCCTGGCCTCCTCTAAAATGGTTTTTATGTATTTGATCAACTTTTAAAATCTTGTATCAATTGTATTCTTTAAAAAATAGTATTTTATTTATTTGCAAGGAGACAGAAAGAAAGAATGAGAATAGGGTTGTCAGGGCCTCTACCACTGCAAAGGAACTCCAGATGCATGCATTGCTTGGGGCATCTGGAATTCACTATGTAGTCTCAGGCTGGCTTCAAACTCACAGTGATCCTCCCAAGTGATGGGATTAAAGGTGTGTGCCACCATGCCCATCTCAAATATTTTAACATATAATTTTATTTACTGGAGAGACAGAATGGGTGCACCATGGCCTCCAGCCATTGCAAATGAACTCCAGAGGTATGTACCACCTTGTGCATCTGGTTTACATGGGTACTAGGGAACTAAATCTGGGCCCTTAGGCTTCACAGGCAAGCACTTTAACCACAAAACCATCTCTCCAGCTATAAAAATATTTTATTGACATTTTTTTATTTAAATTTTTTTAATTTTAATTTTTTATTTGAGAGAGACAGAGAGAGAGAGAGAGAATGGGCGCGCAACAAACTCCAGACATGTGCGTCCCCTTGTGGGCAAGTGTGGCATTGTGCCCTTGTATTACTTTTTGCGTCTGGCTCATTGTGGGACCTGGAGATTGGAACTGGGGTTATTGGGCTTGGCAGGCAGGAGCCTTAACCACCAAGCCATCTCTCCAGCCCTTTATTGACAATTTTTATACACATGTATGGTTGGTTTGAATCAGATGTCCCCAATAAACACATGTGTTTTGAATGCTTGGGCCCTAGCTGATGGCAGTTTGGAAGGTGGGGCCTTGCTGGAGGTGGTATGTTGTTGGGGTTGGCTATGGGGTGTTATAGGCCAGCTCCCTGTTGCCAGAGATTAGCTCACTTCTTTTTTTCTTTTTATATTTTTATTTTTAAATTTATTTTATTCATTTGAGAGAGAGAGAGAGAGAGAGAGAGAGAGAGAGAGAGAGAAAGAAGCAGATATACAGAGAATGGGCATGCCAGGGTATCCAGTTGCTTCAAATGAACTCCAGACGCATGAGCCACTTTGTGCATCTGGCTTACATGGGTCATGGGGAATTGAACCTGGGTCCTTTGACTTTATAAGTACCTTAACTGCAAGCCATCTCTCCAGCCCTAGCTCACTTTCTGCTGTGATTTTCCACCTGCTATAGCAGAGGTGTCCAGCTTTTGTTTGTGCCATGCTTTCCCCTGACATCCTGAAGCTCTCCATCAAGACTTTAAGTCAAAATGAATCCTGATTACTCTTTTTTTTTTATGTCAGGGTCTCACTCTAGCCCAGGCTGACCTGGAATTCACTATGTAGTCTCAGGCTGGCCTCAAACTCAGAGCAATTCTACCTCTGCCTCCTGAGTTCTGGGACTAAAGGCATGTTCCACCACGCCCAACAACTATTCTTTCTTGACTTATCTTCTCTAAAGGTGTCTGTGACATCACACGTTGTTTCTTCTCTGTTATCTTAACTGCTTTTTTTTGTCTTTATCATGATTAGTAAGTGTTGCAATATATCAGGAGTTGGACCCCTTTCTTTAGTTGCATCCTTTTCCTGATACCTTCTTGTGTCCACTATGAGTAAGTATCAGGTAAATCATAGTGATTATCAAGTCTCCATTTCCCACCCCCTTTCTTCTTTCCTACAGATACCCTCACAGGGCCAAAACACAAAAGCTACCAAAAGATTACTAACTATGCAGATCAGCATACTTGACCTATACCTTTTGAAAAATATTTTATTTATTTGCAAGGCAACAGAGAAAGAGAGAGGGAGGGAGAAAATGGGCACACCCAAACCTCTTGCTGCTGCAAATGAACTCCAGACGCATGCACCACTCTGCATCTGGCTTTATGTTGGTACTAGGGAATCTAACACAGACCATAAGACTTTGGAAGCAAGTGCCTTTAACTGCTGAGCCCCAACACATGCTTTTGAGTTTAGTTATTCATTAAAGTAAACTATCAAGAGTCCTGGAAATCTCAGAGCTCTGTATTTTTTTTTTTTTTTTTTTAGGTAGGGTCTCAGGCTGACCTGGAATTCACTCTGTAGTCTCAGGGTGGCCTCAAACTTACAGTGATCCTCCTACCTCTGCCTCCCAAGTGCTGGGATTAAAGGTGTGCGCTACCACGCCAGGCTTTGTATTTTGTTTTTAAATTCAGGTTTGGGGGCAGGGAAGATGGCTCAGAGGTTAAAGGCACTTGCTTGCAAGCCAAGTGCGAGTCAGATGCATAAAGCAACACATGTTTCTGGAGTTTGTTTGCATCAACACTAGGTCCTGGAATACCTATTCTCACTTACTCTTTGCTTGCAAATACATAAAAATTAAAATATTCATGTTTGGGGCTGGAGAGATGGCTTAATGGTTAAGGCACTGGCCTGCAAAGCCAAAGGACCCAGGTTCGATTCCCCAGGACCCATGTAAACCAGCTACAGAAGGTGGCACATGTGTCTGGAAGTTCATCTGCAGGAGCTAAAAGCCCTGGTGTACTCATTCTTCATACCCCCACCAGCCCTCTCTCTCTCTCTCTCACAAATAAATAATTATTTTTTTTAATGTTCATGTTTTGGAGCTAGGAAGATGACTCAGGGGCTAAAGGTACTTGCTTGCAAAGCCTTCCAACCCAGGTTCAATTCCCAAATCACTCACATAAGCCAGATGCAAAAAATGGCACAAATGTTTGTTTATACAGGAAGGAAACAGCACTCATGTCATCATATGTATGTACACACACACACACACACACACACACACACACACACACAGCTTGTTTTAGTAACCTACAACAACACTCAGATTCCTTAATTACAGTATTTTAGCTAAATTTATATTGAGAACTCTTACATAAAATTAACACAGGTTTTAAAAAAACATTCTAAACTGGCCATTAGTTCCATTTTTTTTTAAGGAATTAAGGCTAAAAACAAACCCAAGAGATTAACTACTAAAGAATCTCCAATGACATATATGTGAAAAAAGAAACAACTAAGTTTGGTGTGGTGGCTCATGCCTGTAACCAGGCACTTAGGAGGCTGAGGGAGAAGGAATGCTGAGTTCCAGGTCAGCCTGGCACAGACTGAAATCCTGCCTAAAGACAGATGACAGACAAACAACAAACCAGGGGGTGGGGAAATGGCTCAGTGATGCTTAATTGCAAAGCCTACCAGCTGGGGTTTAATTCCCCAACACTCATGAAAACCCAGATTAAAAAAAAAAAAAAAAAAAAAAAAAAAAAAAAAGCACAAGCATCTGGTATTCAGTTGCAACAGCAAGAGACCCTGGTGGGCCCACATGCATGCACATGCACACATGCATAAATAAATAAAAGTATTTTTAAAATAACAGGGTCAAATACATGCCTTGTTTGTTTCTTTTTTTGAGGTAGGGTTTCACACTAGCCCAGTCTGACCTGGAATGTACTCTGTAGTCCCAGATGGCCTCAAACTCACACCTCCTACCTCTGCCTCCCAAGTGCTGGGAATAAAGACATGAGCCGCCACGCCTGGCTTCATACCATTCTTATAATACAAAACAGTATCTCATACCACAAAGACTATTACCCCCCAAAAAGAATGTGATATTCCACCTTTACTTGTCGAGCCTGGCTGATGACACACGGAAGACTAAAAAGTTGTTGGACAAAGGCCTTCAATTCTTCTACTGTCAGTTTGGTCCGAGTCCTCCCACTATCTGAGCTCTGCCTGATGTGAAACAATATTAAGACACAGTAAGAAAAATTTGTCATTCTGGTATCAAATGTGGCTCCTAGTCTTTTCAGAATTCAACCTTAAGCAATCCTAGAACTTTAGTGTTGAGGGATTCCACCACAGTTAAGAAACTCAAGATTTAATTCTCCAAGTGACAGTCTCTTCACTCTATAAATGCTAAGCATTTCAAACATTAAATAAATTCCCCATGGCAGAATATTAAGTTTAATTAAAAAATAAAATCTTGTGCTTTAAGCAGCTCCAACTGAGAACAAGGGGCTTTAGCCTGCCTTAGGAAAAAAAAAAAAAAAAAAAACTCTTTAAAACTATTCTAAAACCATGTATGTTTTTTTTCTAAAAGGGTTACAAACCTTTTCTAGATTCTCTGAAGAATATTAGTGTCCTAATGACAAGTGTTAATACACACTGGAAAATTCTCTCTAAAAAAAGTATGGCTGAGCCAGGTGCAGTGGTACATGCCTTTAATCCCAGTCCTTGGGAGGCAAAGGTAAGAGGATCACCATGAGTAGCGAATCCTAGGTCAGCCTAGGAAAAATATAAGATTCTACTTAAAAAAAAAAAAGTAGTGCTTGCTTGCAAAGGCTAATGGCCTGGGTTCAATTTCCCAGTGCTCATAAGCCAGGTGCATAAAGTGACACATATGTCTGGAGTTGGTGTGCAGTGGCAAAAAGATTATACAAGTCCATTACCTCTCTTCTCATTCTCTGCTTATAAATAAAAATATTTTTTATAAAGAAATGTAAGGGGGCTAGAGAGATAGCTTAGTGGTTAAGGAGCCTGCCTGGAAAGCCAAGGACCCAGGTTTGATTTCATAGTACCCACATAAGGCCAGATGCACAAGGTGGTGCTTGTGTCTGGAGTTCATTTGCAGTGGCTGGAGGTCCTTACACACCCATTCTCTCTCTGCCTATCTCTCTTTCAAATAAATAAAAATAATATATATATATATTTTAATTTAAGGGGATGGAAAGATGGCTTAGTGGTTAAGGTGCTTGCCTGCAAAGCCAAAGGTCCCAGGTTCAACTCCCCAGGACACACGTAAGCCAGATGCACAAGGTGGCACATGTGCCTGGAGTTCGTTTGCAGCAGCCGGAGGCTCTGATGTGTCCATTCTCTCCCCCTCCTTTTCTTGCTCAAATAAATAAAAATAATTTTTAAAAAAAGTAATTTCAGGGCTGGAAAGATGGCTTCGTAGTTAAGGCACTTGCCTGCAAAGCCTAGGGACCTAGGTTCAAGTCTCCAGAACCAACATAAGCCAGATGCACAAAGTGGTGCATGCATCTGGAGTTCATTTGCTAGAAGCCCTGGTGTACCCAATCTCTATGTGCCTCTTTTTCTCTCTCTCAGATAAGTAAAACATTTTAAAACAAGTAATTTAAGATCCCATATAAAGTGCTATAGAAAGTCATACTGATAGAAGGAATGTGTTGGAATGACTGAAACAATACCACAAAAAGTTAGTATCAGTATGGTACCTCTTCTATGTGTAGAGGTTGTCAATAAAAAGTTAAAAAGGGGGGCTGGAGAGAGGGGCTCAGTGGTTAAAGTGCTGGCCTGCAAAGCCTAAGGACCCAGATTTACTTCTTCAGTACCCACGTAAGCCAGATACACAAGGTGGAACATGTGTCTGGAGTTTGTTTATAGTGGCTGAGGCCCTGGTGCTCTCTCTCTCTCAAATAAATAAATTTTTAAAAGGTTAAAAAAAGTTGCTATCTATGAGTTATATTCCTATTGCCCTTACCCATACCTTGTTCTGCATGCATTAAGTATACTCTTTGCTGCCACCTGCCTTTCACATCATTTATGTTACTCATTTACAAATACTATGCACCTTCTAATATGCCAAGCATTGTTACTAAGCAAAAGAAATATGGTAATGAAAAGAGAACAAAATCCAACAATCTACTCTAGTGTATACACTAGAAAGGATGAAAAAGGGAGAAGAAAATATTAAGTAAAATAGTGCATCAGAAGATTGGGCAATAGCCAGGCATGGTGGCACACACCTTTAGTCCCAGCACTCAGGAGGAAGAGGTAGGAGGATCACTGTATGTTCGAGGCCACCCTGAGACTACATAGCGAAGTCCAGGTTAGCCTGAGCTAGAGTGAGACCTTACCTCGAAAAGCACCCCCCCAAAAAAAAGAAAAAGAAGAAGACTGAGCAAGAGAAAAAGCAGGAAGTGGTTAAGATGGATGCAATTTTATGACAGTGACATCTAAAAAAAAAAAAAAAAAAAAAAGAATACTTGAAAAAAGACAGGGAATATGGCACCTAGATGGTAGGAAGAGAATTCCAAGCAGACTGAAGAACAAATAGGATTGCCTTAAATAGCAACATGCTTGTATGTACGAAGAACAGCAGGTTAAAGAGTGTTGTAGAATGGGGCTGGGGCTGTAGTTCAGAGGTACAGCATGTGCTGAGCAGGTACAAGTTCCTGGTTCAATCTCCACAACCAAACCAACAGAGAGGAGTGTTACAGAATGCAACAAGAAAGATGAGAGTTTGATGATAAAGATTTTTTTTTTTTTTCCAAGGTAGGGTCTCACTCTAGCTCAGGCTGACTGGGAATTTACTATATAGTCTCAAGCTAGCCTTGAACTCATGCTGATCCTTCTATCTCTGCCTCCCCAGTACTGGGATTAAAGGCATATGCCACCTCACCCAGCAATGAAGATGTTTTTAAAATTAGAAATATGACTTCTACTTTAAAAAGTGAATCAGTTCTAATAAACAGAAGAAAATAAATCACAACACTTGAATTCAAATATTTTAATCAGATCTTTTGTTATCAACCTATGTTGTTAATGAAGCTTAATTTGGAACCTAGTAATTGGAAAAAGAAAGACTGAAAGAAATAAAAGACCCTGATAAGATACTATTAACTTAGGTGGATGGTCTCAAGGAAAGTCAAGATGAACTATGCTCTTTTCTCTTCCATAAAGCATAGATATCCCTGAGGTTTTTTTTTTTTTTTTCGAGGTAGGGTCTCACTCTAGCCCAGACTGACCTGGATTTCACTCTGTAGTCTCAGAGTGGCCTTGAACTCACAGCGATCCTCCTACCTCTGCCTCCCGAGTGCTGGGATCAAAGGCGTGCGCCACCACGCCCAGCTCTTCTTGTTATTTTTTTGTTGTTTCTTTCCAAGTGTGACCTGGAAATCACTCTATAGCAACAGACTGGCCTCAACTCACAGCAATCTCCTACCTCAACCTCTAGAGTGAACAGAGAGAAAGAGAACAAGGGAAGGAAGGAAGGAAGGAAGGCTGAGGGCATTATTGGGGAAGGAAGAGACATGGACACGAGGGCAAAAATAATACACAGATTCATATATAGGTAAAATAAAACTGGCTTTTTGACGAATAAGAAACCAGGAGAAATAAAGTCTTTGTAGGTTTACCTTTGTTTCTGCTTTTTGCTCAGAAGTAGCTGAGCCACAGAAGCACAGGTTTCAGCTTCTTTTACAGCATCTCTGAGCTTTCGAAAGAGATCATTCTCTGGGTATTTTCTATCCTCAGCATCTTCCAACATTACTCTTAATTCAATCAAATCTATAAATATAAATGAAAGACTATTATTATACTATGACCTTGAGCACAAAAAGTCATTTTGTATTTTATTTTTATTTATTTATTTGACAGAGAAAGAGGGAGGGAGAGAGGGATGGAGGGAAGGCGGGCGGCAGAAAAAGAATGGGCACACCAAGGCCTCCAGCCACTGCAAACGAACTCCAGACGCATGCGGCCCCTTGTGTATCTGGCTAACATGGGTCCTGTGGATCGAACCAGGGTCCTTTGGCTTTGCAGGCAAACGCGTTAACTGCCCCCAAAGTCATTTAAAAATCTTCACAAACATCACTCCAGGGAGTCATCAACAAACTAGAATCATACTATAGCTGTGATAATCTCCAATGCCATAAAAGCTCTGGTCAGATACTTATTCTAAAAGCCTCACCCAAATAAAGTCATTTCTCTCAAAAAAGACCTTCAATGTTAGTCCACTAATAGAAATGACTGCACATTTTATGTCAGCCTTTTCATTGAAAAGGAGATTTGAATTGGGGGGAGGGGAGGGAAATATCAGGTGGGGTTTTTTTTTGTATGTAAGTATAGAAGTTGTCAATAGAAAAATAATTAAAAAAAAAAAAGAAAGAAAAGAAAAGAAAAGGAGATTCGTGCCAGGTGTGGTGGCATACTAAACCTTTAATCCCAGCACTCAGGAGGCAGAAGTAGGAGGATCACCATGAGTTTGAGGCCAGCCTGAGACTGCATAGTGAATTCCAGGTCAGCCTGGGCTAGAGTGAGATCCTACCTTGAAAAACCAAAAAAAAAAAAAAAGATTCTTGACAAGTATGTGGTATACACATTTACCCTCATAATATCGACAGGAGGGTTATGAAATCCAGGCCAGCCTGAACCACAAAGCAAATTTTTTAAGCCACTTGAAATACTGAGGGAAGAAGGGGAGGGGATGGGAAGAAAAGGGAGAGGGGAAGGGGAAAAGAAAAAACAGATTTTCAAATAGAAAACCTGGCTTATATTCAACTAACTCATTAGTTTTAAGTCTCATATGAGGCATAAGACTTTCCAAGTGAGCATTTTATATAATAAAGAAACTTAACCTTTCTTATGGTTGAAGTTAGCTGATAATGCTTCTGTAACACGGCTGACCCAAGTGTCATAGGATTGTGCCCTGACTTTAACACCATAAAGAAGAGAAGGGAGATCTTCCAGTGGATAGCGGTATCTACAAAAAAATTTAAAAAGACATAAGTAAAAACTACACAATACAACAGTAACTTGAAAATAAACTAAGGGGAAAATTAAAGATGCCTACAATTTTAAAACAGAGAGAAACAAAAACCAAATTATAGCCAGGCGAGGTGGCTCATGCCTTTAATAACAGCACTTGGGAGGTAGAAGGATCATTGTGAGTTCAAGGCCACCCTGAGACTACACAGTGAATTTCAGGTCAGCCTCGGCTAGAGCAAGACACTCCCTCAAAAAAATCATTAAAAAAAAAATTTATAGCTGCTATGTTTAGAACCAACTTTAAAGAACTGGTCCTCATTTGCAAAGTAGATAGATAAGGACAAGTTATTCATTCAGGGACAGGGAACAAAATAACCAAGAACAACATTAAGATCTGATATAAAAAGCTAATGAAAATTATACAATACTTTTTGATACCTAAGACATTTCTTCTGCATGGGACAGGAACAGAGATCAGTTGGATGGTAGAGACATACAAGTCGCTCCGGATTACAGGAGCATGTGAGAGCAGAGAGAAAACATGTGGTTCTGCATGCTGAACACTGCCGCTCATCATCAGGAACAAGTTCAAACACTTCTTCTTCTGACATCACAACACCCTGAAATGTAAATTATGTCACCAGATCAAGTAATTCTAGCTCTTTAAAGAACAGTTGTATTCTTCATAAAAACAGGAGGTACAATGGTAGACATGGAAAATATTTTCTAAAACCAATGACTAAATATTTTTTCTTTTGTAAATATTTTTATTTGAGAGAGAGAAATAGGTGGGGAGGGGAGGGAGAGAGCGAGCGAGAGAGCGAGCAGCTTCTAGCTGCTGCAAAAAAACTCCAGATGTGTGCATCTGGGGAACTGAACCTCAGTCCTTTGGCTTTGCAGGCAAGTGCCTTAAACACTAAACTATTTCTCTAGTCCCTAATGACTAAATCTTGAAAACTGGGCAAGATTTAACTCTGGTATCTAAGAATAAATATTTGAGCGATAAAACTATAAAGAAATGCAAGTCAAAATCAATTTTTATTTTATTGATTTATTGGGGGGTGGAGAATGGACACGCCAGGGGCTCTAGCCACTGAAAAAAAAATCCAGATGCCTATGCAACCTTCTGCATCCGGCTTACGTGGGTACTGGGGAGTTGAACCTGGATCATTAGGCTTTGTAGGCAAGTGCCTTAGCCACGAAGCCATCTCTCCAGCCCCCCAAATCAATTTTATTTTGTTTTTCAAGTAGGGTCTCAATCTAGTCCAAGCCGATCTGGAATTCACTCTGTATTCTCAGGGTGGCCTTGAACTCATGGTGATCCTCCTACCTCTGCCTCCCAGGTGCTGGGATTAAAGGCATATGCCACCACGCCCAGCTTCCCAAAGTCAAAAAAAAAATTTTTTTTTTCAAGGTAGGGTCTCACTCTAGGCCAAGCTGACCTGGAATTCACTCTGTGTTCTCAGGGTGGCCTTGAACTCACAGTGCTCCTCCTACCTCTGCCTCCCGAGTGCTGGGATTAAAGGCGTGCGCCACCACGCCCGGCTCCAAAATCAATTTTTTTTTTTTTTTGGTTTTTCGAGGTAGGGTTTCACTCTAGCTCAGGCTGACCTGGATGGAATTCACCCTGTAGTCTCAGGATGGCTTCAAACTCACAGCGATCCTCCTACCTCTGTCTCCCGAGTGCTGGAATTAAAGGTGTGCATCACCACGCCCAGCTTCCAAAATCCATTTAAGGGAAATTTTAACTGGGACCTTTTGCATTGAACGACAAACTCCTCTTTCTCTTTCTTTTTTTGTTTTTTCGAAGTAGGGTCTCACTCTAGCCCAGACTCACCTGGTACCTGCTCTGTAGAACCAGGCTGATGCCAAACTCACAGAGATCCTATTTCTGTCTGCCAAATGCTAGGATTAAAGGTGTGAGCCATCATACTCCTAAACTTCTATTTATTGACCTGAATGTTAATAAGGTTTACTACATAATTCCTGACACTGTATGTATCTCTATATATTTTAAAAAATTTTTTATTTATTTGCAAACAGAGAAAGAAGAGATATAGACAAAGAGAATGGGCACACTAGGGCCTTCAGCTGTTGCAAATGAACTCCAGATGCATGCACCATTCTGAGGAATTGAACCCTGGGTTAGGCTTTGCAGGCAAGTGCCTTAACTGCTAAGTCATCTCTCTAGCCCAGAAACTCCGCATTTTTTAAGGAAGTTTTGTATTATTTTTCAAACAAAAAAAGAAGCCAGGCATGGTGGCATATGCCTTTAATCCCAGCACCTGGGAAGCAGAGGTAGAAGGATCACTGTGAGTTCAAGGCTGCCCTAAAACTACACAGTGAATTCCAGGTCAGCCTGGGCTAGAGGAAGACACGACCTCAAAAACAACAACAACAACAAAAAAAACCCAAAAATAAAAAAGAAAGAAAAAAGGAAGGAAGGAAGGAAGGAGGAGGAAGGAAGGGAGAGACGGAGTGGAGAGAGAAAGAGAGAAAGGAAGAAAGGAAGGGAAAGAGAGAAAGATTTAATTTTATTGCACACAAGGGTAATATACTGTGTGTGTGTGTGTGTGTTTAAGTAGGCCCTGGAAATCAGAGCACAACTTTTGGGTGGGTCCTTGCTTTCTACCTTGTTGGAGCCAGGATGTCTCTTTCTCCTCCCACTATCCTCCCTCCTCTTTTCCTCATTCTCTAGCTCTCACAGTTTAAGCTTCCAGGAAATTCTCCTTTCTCTTCCTCCCATGTCACCATCAGCATGCTGGGATTACAAAAGCCCAGCCATAGTTTATAGCTTTGTATGTGGGGTCTGTAGATCAAACTCAGGGACTCAGGCTTGACAAGCACTTTATCTACTGAGTCAGCTCCCTAGGCTCATAAACATACTCTTAAGCCAGAAAAACTTATGATGATCTGAAAATAACACTGATATGTAAGAATATATGACAAGCAGGTAAATGGCTACTTAAATTTTGGCTTAGCAGTTCAAAGTGACTGCTTGCAAAGCTTGCTGGCCTGGGTTTGACTCCCTAGTACCCATATAAAGCCAGATGAAAAGCAGTGCATCCATGGAGTACTCACTGGATGGGGCATGTTTGCAGCATCAAGAAGCCCTGGCATGTTCTTTCTCATTCTGCAAATATTTTAAAAAAATATTTTATTTGAGGTGGGGGAAGAGGGAGAGGAAGAGGGGGAGAAAACAGGTGTGCCAGGGCCTCTAGCCACTGTGAACGAACTCCAGACATATGCACCACCACGTGCAGCTAGCTGGCTTACGTGGGTTCTGGGGAGTCGAACCTAGGTCCTTACTTAGGCTTTACAGGCAAACGCCTAGATGAGATCTCTCTCAAAGGCCTCAAATATAATTTTTAATTTTTTAATTCATTTATTTGAGAGAGAATAAGAATAGGTACATCAGGGCCTCTAGCCACTGCGAACAAACTTTAGATGCATGTACCACTTTGTGCATCTGGCTTTATGTGGGTACTGGGGAATCAAAACCATGTTGTTAGGCCTTGCAGGCAAGTGATGACTCAGTGGAAAGAGAGCTTGTCTAACAAGCATGAGGACCTGAGACCACCTTATTTGACTCCCTATCATATTACATAAGCAGGTGGTCATGGCCATACATGCCTATAACCTCAGTCCTATGGAGAGTGAACAGCAAAGAGTTAACTGCTGGGGTTTCCCACAAAAAACTACCGTTCCAGGCTCAGAGAGAGACTCTGTATTGAGGAAATATACAGATGAGTTTGTCCAATGTTTTCCCCTGGCCTCTGCACAAACCACATCCACCATATATTGCACACAAGGGTAATATACTGTGTGTGTGTGTGTGTGTTTAAGTAGGCCCTGGAAATCAGAGCACAACTTTTGGGTGGGTCCTTGCTTTCTACCTTGTTGGAGCCAGGATGTCTCTTTCTCCTCCCACTATCCTCCCTCCTCTTTTCCTCATTCTCTAGCTCTCACAGTTTAAGCTTCCAGGAAATTCTCCTTTCTCTTCCTCCCATGTCACCATCAGCATGCTGGGATTACAAAAGCCCAGCCATAGTTTATAGCTTTGTATGTGGGGTCTGTAGATCAAACTCAGGGACTCAGGCTTGACAAGCACTTTATCTACTGAGTCAGCTCCCTAGGCTCATAAACATACTCTTAAGCCAGAAAAACTTATGATGATCTGAAAATAACACTGATATGTAAGAATATATGACAAGCAGGTAAATGGCTACTTAAATTTTGGCTTAGCAGTTCAAAGTGACTGCTTGCAAAGCTTGCTGGCCTGGGTTTGACTCCCTAGTACCCATATAAAGCCAGATGAAAAGCAGTGCATCCATGGAGTACTCACTGGATGGGGCATGTTTGCAGCATCAAGAAGCCCTGGCATGTTCTTTCTCATTCTGCAAATATTTTTAAAAAATATTTTATTTGAGGTGGGGGAAGAGGGAGAGGAAGAGGGGGAGAAAACAGGTGTGCCAGGGCCTCTAGCCACTGTGAACGAACTCCAGACATATGCACCACCACGCAGCAGCTAGCTGGCTTACGTGGGTTCTGGGAGTCGAACCTAGGTCCTTACTTAGGCTTTACAGGCAAACGCCTAGATGAGATCTCTCTCAAAGGCCTCAAATATAATTTTTAATTTTTTAATTCATTTATTTGAGAGAGAATAAGAATAGGTACATCAGGGCCTCTAGCCACTGCGAACAAACTTTAGATGCATGTACCACTTTGTGCATCTGGCTTTATGTGGGTACTGGGGAATCGAAACCATGTTGTTAGGCCTTGCAGGCAAGTGATGACTCAGTGGAAAGAGAGCTTGTCTAACAAGCATGAGGACCTGAGACCACCTTATTTGACTCCCTATCATATTACATAAGCAGGTGGTCATGGCCATACATGCCTATAACCTTAGTCCTATGGAGAGTGAACAGCAAAGAGTTAACTGCTGGGGTTTCCCACAAAAAACTACCGTTCCAGGCTCAGAGAGAGACTCTGTATTGAGGAAATATACAGATGAGTTTGTCCAATGTTTTCCCCTGGCCTCTGCACAAACCACATCCACCATACACACAAAAATAAATACTTTTTTTTTGTGTTGTTTTTTTGAGGTAGGGTCTCACTCTGGTCCAGGCTGACCTGGAATTAACTATGTAGTCTCAGGGTGGCCTTGAACTCTGGATCCTCCTACCTCTGCCTCCCGAGTGCTGGGATTAAAGGCGTGCGCCACCACAATAAATACATTTTTAAAAAAGCAACTGGGCGTGGTGGCGCACGCCTTTAATCCCAGCACTTGGGAGGCAGAGGTAGGAGGACTACCATGAGTTCAAGGCCACCCTGAGACTACAGGATGAATTCCAGGTCAGCCTGGACCAGAGTGAGACCCTGACTTGGGAAGAAAAAAAAAAAGCATGTATGAAGTACATTTTAACCAAACTATTTTTTTTAAAGAAATACTTTATTTACGTATTTATTTGAGAGAGAGAGAAGAGAGAGAGAGAGAGAGAGAGAGAGAAGGTGGGAAAAAGAGAATGGGTGCGCCAGGGCCTGAAGCCACTACAAATGAACTGCAGATACATGGGCCACCTTGTGTATCTGGCTTATGTGGGTCCTGGAGAATTGAACAAGGATCCTTTGGCTTTGCAGGCAAGTGCCTTAACTGCTAAGCCATCTCTCCAGCCCCAAACTTCTATCTATTATACAGGGGTAGCATTCACAGTTTCAGCTTGCTTGAGCAAGGTACCTGGAAACCCAGTTCTGCTCTAAGAGTAATATATTTTTCAGTAAGACAAGTTATTCACTTGCAGATATAGCCATTCTTTTACCATACCTTTTGTTTTTGATCATTTTAATCACTGGCTAGCCCCTCCTATTTTCACTTTCCCACATCAGCACTTACATTTTCTTTGGTAATTTTTTTTTGCATGTGTGTGTATGTGTAGTATGTGTGGTGTATGCACTTGTGTGCAGATCAGGGTAAATGTCAGGTGTCCTTCTCTTTTCATATATATAAACACTTGTGTTTCACTGAGATGTAGTTTCTTACTGTTCCAATTTTTGGTGGCTGACCAGCAAGCCCCAACAATTCTCCAATCTCATTCCTCCAAACTACTGGGTCAAGAGGAATGCATGGCCCTGCCCAGCTGTTTGTGTGGATGCTAGGAAGTCAAACTCAGGCAAATTAGGTCCTTTCAAACCTACATGCTTGCATAAGTGCTCTTAACTGCTGAACCATCTCCCTAATCCCTAAATTTAGTTTATTGATGGAGAGTTTCACTCTGTAGCTCAGGGTGACCTAGAATTCATCATGCAGCCCAGGCAGGCCTTCAACTTGGGGAACTCTCCTTCCTTGACAGGTCAACTGCTGAGGTTACAGGCAGTATTGTCTTTTAAAATTATTTTTATGTAAAAAGGGTTCCAAAATGAGTTGTAGGTATTTCTTAGCTTACAAGAGTTTACATGGCTTCAGAGCAACTGGGAAATAGGGGGAACTTCAATAGAGTGTACATCATGTCCCAAAATGTATGTATTCCATGGAAAACTAATCCTACTAGATGTTCTAAAAGAAAAAATACTCCTTTTGGGAACCAGGAAGGTGGCTCATTAGATAAAATGTGTATGGCATAAGCATTAGTACCTTCGTTCAGATTCCCCAAACCTTCAGGAAGCTGGACACAGTAATACTGGCATATGAATCCCAGTGTGCCTACAGCAAGAAGGGAAGACAAGAATCTCCTGGAAGCCCTACGGTGACCTAACCTGGTGAAGACAGTAGTAAACAGTAAGAGCCCATGTCTGAAACAAGGCCTAACAGAAGAATAACACCAAGGTTGTCTGTCCTCTGACGTCTACATGGATGTCATGGCAAGCATGCACACAGAGAGATAGTTTTACAATCTACCAATGTAGTTGTTCTTGGCGATTAATAAACCAAATACAAATTATCATGAAGTATGAAATCTCAAACTAGGACCCTCTTTAGCTTGAAATTGTGACACATAAACCTTCATCAATCCCATTTCATATACTTAAGTAAGTTATATGGTCTATTAAATTTAAGTGCACTATAAAATGTACAAAAAAAGGCTGGAAAGCAGGGCGTGGTGGCACATGCCTTTAATCCCAGCATTTGGGAGGCAGAGGTAGGAGGATCGCTGTGAGTTCAAGGGCACCCTGAGAATACATAGTTAATTCCAGGTCAGTCTAGACCAGAGTGAAACCCTACCTCGAAAAACCAAAAAACAAAAACAAACAAACAAACAAACAAAAAAAACACAAAGGTTGGCGAGAAGGGTTAGCGGTTAAGGCAAATGCCTGTAAAGCCTAAGGACCCCGTTTGATTCTCCAGTTCCCACATAAACTAGATGCACATGGTGGCACATACATATGGAGTTTGTTGCAGTGGCTAAAGGCCCTGGCATGCCCATTTTCTTTCTCTCTCTCTGTTGCAAAATAAAAAAATAAAATGCACCAAAAAATCTTAGGGGGCTAGAGATATGGCTCAGTAGTTAAGGTGCTTGCCTACAATGCCAGACGACCTGAGTTAGATTCCCCAGAACCCACGTAAAGACAGATGCAGAGTGGGGCATGCATCTGGAGTTCATTTGCAGTGGCTAAAGGCCCTGGTGCACCCATTCTCTCTCTGTCTGCCTCACTTCTACCTCTCTCCACTTGCAAGTAAATAAAAACATTAAAAATTTTTTTATTATTATTTTATTTATTTTTGGAGAGAGACACAGAGAGAGACAGAGAAAAAGGGAGAGGGAGACAGACAGAGAATGGGCGCGCCAGCAGTCTCTCAGCTGCTGTGAACAAAATCCAGATGTGTGCGCCCCCTTGTGGTCAAGTGCGGCATTGAGCCCTTGCATCACTTTGCATCTGGCTAAACGTGGGACCTGGAGATTGGAACTGGGTTCTTAGGCTTAGCAGGCAGGCGCCTTAACCGCTAAGCCATCTCTCCAGCCCAATAAAAACATTTTTAAGCCGGGCGTGGTGGTGCACGCCTTTAATCCCAGCACTTGGGAGGCAGAGGTAGGAGGATCACCGAGAGTTCGAGGCCACCCTGAGACTACATAGTTAATTCCAGGTCAGCCTGGACCAGAGTGAGACCCTACCTTGCAAAAACCAAAAAAAAAAAAAAAAATTAAAATTTTTTAAAAAGAAAATCTTACTAACTTTAGGTTAGGCAGATTTTTTGAGATAGACCAAAAGGGACAATGCATTAAAAAAAAAAGCGGGTGAGCTGGAGAGATGACTTAGCAGTTAAAACACTTAATGGCAAGGCCAAAAGACCCAGGTTCGATTCTCTAGTACCCACATAAAACCAGATGCCTAAGGTGGCAAATGTATCTGGAGTTTGTTTGCAGTGTCTAGAGGCCCAGGCATGCCCATATTCTCCACCCCCTCCATAATCTCTCTGCATCTTTCTTTCTTACAAGTAAGTTGAACTTCATTAAAAAAAATGTAACCCCTGGGCGTGGTGGCGCATGCCTTTAATCCAAGCACTCCGGAAGCAGATGTAGGAGGATCTCGGTGAGTTCAAGGCCACCCTGAGACTACGTAGTGAATTCCAGGTTAGCCTGGACTAGAGTGAAACCCTATCCTTGGGGGGAAAAGATATAGGTAAGCCAGATGCACAAGGTGGCACATGCATCTGGAGTTCATTTACAGTGACTGGAGGCCCTAGCGCATCAATTCTGTCTCTTTCTCTCTCTTCTTGTAGAAGAAAAAAGTGGCAAATGCATCTGGAGCTCGTGTGCAGTGGCAGAAGGCTCTGACATGTCCCTCTCACATCTCTTCTCTTGCAAATAAATAAAAATATTTTTAAAAAATTAATAGCATCTAGCCAGGCATGGTGGCTCACGCTTTTAATCCCAGCACTTGGGAGGCAGAGGTAGGAGGATCACCATGAGTTCGAGGCCATCCTGAGTCTACATAGTTAATTCCAGGTCAGTTTGGACCAGAGTGAGACCCTACCTCGAACAAACAAACAAACAAACAAACAAACAAACAAACAAACAAACAAAATAATAATAGCATCTAAAGATACCATAGAAGGTGGGTATGGTGACATGCTTTAATACCTGCAATTAGAAGGTGGAAGCTAGAGATCAGGAGTTAGAAGGTCATTTTCAGTTATAGGAGAATATATATAGTAAGTTCAAGGACATCCTGAAATACATGAGGTCCTCTCTCAAAAATCAGAAAACAGGGCTGGAGGGATTGCTTAGTGGTTAAGGTATTTTCCTACAAAGCCAAAAAACCCAGGTTCGATTCCCCAGGACCCACGTAAGCCAGATACACAAGGGGGCGCATGTGTCTGGAGTTCATTTGCAGTGGCTGGATGCCCTGGCACACCCATTCTCTTTCTCTCTCCCTCCCTTTTTCTCTGTCAAATAAATAAATATAAAATATTTAAAAAATCAGAAAAAAAAACTAAACAAAAGTCCAAAAATATGCTGGATGTGGTGGCACACGCCTTTAATCCCAGCACTTGGGAGGCAGGGGTAGGAAGAGTGCCATAAGTTCAAGGCCACCCTAAGACTACAGCGTGAATTCCAGGTCAGCCTGAGCTAGAGTGAGACCCTACCTCGAAACCCCCTCCCCCGAAAAAATCAAAAAATAGAGGATAAGAAAATAGGTCAGTAAACATGCTCTGCAAGCCTACTGCCACAGTTCAAATCCTCAACACCCACATAAAGCCAGATGAGTAAGTGGTGCACATGTGTATAACCACAATACACCTATGGTAATGGGAGGAAGAGTCAGGAGAATCCCAAATCTAATCTGGGCTTCACAACAGCAAACAAGAGACCCTGTCTCAAATAAGATGAAATAAGAAAGAGGGCCAGGGCTGGAGAAATGGCTCAGTGGACAACCTGGTTCGATTCCCCAGTACCTATGTAAAACCAGATGTAAAAAAAAGTAATGCATGGGGCTGGAGAGAAGGCTTAGAGGTTTAGGCATTTGCCTGTGAAGCCTAAGGTCCCAAGTTCAATTCCCCAGTACCAATATAAGCCAAATGCACATGGTGGTGCATGCATCTGGAGTTTGTTTGCAGTGGCTAAAGGTCTTAGCATACCCATTCTCTCTCTCTCAAATATAAAAATAAAAATAAAATATTTTAAAAAGTTAAAAAAAAAAAGTGGGGCTGGAGAGATGACTCAGTGGTTAAGGGGCTTGGTTACAAAGCCTGATGGCCTGGGTTCAATTCCCTAGTACCTACATAATGTCAGATGCACCAAGTAGAGCATGTACCTGGAGTTTGTTTGTAGTGGCTGAAGGCCCTAGTGTGCCCATTGTCTATGTCTCTCTCCCTGTCTGTCTTTCTGTTTGTGTTTACCAGTAAATAAATATTTTTAAAAAGTGGAACATAGCCGGGCGTGGAAGCACATGCCTTTAACCACAGCACTTGAGAAGCAGAGGTAGGAGTATCACTGAGTTCAAGGCCACCATGAGACTAATGGGGTTGGGGATTTAGCTCCCAAGTCCATGGGTTTGATCCTTAACATTGAAAATAAAAAGGGTGGGGGAGATGAGACTACACAGTGAATTCCAGGACAGCCTGGGCTACAGTGAGACCCTACCTTGAAAAACCAAATAAAAAAAATTGAGAGCTGGTGGGATGGTTTAGTGGTTAAGGCGTTTGCCTGCAAAGCCAAAGGACCCAAGTTCAATTACCCAGGACCAATGTAAGCCAGATGCACAAGGTGGCATACGTCTGGAGTTTGTTTGCAGTGGTTGGAAGCCCTGGCGTGCCCATTTTCTCTGACTCTAAATAAATAAATAAATAAATAAATAAATAAATAAATAAATAAATAAATAAATAAAAAAACTTAAAAAAATTGAGAGCTAGCAGGGGCTGACAAGATGGCTTAGTAGTTAAAAGCACTCACTGGAAATCTTGCCAGCCTGGGTTCAATTCCCCAGCCACCCATGTAAAGCTGGACACAAAATATGGTGCAAATGTCTGGTGTTCATGTGTGCACACACACACACACATAAATTTGTGCATAAACACACAAACAACCAGAGTTAGGGCTGGGAAGCTTGCTCAGGGGCTAACAGCTTTTGCTTGCCAGACCAGGTACAACTCCCAAGCCATTCACTTAAGGCAAAAGCAAAACGGCCACAAGCCTCTGCAAGAGGCTCTGGAATGTATATAAATAAATAAACACATAAATAAGTTTAAACATCTACAGATGATGGTACTATATTGCCTAAAATGTCTTCAATCTGAAGAATCCAGGAACAAATATAAAAATTTAAAACCTGCTGGGTAAGGTGATGCACACCTTTAATCTCAGCACTCAGGAGGCAGAGGTACGAGGATCACTGTGAATTTGAGGCCACCCTGAGACTAAATAGTGAATTCCAGATAAGTTACGGCTAGAGACTGTACCTCAAAACTTTATCAAACTACTTATTTTTGTGTTCAACCCCTACAATGATTTTACAAACAGTTTTCAATAGATTCCATTTTTAAGGGAATGGAGTCTGTAGTTAGATCTCACTCCACTCCAGGCTGACCTATAGCTCACTCTGTAGCCCCAGGATTGCCTCAAACTCATTGCAATCCTCTTACCTCAGCCTCTGAAGTGCTGTGATTAAAGGTATAGGCTTACCATACCTGGCTCAGATTCCCTATGTCTCAGAAGTAATATGAAATAGAGGAAAAAAAAAAAAAAAAAAAAAAAAAAAAAAAAAAAAAAAAAAAGAAAGAAAGAAAGAAAGAAAGAAAAGAGAGAAAAAGAAAATAAATAAATAAAAACAAAAAGAAAAACACGAGGGCTGGAGAGATGGTTTAGCAGTTAAGGTGCTTGCCGGCAAAGCCAAAGGACCCAGGTTCAATTCCCCAGGACCCACGTAAGCCCGATGCACAGGTGGCACATGTGTCTGGAGTTCATTTTCAGTGGCTAGAGGACTTGGTGTGTCCATTATCTCTCTCTCTCTCTCTGGCTCTTTCTCTCTCTCTCTCAAATAAATAAATGAAAATATTTTTTAAAAAAGAAAAAAATGCAATACAGGAAAAGAGCTATACAAACTTACCATTTGTACAACAGACTCCCGTAATCGTGTTTCTTCTTCAGTCATGAGAGTTAACTCTTTGCAGACCATAGCAGCTAGTCCCACATCTAAACATTCAGGATCTGCTGCCATCTTGAAAATGAGTTCCTCATGTGAAAAGACACAATGACGCCTCAGTCTTCGGTAATGATTTACACACTGACGTCCAATAGGCAACTGGAAACAAGAGACTTCCAAATTAAATGACTTGATTATGATATATTCTAACACAGAACACTTATTTACCCATTAGGTCTTCCAATTTATTAAAGACAGAATAAGATGGGCAAGGTGGTGCACAACTTTAATCCCTGCTCTCTGGAACGAGAAGCAGGAGGATCACTATGAGTTTGAGGCCACATTGAACTACATAAAATTCCAGGTCAGCCTGGTCCAGAGTGAGACCCTACCTCAAAGAACAAAAACAAAAACAGAAGACAGGAGCCGGGTGTGGTGGCACACGCCTTTAATCCCAACACTTGGGAGGCAGAGGTAGGAGGATCGCCATAAATTCAAGGCCACCCTGAGACTACATAGTTAATTCCAGGTCAGCCTGGGCCAGAGTGAGACCCTATCTCGAAAAACAAAAAAAAAAAAAAAAAAAAAAAAAAACCAACCAAACAAACAAACACACAAAAAAACAACAACAACAAAAACAGAAGACAGAATGATAAATCCCATCTGAACCTCAGAGGCAACAGTAAATATTAACCCGCTGTGACCTAGCCAAAATTGCACTGGCCCTTCCCACCGAAAATGCAATCTGAGATGCTAAGATCCTGGTCTAAATTGGTAATTTTCTTCTCCTCCCTGTATATATTAAGAAGCTATAGGGCTAGAGAGATGGCTTAGTGGTTAAGGCACTTGCCTGTGAAGCCTAAGGACCCAGGTTTGATTCCCCAGTACACATATAAGCCAGAAGCACAAGGTAGCACACACATCTAGAGTTTGTTTGCAGATGCTAGAGGCACTAGCATGTCCATTCTCTCTCTCACATAAATATATGAATAAAAAAAATTTTTTTTTAAAGAAAGCAGCTAGAGCCAGACCTTGTGATACAAGTTTGTAATCACAGGAGTCCAAGGCCATCCTTGAAAGACCAAAAAAAAAAAAAAAAAAAAAAAAAAAAAAAAAGCCGGTTGTGGTGGCACACACCTTTAATCCCAGCATTCAGGGGCAGAGGTAGGAGGATCACCATGAGTTCAAGGCCACCCTGAGACTACATTGTGAATTCCAGGTCAGCCTGGACTACAGTGAAACCCTACCTAGGAAAAAAAAAAAGATAAATCATGAAAATTTCTACCACTATCAAGCTATAAACCAAATTATGATACAAGCCTCTATTCTCTCTCCTTTCTCCCTCTCGTTTGAATTTCAACTTCTTTCCAAAAAACTATGGTGTCTATGCAGTCAAGATCACACTGCTGGTAGAAATCACCGAACCAAGAGCAGCTTGTGGGAAAAAAAGAGGTTTACTTTGACTTACAGTTTTGAGGAGAAGCTCCATGATGGCAGGGGAAAATGATGGCATGAACAGAAAGCAGGTATCACCCCCTGGCCAACATCAGGTGGAAATAGGAACAGGATAGTGTGACATACACTGACATGGGAAAACTGACTATAACATCCATAAGTCTGCCACCAACAACACACCACCTCTAGGAGACATTAATTCTCAAATCTCTATCTGCCAGGAACCTAGCATTCGGAACACCTAAATTTATGGGGGACACCTGAATCAAACCACCGGTGTCTAAAATAGTGTCTGTATTTGGAAACTGTAATAAAAATGGTGAGAGAGAGGCCAGGTGTGGTGGTGCACGCCTTTAATACCAGCACTTGGGAGACAGAAGTAGGAGGAGTGCTGTGAGTTCCAGGCCAGTCTGGAACTACGGTGTGAGTTCCAGTTCAGCCTGGGCTAGAGTGAGGCCCTACCTCAAAAATACAAAACACAAAGCCGGGCGTGGTGGCGCACGTCTTTAATCCCAGCACTCGGGAGGCAGAGGTAGGAGGATTGCCTAGAGTTCGAGGCCACCCTGAGAATACATAGTAAATTCCAGGTCAGCCTGGACCAGAGTGAGACCCTACCTTGCAAAACCAAAAAAAAAAAAAAAAAAATACAAAACACAAAAAACCAAAATAAGCCAGGCATGCTGGCACACGCCTTTAATCCCAGCACTGGGGAGGCAGAAGTAGGAGGATCACCATGAGTTCAAGGCCACCCTGAGACTACATAGTGAATTTCAGGTCAGCCTGGACTAGAGTGAAACCCTACCTGGAAAAATAAAACCAAACAAAACAACAACAACAAGACAAAAAGGTGTAAGAGCCAGGTGTGATGGCACACGCCTTTAATCCCAGCACTCAGGAGGCAAGGGTAGGAGGATCGCCATAAATGCAAGGCCACCCTGAGACCACATAGTGAATTCCAGATCAGCATGGGCTAGAGCAAGACCCTATCTTTGCGGGGGAGGGGGGGATATAAGAAGGGCTCTCAGAGAGATGTCTCAGTGGTTAAGTGCACTTGCTTGCAGAGCCTGGATTTGGTTCTCTAGTACCTATGTAATGGCAGTTGCACAAAGTGGCACATACATCTCCAGTTAATTTTTAGCAGTAGCAGGCCCTAGTGCGCCCATGCTCCATCCCACCTCAGTCTCAATGTGTGTGTCTCTCTTAAATAAAAATAAATAAAATAGCTAGGCATGGTGGTACATGCCTTAATCCCAGCACTTGGAGGCAGAGGTAGGAGGATCAAGAGGTGAGTTCAAGGCAGCCTGAGACTACATAGTGAATTCCAGGTTAGCCTGAGCTACAGTGAGACCCTACCTTGAAAAACAACAACAAAAATTAAGTTATGTTATTTATAAGAGAGAGGTGGTAGTGAGAGGGAGAAAATGGAAACACCAGATGGACTCCAGATTTTATGGACCACCTTGTTTATCTGGCTTACATGAGTACTGAGGAATCAAACCTGGGTCCTTAGGCCTCACAGGCAAGTACCTTAAAACCATCAAGCCATCTCTCCAGGCCTTACATTAAAAAAAAAAAAAAACTGGTGTAAGGAAATGAATCTTTAAGAACCTTTTAGAGGGCTGAAGAGATTAAGCAATTAAGGTGCATGCCTGCAAAGCCTAACAACCCATGTTTGATTTCCAAGTGCACACATAAAGCCAGATGCACTAGTGGTGCATGCAGCTAGAGTTTTGTTTGCAGTATCTGGAACCCCTGATATGCACATTTTCTCTCTCTACCCCATTCCCCTCTGTGTGTGTCTCTCTCTCTGCTTGAAAGTAAATAAAAAAAATTAAAAAAAAAAGAAACTTTTTTGGGCTGGAGAGATGGCATAGAGGTTAAAATGCTTGCCTGCGAAGCATAAAGACCTAGGTTTGGTTCCTTAGAATCTGCATAAGCCAGATGTACATAGTGGGGCATGCGTCTGGAGTTCGTTTATAGTGGCTAGAGGCCCTGGCGCACACACAATTGCTCCACTCTCTCTCTCTCATAAATAAGTAAATAAAAATAAAATATGAAAAAAAAAGACCTTTTAGAGTTCACTTCCATTTTGAGAATGGAAGAAGGGAATCAGCACTCAAAGTGGATGAGGCTACCTCTGAATCAAGTAGCGTTGCCATACTTTAAACAATCATTCCCAAGAAAACACCTGAATTTATAATTAGAAATCGTGTTATCTATTCACAGCATACAACACTTTCATAGCTTATCTTCCCACTATTTGTTGTTTTTTTTTTTTTTTTTTTGGTTTTTCGAGGTAGGGTCTCATTCTGGCCCAGGCTGACCTGGAATTAACTATGTAGTCTCAGGGTGGCCTTGAACTTATCCTCCTACCTCTGCCTCCCGAGTGCTGGGATTGTGTTACTATTTGGTTTTTTGAGATAAGGTCTCATATATATCATACCCAAGGCTGGCCTCAAACTCAAAACAATGCTCCTGACTCAGTCTCCTCCAAATGCTGGGATTACAGGCATGAGTCATCACACTTGGCTCACATCTTTATAAACATTTCTCACATAGCTACTATAATGCAAAAGTAGAAGAAAAACAAACTATGGGTTCCACCATTCTTATTACAAGATGTGAAGAAGCCATTTAAAACAGAATTCATTAATAATCATTGTAGCTTATAAAAGTTAGCTATAAAAAGCTGGGCATGAATAAGACTTATGTAAAACTACTTTTTTGAATAATGGTACATCTAGAAGCTGTAGACTGTTACTAGAAAATTTTCAGTACCTGGGATGGGATACCTTCCAGTGAGTTGTTGGCCAAGGAGGTCCTGGTAGCCTCCAAAACATTAAAGGCTTTTGCCAAAGCCCTTGGTTTCCCCTGAGAAACAGATAGTAAGACCCTATTGCTGAAGACATCTCTTGCCTGAGAGGCAAGGTCACTGAGAAAGCAAGCTGGTGCTGAGCAGAAAACCTTCTCCTGTAGACCAGCCAACTGAAAGCTGGAAAAAGCTGCACTGCATGCAGAGTATGGGAGACAGAAGTCATCAACAGTGAAAACAGTGGACGCTGAATATTCAAATTTGGCCAGACAGGCCCAAAGACTGAACGGGTGCAATACTCAACCAACTGCTCTATAATGGACTAAAGGCCCTCTCTATGGGAGGGAATACATACCTGGTACTGAAAAACTAAGTAAAGTCTATGGTAGGTAAGGTCATAAGCCTTAGGGGTATAAAGCATGCCCTTATCTAAATGTATATACTATTCCCACCAAGCTGCCCGGAAAATACTACACTTAATGCTCATATTCACATATTAATGCTACTCTCACTTCTGGTTAGAGAAGCTTCTCTTTTCAGATGGCGATGACCACTGGGATGATCCAAAAGGCAACATAGTGCTGAGAAGAAGGGATGGAGAAGTGCCCAGCACTGAAACATCTCTGTCACACCTCCAAGGCTCAGGGATCATTACGGAAGAGGGGCGGATAGAATGGAAGAGCCAAAGGAAGCGACTTACAATGCAACTGCCCAGACAGAAATTGGCCTTGATATCCATGACCTTGCTGTGCCTAACAATACCTCCGCAAGACCCTCATAGTAGAAGTAAAAAGAGGATGACATCATATTAAAAAAAGAGACTAATGGAGAGAGGGAGGGGATATGATGGAGAGTGGAGTTCTGGGAAGGGGGAGAGGAGGGAAAATACGCACCTTTGGTATGTAAGTATGTTTTGTTGTCAATAAATATTTAAAAAAAAATAAAAAAAAAAATAAAACTTAGGATACAAGGCTTTAATCCCACCACTTGGAAGGAAGAGGTAGGAGGATTGCTGTGAGTTCGAGGCCACCCTGAGACTACAGAGTAAACTCCAAGTCATCCTGGGCTACAGTGAGACCTTACTGCAAGAAACAACAACAACAACAACAACAACAACAACAACAACAACAACAAAAAAAAAAAAAAAAAAAAAAACAGAACAAAACAGAGCTCAATCCTAAGGGCAAATTCTAAACTTAGTCTTGGTCATATTAAATTCTGCTGCTTCCACAACCTAATAGGGAAGTTTTTTTGTTTTTGTTTTTTGTTCTTTTTTTGGTTTTTGAGGTACGGTCTCATTCTAGCTCAGGCTGACCTAGAATTCACTATGTAGTCTCAGGGTGGCCTCGAACTCATGGTGATCCTCCTACCTCTGCCTGCCAAGTGCTGGGATTAAAGGGGTGCCCCACAACGCCCAGCTCAGGAAGAAGTTTTAAACTAACCAGATTAAAACAAGACTGCTCAAAAGCCAGGCACAGTGTTATGTACCTGCAGTTCCAGCTACCTGGGAGATGAAAGCTGGAGAATATCTTGAATCAAGAGTTTGAGAACAGTCCAGACAACATAATGAGGCCACATCTCAAACAACAAAATAAAGACTTCATTATTTCATTGTATTTTTACTCTAAGGTTAATCATGAACTATAATAAAGTACTTACAAGAAATATAGCCAGGCATGGTGGTGCACACCTTTAATCCCAGCACTCGGGAGGCAGAGGTAGGAGGATTGCTGTGAGTTCGAGGCCATCCTGAGACTGCATAGTGAATTCCAGGACAGCCTAGGCCACAGTGAGACCCTACCTCAAAAAAACAAAGGGGGAAAGAAATATAAGATCTAATGTTAATAAGGTGTTCATCTCCAAAAAAAAATTTAAAAGAAGCAAAAAACTTCCTATGACTTCAACAAAATTGAAGTATAAAACTGTGGTGGTTTGAATCTATGTTCCCCCATAAACTCAGGTGTTCTGCATGCTTGAGGTAGAGCCTTTTTGGAGGAAGTGTTACTGAGGGAGGGATTTGGGGTATTACAACCAGCTCCCCTTTGCCACAGTTAACTCACTCTTACTATCTTCCACCTAGTGTGGCAAGGACTGACGTCCAGCATTTGTTCTACTACCTTTTCCTGCCATCATGAAGCTTCCTCTCAAGACTGTAAGCCAAAATAAACCCTTTCCTTCCATAGCTACTTTTGGTTGTGTGTTTTTTCCCAGCAGCAAGAAGCTAACTACAACAAAAGTACAGTCTTTTCCCAATGAACATGATGTATCATAACTGTGTTTGCTTATTATTTTAGTTTTTTCAACTCAGGCTAACCTGGAACTCATCCTGTATTCCTAGGCTGGCCTCCAATTCACAGCAGCCTCCTACCTCTGCTTCTTGAGTGCTGAGATTAAAGGCATGTGCCATCAGGCCCAGCAACTGGGTTTTTAAAAAGTATTTCATTTATTTGAGACAGATGGGGTAGGGGAGAATGGGCCCATTAGGGCCTCCTGCCATGCCAAATGAACTCCTGTGTTTACTGATCATATATTATTCTGATTTTTTTTTCTCCAAGGTAGGGTCTCACTCTAGTCCTGGCTGACATCCTCCTACCTCTGCCTCTCAAGTGCTGGAATTAAAGGCGTGCGCCACCACATCCAGCTCTATGACTTTAAAATTTTAAAGTTTTATTCATTTGCAAGCAGAGATAGAAGAGAAACAGAGAGAATGGGTGTATGAGGGCCTCCAGCTATTGCAAACAAACTTCAGATGCATGAGTCACTTAGTGTATCTGGCTTTACATGAGTACTAGGGAATCAAACCTGGGTCATTAGAGTTTCTAAGCAAGTACCTTTAACTGCTGACCCATCTCTCCAGCCCAAAGTTGTGTTTATTATTTGTTTGTTTATTTATTGATTTTAGAGAGAGAGAGACAGAGACAGAAAATATCGGAGTGCTAGGGCCTCAGCCTCTGAAATCGAATTCCAGAAGCTTGTACCACCTATTGGGCATGTGCAACCTTATGCTTGCCTCACTTTTGTGCTTCTGGCTTACATGGGATGTGAAGAGTCGAACATAGGTCCTTAGGCTTTGCAGGCAAGAGCCTTAACTGCTAAGCCATCTCTCCAGCCCGTGTGTGTGTGTGTGTTTAAACAAAATTATATATCTTATTTATTTGTATGTGTGTGTGTGTATGAGCACACCAGGGCTCTTGCCACTGCAAATGAATACTAGACACTTGTATTTGCTCCACTTTTATGTCGGGCTTACGTGGGTGACTTTAGAATTGAATCTGGGCTATTAAGCTCTGCAAGTGCCTTTAACCCATGAGCCAACTTCCCAGCCCCATAACTGTATTAGCAATCATTGCATTGTCATTTCCACATATTTTTTTCCTTTTGGTTTTTGAGGTAGGATTTCACTCTAGCCCAGGCTGACTTGGAACTCACTATATAGTCTCAGGGTGGCCTTGAACTCATGGCGATCCTCCTACCTCTGTCTCCCTCCCAAGTGCTGGGATTAAAGGCGTGCGCCACCACACCCAGCATAATTTCCACATTTAAAAACCAGAAAGTGCCAAGAGAAATGAAGATTAGAAGAACCATATTTCTGCAGAAAAGGATTCACAAAATAGCTATTAAAGCATAATAGGGAAAATACCAAATCAAGAATGTGACAAAAACTCTAAATGACAACAGCTACTCCAGAATCTCCTGAAATTTGTGGCCCTAACCAGATCCTAGTTGAGCAAATATGGCTACTGAGCTGCATTGTATAGGGTTGTTAGTAGACGTACAACAGCCACTTGCTATAGAACAGACCCAGTCAGCAGTACAGAAGTTCACAGCTTCAGCAAAGTTGTAGCCCTGATTAAATCCAGAGTGATAGGCACGAGGAAATGTCACAACAAACTCTCCAGCACACTGATTAGTCCTGTACACCTAAATTCAAATTGGGAACAGGGATACAAAAAAGAAAACAGATTTTATCAGTTTTGAAAGCATTTTGTAAAGTTGAAAACATTAATTATATACACATCAGAAACATTAGGTTTTAAGATGTAGCTAGAATTAGCTTAAAATATAATTTATGACGAGAATCAACAGGCAAAAATTCAAATGAGAAATGTTATTCTCTTTAGTATAAGTTATTACCCATTAGTTTCCTAACTTGATAAATTGTATTTTCTTTTTCTTTTTTTTTTTTTTTTTTTTTTGGTTTTTCCAGGTAGGGTCTCATTCTGGCCCAAGCTGACCTGGAATTCACTTTGTAGTCTCAGGGTGACCTTGAACTCATTGAACTCATGGTGATCCTCCTACCTCTGCCTCCCAAGTGCTGGGATTAAAGGCGTGTGCCACCACGCCTGGCTCTGTTCTATCATTTTGAGGTAGGGTCTTACTCTAGCTCAGGCTGACCTAGAATTCACAGTAATCCTATTTCTGCCTCCCAAGTGCTGCAATAAAAGGCGTGTGCGAGCATGCCCAGCTTTTTTTTTTTTTTTTTTTTTTTTTTTTGGTACAGTCCCAATCTAGAGCAGGATGACCTGGAACTCACTCTGCAGTCCTAGCCTGGCCTTGAACTCACTGAAATTCTCCTACCTCTGCCCAATGAGTGGTAGGATTAATGGTGTGTACCACTATGCTCAGCCTCTTTTTCTGTAAAAAAAAAAAAAAAAAGTTTTATTTATGTACTTGCAACCGGGGGGGGGGGAGGGGGGAGCCGGGGAGGGAACAAATAAATAAATGAATGAATATGGGCATTCCATGGCCTCTTGCTACTGCAAAAGAACTCTAGAGGCATATGCTACATTGCACATCTGGCTTTAGGTGGGGACTGGGGAATCAAACACAGGCTGTGAGGCTTTGCAAGCAAGTACCTTTAACTACTAAGGCATCTCTCTAGCCCATGATTCTCAAATTGAAACTACTAGAACCTGAAAAGGTATAAATTTGATAAGCTTGCTACACATAATTAAATATTAATCCTTACTTGTTTTGGGAGATTCTGGAGGTGGAACCCAAAGCTTTGCTGCATATTATACAATTGCTTTACCACTGAGTTATCTACTCCCAAGTCCTTGTTTTTTATTGCTTGCTTTGAGGATCAGGCTAGCATTGAACTTGTAATCTTCTTGTTTCTGCCTCCTGAGTTTTAGTTTTACAGGTATACACTCCCACACCTACTCAACATAACTTGGAAAATGTAGATAATAATGTAATAAAATGTAGATAAATAACTTTTGTGGTACTACTTTTACCTTCAAAGAATTAATTTATACTAGACTTTTTTTTTTTTTTTCAAGGTAGGGTCTCACTCTAGCTCAGGCTGACCTGGAATTCACTATGTAGTCTCAGGGTGGCCTCTAACTCAGTGATCCACCTACCTCTGCCTCCCAAGTGCTGGGATTAAAGGCGCGCGACACCACGCCTGGCACACTGGACTTTTCCAGACCACATAATCGTCAAAGTGAAAAAAAAGTCAGAAATTCAGAAAAGTTGGGCACAGTGGTGTACTTGGGAGGCAGAGGTTGAGTACAGGGCTAGCCTGAGACTACATAGTGAATTCAAGGTAAGCCTGGGCTAGCATGAGATCCTACTTCAAAAAACAAAACAAACAAACAAAAATCTGAAATCTTTATATAAAAATAAGAATTACTGGGCTTGAGAGATGGCTCAGCAGTTAAGGTGGTTGCCTACAAAGCCTAAGGACATGGGTTTGATTCCCTAGTACCCACAAAAAGCCAGACACACAAGGTGGACCATGTGTCTGGATTTATCTGCAGTGGCTAGAGAGCCTGGCATGCTCATTCTCAATCTCTCATTCATAAATAAATAAAATCAGAAAGAAAAATAGCCGGTTGTGGTGGCACATGCCTTTAATCCCAGCACTCGGGAGGCAGAGCTAGGAGAATCGCCGAGAGTTTGAGGCCACCCTGAGACTACATAGTGAATTCTAGGTCAGCCTGAGCTGGAGTGAGACCCTACCTCGAAAAAAAACAAAAACAAAAAGAACAGAAAAGAAAAAAAAATTGCTTATTACAGGTACCATTACAAGGCACTTGCTGGCAGGTTTGATTCCCTAGTACCCTCATGAAGCCAGATGCACAAGATGGTGCATGCATCTGGAGTTCATATGCAGCGGCTGGAGTCCCTGACATACCCATTCTCTCTCAAATAAAATAAATATTATAAGCCAGGCATGGTGCTGTACACTTTTAATCTCAGCACTGGGGAGGCAGACAGGAGAATCTCTGTGAATCTGAAGCCAGCCTGGGATTATAGAGTGAGTTCTAAGTCAGCCTGGGCCAGATTGAGACCCTAATGTGGGGAGAGAAAAGAAAAAAACTTAAAATTTGGTTAAACAGGGATTTAAACAATATATAAAAGCCAGACGTGGTGGCGCACGCCTTAAATCCCAGCACTCGGGAGGCAGAGGTGGGAGGATCACCTTGAGTTCAAGACCACCCAGAAACTACATAGTTAATTCCAGGTCAGCCTGGGCCAGAGTGAGACCCTACCTCGAAAAACCAAAAAAAAAAAAAAAAAAAAAAAGAATATGAATTTTTTTTTTTTTTTGAGACAAGCCCAACAGACTGGCTGTTTTGTTTTTTGTTCTTGTTTTTTGAAGTAGGGTCTCACTCTAGACCAGGCTAACCTGGAATTCACTATGTAGTCCCAGGGTGTCCTTGAACTCACAAGGATCCTCCTACCTCTGCCTCCCGAGTGTTGGGATTAAGGGTGTGCGCCACCATGCCCGGCTTTGGCCTTTATTTTAAATGCGTGAATAGGAATGAGAGCAAGAAAGGGAGAACTGACGCACCAGGGCCTCCAGCCATTGTAATCAAACTTCAGATGCATGCATCACCTAGTGTGCATGTGTGACCTTGTACACTTGTGTCATTGTGTCACTTTGCGTCTGGCTTATGTGGGACCTGCAGAGTTGAACACAGATCCTTAGGCTTTGCAGGCAAACACCTAAACTGCTAAGCCAACTCTCTCCAGCCCAGAATATAAGATTTTTGTTCAAACAAGAATGGTTTACTAAGCCGGGCGTGGTGGCACACGCCTTTAATCCCAGCACTTGGGAGGCAGAGGTAGGAGGATCACTGAGAGTTTGAGGTCACCCTGAGACTACATAGTTAATTCCAGGTCAGCCTGGACCAGAGTGAGACCCTACCTCGCAAAACCAAAAAAAAAAAAAAAAAAAAAAAAAAAAAAAAAGAATGGTTTACTGAAGCAGAAGGATATGCCAATTGGAAGCCGTACATAAAATTTGATTCTTATTTTCCCTTTCTAGTTAGATAAACATTCCATTAAGGGTATATATTTTAATTTGGCCAGAAAGTATGTACTCTTACTTCCAGTTACAAAACATATGTTATGATTTTATTAATTCAAATCTATATTACTTTGACAAGAAAATAGAAAAAGACTTACAGGCACACCATGCTCCATTAGCACATTGGGGTTCATGATGGTGACTAATTGATGTAGGAGATCAGGTTGGGATTCAAATAACTCAGGAGCCAGCTCCCTCATCACCTCCTCCAGTTGTTCTGCAGCATGAGACGGCACACCATACCATGTCTTTGGCTCTCCCCTAGCAAAAGAAATTACTGTTTAGCTAGGTAAAGCGTGGTACCAAGGAGGCCAGGATCTCTGATTCAAGCCCACTAAATTATAATTAACCATGTAATATTCAATGGCCACAGATTATATGTCCAGAATCCTGGCAACAATCTCATAAATCTGTACTATTGTTGACAAAAGAAGGTAAGGCAAGAGTATATGGCTAGGCAGATACACATGTAATCATTAGAAAAATCAACTCCTGGGACTGGAGAGATGGCTTAGCAATTAAGGCCCTTGCCTGCAATGCCTAAGGACCTAGGTTCAACTCCCCAGAACCTATGTAAGCCAGGTGCACATGGAGACATATGTGTATGGAATTCATTTGCAGTGGCTAGAAGTCCTGGTGCATCCATTCTCTCTCTCAAATAAATAAATATTTTAATAATAATAAAAGAGAATCGACTCCTAGAACATGAACACAGAGAATAGTATCTTCAAAAGTAAATAGGATACATGAAGAGCATGTACTGCTCCAAAATACACTGTCTTGATTCACAAGAAGGTGAGTCATTCCAGAAATCATTAAAATGATCCAAGTACATAAGACTGATCTCCAGAATATTTCATTGAGTTCAATTTTATTATCCAAGGAAATAAGCCAAGACTACAAACTTTATTTATTTATTTTGGATTTTTTCAAATAGGGTCTTGTGTTAGTCCAGGCTGACCTGGAATTCACTGTGTAGTCTCAGGGTGGCTACGAACTCATGGTGATCCTCCTACCTCTGCCTCCCTAGTGCTTGGAATAAAGGTGTGTGCCACCATGCTCAGCTACAAACTGAAACTTTAAATATACATTTCTACAGAAGGACCTAAAACTTGGTACCATTAGTATTTTAGAAGACTAGACTTCATTTAGAGTGCTAAGTATTTAAAATACTACAAGAAAGTACATAGTCAAGCTATTTATGGAATAGCGACATTTCCTAATTTTTTCAATTTATTTTTATTTTTTATTTTTAGAGAGAGACACAGAGAGAGAGAGGGAGAGGGAGACAGAGAATGGGCGCACCAGCAGTCTCTCAGCTGCCGTGAACGAAATCCAGATGTGTGCGCCCCCTTGTGGGCAAGTGCAGCATTGCGCCCTTGCATCACTTTGCATCTGGCTAAACGTGGGACCTGGAGATTGGAACCGGGTTCTTAGGCTTAGCAGGCAGGTGCCTTAACCGCTAAGCCATCTCTCCAGCCCCATTTCCTAATTTTTATACAAGACTCAGGATAAGAGCTGTACCCTATATAACTTACTGTGAAAATAAATATATTAAGGGCTGGGGAAATGGTTCAGCAGGTAAAAGTGTTTGCTTCCTAAGCATGAGGATCTGAGTTCAATCCCTAGAACCCACAAAAAAACCTGGGCATGGTAGCACAGACCTGTAAACCCAGCCCTGAGGGAAGGACAGAGACAGAAGGATGGTTGGGACTCACTACTTAGCCAGTCTAAACACAAAATGGTGTGGGCCAGTTTCAATAAAAGACTATCTCACAGAATTAAGATAAACGAGAAATAAATATATACATGTGCATGCACAGAACATATGCATTTTGCATACACGTGTATACACCACATACATATATATGCATATACACATCATAATACACTACACACCAAAAAAACTATATATATCTAATTTCTGCTAGCAAATACAAAGGTACCCAGTCACCTGACTACAGAACACTGGGTATGGTGATACGCATCTTTAATTTCAGCCCTCAGGAGGCTGAGATAAGAGGATGGCAATGGGTCCAAGGCCAGCTGGGCCACAGCGTGAGCTCCAGGTCATCCTGGGCTTAGAGGGACAACTTGCCTCAATTAAAAAAAAAAAAAAAAAAAAAAAGCAAAAAATTAAAAAAAAAAAAGACTATAGAACACATAAAATGTGACTAGTACAATTGAGGCAGTAAATTTTCAATTTTAGTTATTCTTAACTAATCCTCTAAATGAAGAAAAAATACTATTGAGTTAAAATATCATTAATACCAGATAAGGAACTGGCTAAGTAAATGAAAATGAAGTGAGTTACAAAAATGCAACAAATTGGCCAGGCGTGGTGGCACATGCCTTTAATCCCAGCAGGCAGAGGTAGGAGGATTGCCATGAGCTCAAGGCCACCCTAAGATTACACAGTGAATTTCAGGTCAGCCTGTGCTAGAGTGAAACCCTACCTTGGGAAAAAAAAAAAAAAAAAAGCAAATAAAGTTAATGACTACATATATAACTTGGGCATATTTAGGGAAAATGCTAGTAAGAAGAAAAACATTTCAAAATTAATGTTCTGAAAGCTAGCGTTCTTAGTTATGTAAACTTTTAAATAGCCTCTTTTTGTAAATCAAAATATATCAAAATTAGGCTGGGATGTAGTTTAGAGGGTCAGTGTATACCCAGGATGCGTGAGACCATTCAATCCCTAACACTGCAAAAATAATAATCAGTAGTGTTATTTTCTTATTTACTAAATAACTATCATTTTAGGCTAAGATGCTAGGATCTGCAACTTGAATACCCTTTAAAAAGCAAGGTGGGGGCTGGAGAGATGGCTTAGCAGTTAAGGCACGTGCCTGTGAAGCCTAACGACCCAGGTTCAGTACCCATGTAAGAAAGATGCACAAGGTTGTGCATGTATCTGGCGTTCATTTGCAGTGGCTAGAGGCCCTGACGTGCCCATTTTCTCTCTCTTGCTTTCAAATAAATAAATATTAAAAGCGGGAGGGGGGCGCTGGAGAGATGGCTTAGCAGTTAAGCACTTGCCTGTGAAGCCTAAGGACCCTGTATCGAAGCAGACTGGAGAGATGGCTTAGTGGTTAAGCAGTTACCTGTGAAGCCTAAAGACCCCAGTTCGAGGTCCAATTCCCTAGTACCCATGTAAGCCAGATGCACAAGGTAGCACATGCATCTGGAGTTCATTTGCAGTGGCTGGAGGCCCTGGTGCACCCATTCTCTCCCCCCCCCTTTCTGCCTCTTTCTCTCTTTGTCTATTGCAAATAAATAAATAAATAATTTTTTAAAAATTTTAAAAGGGGGGGGAGGGAGTAAGGGTCTGAAGAAATGGCTCGCACTTAAAGGTGCTTGCCGCCAGAGCCTGCTGATCTGAGTTTGATCCTTCCAGTACCCACATAAAGCCAAACATGAAAGTGGCACATGTCTGTGCCAGTGATCTCAACAGGCCTATGACAATAGGAGGCACAGCCAGGAGAATCTGAAGATCATGGGACTGTTACACTGGCATTTCTCTGCAGGAACAAAAGACTCTCTCAAAAGTAGAGTAGAAAACGAGCATAGACAATTCAAGGTTGCTATCTGACCCCCATCACTCCCAAATGATATTAAAAGAGAAGGCCAGGTGTGATGGCACATATCTATAATTCCAACAGTGAGGAGGTAGGAGCAGGAGGACCAGGACACCTCAAGGCCATCTTCAGTTACATAGCAAGTTCAATGGCAACCTGAGCTACATAAGATACTGTCTCAAAACAAAACCAAAACAAACTAGGGTTACCTAACTCAGTGATAGAACATATGTTTGGTATATGTGAGGGCCTGAATTTGATCCCAAACAAGCCCCCAACACAAAAATTCATTAAGTAGCTGGGCATGGTGGTGCACAATTTTAATCCCAGCACTCAGGAGGCAAGAGGTAGGAGGATTGCTGTAAGTTCAAGACCAGCCTGAGACTACATAGTGAATTCCAGGTCAGCCAGGGTTAGAGCGAGACCCTACCCCAAAAGACAACAAAACAGAATAAAACAAGTCACTAAGTACATTTGCTATGCAAGACTGTACATACCAGTGCAAATAGTTAATGGAGTAGCTCCAGTGATCTTCAATGTGCCAGCAAAAAGAAGAAAAACACATTCCCACATACAGCCATGGTACCTTCATACCAGAAATGTCCACATTAATATGAGCAAGGACAGACTGTTCCAGCACCGGCATGTTATTCAAATTCCAACCAGAAAGTGCATATTCCTATAAGAGAAAAAAATGTTAAATAAAAGATCAGAATTAATTCTGATCTCAGCCAAAATAACAAGAGAATCATCTACACAAATATTTATAATACATATTATAATCTGGTTGACTGAATCTGCGCTATTTGTTTTTCAATACCATAACTCATTTAACTAAATAGTTAATAATCTTTTCTAGGTTGTACCTGGATTTTCCTTCATTTCATGTATCTCTAATTTACTCTGAAACATATGAGCAGGCACATTATCTTAATCTGCAGCAATACTTATTTTTAAAAATATGTAGGGAGAGAGAGAGAGAGAGAGAACGGGGCAAGCCAGGGCCTTCAGTCACTGCAAACAAACTCCAGAAGCATGTGCCACCTTGTGCATCTGGCTTATGTGGGTCCTGGGGAATCAAACCTGGGTCCTTTGACTTTGCAGGAAAGTGCCCTAACTGCTAAGCCATCTATACAGCCCCAATTTTTTTGGGGGTAATTTTATTTATCAGAGAGAGGGGAACAAATATATAGAGAGAATGGGCATGCTAGGGGCTCTAGCCACTGCAAATGAACTCCAGATGTATGTGTCACCTTGTGAATCAAGGCTTAATGGGTCCTAAGGCTTTGCAGGAAAGTGCCTTAATTGTTAAGCCATCTCTCCAGCCCCAGTTTAGTAAATTTTAGTACTAACAAAGAAGCCTGTTCCATAGATGAGTCTAAAAGAAACTGAAAATCCCAGTTTCCAGAAAGAGCTGAAACAAAAGACAGAATAGAAAAAGAGGCTATTTTCAGTTTAAATGGGGATTATTATTATTATTTTTTAAATTTTTTATTATTTTTTATTTATTTTTGGAGAGAGACACAGAGAGACAGACAGACAGAGAGGAAGAGGGCGACAGATAGAAATGGGCACACCAGCAGTGTCTCAGCTGCTGTGAACGAAATCCAGATGTGTGCGCCCCCTTGTGGTTAAGTGTGGCATTGTGCCCTTGCGTCACTTTGCATCTGACTAAACGTGGGACCTGGAGATTGGAACCGCTGGAGATTGGAACCAGCATTCTTAGGCTTAGCAGGCAGGCGCCTTAACCACTAAGCCATCTCTCCAGCCCGGGATTATTTTTTTTAAAGAGAGAGAATTGGCTCACCAGGGCCTTAGCTGCTACAATCAAACTCCAGACACTTGTGCCACCTAGTGGGCATGTGTGACCTTGGGCGCGCCTCACCTTTGTGCATCTGGCTAATGTTGGGGTCTGGAGAGTCGAACATGGATCCTTAGGCTTCACAGGCAAGTGCCTTAACTGCTAAACCATCTCTCCAGCCCTAAATGGGGATTTTTAATTGGATATAGGAACTGGAGACTGAATTTCAAACACCCATCCTGGATGTAGAGTTAAAAGTATTTATAAGCTTTATGCAGAGCATTTCTAAAGGATCCACAGAATAAACTATCTTCATAAAGATTCTAACTTATAAGCCGGGCATGGTGGCACACACCTTTAATCCCAGCACTCTGGAGGCAGAGGTAGGAGGATCGCTGTGAGTTCGAGGCCATCCTGAGACTACATAGTGAATTCCAGGCCAGCCTGAGCTAGAGTGAGACCCTACCTCAAAAACCAAAAAAAAAAAAAAAAAAAAAGAAAAGATTCTAACTTATTTGCCTTTCCCCAAAACATCTTTTAAGAAAACCAATCAATCAACCTATTTATTTATTTGCAAGGAGAAAGACACAGAGAGAATGTGCATGCCAGGGCTTGTAGGTACTGCAAATGAACTCCAGATGCATGCACCACTTTGGGCATCTGGCTTTACATGGGTACTGGGGAATTGAACTCAGGTCATTAGGTTTTTGCAAGCATGTGCCTTAATTGCTGAGCAATCTCTCCAGCCTTCCCAAAACATCTTTAGACCAGTGAAGTGTGCATTTTCCCAAGGAAAAATAGGTGACAACAAAGCACATTGAATACAATGGCAGAAAAGCAAATACAATCGATTAGAACACTGACAGTTGAGCCTAGGAACAGGTACTGAGAGAAATGCTTAATTTTACGTTTAGAAGCTTCTGTATTATGACATGGGGCTACAAAGCCTCCAGGCCTAGGTTCAATTCCCATGCCACCCATGTAAGTCCAACACAAAAAATGGCAGAAGTGTCTGTCAATAGGCCATGGTACACCTCCCCTTCCCTACAGCCTGGGCTAGAGTGAGACCCTACCCAGAAAAAACAAAACAAAATAAAAAGTATATTTCTCCAGGAGTCAATAAAGATTAATCATCATGGCTTTGAATTATAGGAAAGCATCATAAGAAAGAAAGAACTCACACCAGTGTCATGGTGCACGCCTTTAATTCCAGCACTTGGAAGGACAAGGTAGTAGGATCACTGTGAGTTCAAGGCCAGCCTGAGACTATATAGTGAATTCTAGGTCAGCCTGGCTAGAGAAAGACCCTACCTCAAATACCTCCCTCAAAAGAAAGAAAGAACACAAATCAAGTTTTGAAGGGTATATAAAGTTTGAAAAGAGATTAAAGACTACAGAGATGGCTCAGTGGTTGAAGGCACTCCTTACAAAGCCTTGAGGGCCTGGTTTGATTCCCTAGGTAAAGACAGATGTCCAAGGGGCGCATCCATCTGGAGTTTGCAGCTGCAAGAGGCCTTGACATGCCTCTCTCTCTCTTCCTCTCCCTCTATCTGCGTCTCTCTCTCATAAATAAATGAATAAATAAATAAAATATTTTAAAATATATGTATCTCCAAAAATTTTAGGGATTATACACTCAGAACCCCTCCTGTCATAGAACCATTGTTTTCTAGACTTTTCTTAAGCTCTTTATAATATTCTATAATAAAAGCCTTCCAATTTTTTTTCTCTCAGTCAACATTCTAGGAAAAAGACAGCCAAGAATAGTAGTTCATGTCAGTAATTCAGCACTTGAGAGGTAGAGACAGAAGGGGAGTTCGAGGTCTTTTTCAGCTTCATGTCAAGTTTTAAGACCAGCCTGAACTACTAATATTAAACCAATTCTAAATAAGTAAATAAATAAAATAAAATTCTAAGAAAAAGATAGATATACTAGCTTAGGTGGTGAAAGGGCAGAATAGGAGAATCATGCTTAGGTATATAAGAAATAAGACTAGGGCTGGAAAGATGGCTTAGCAGTTAAGGCACTTGCCTTCAAAGCCAAATGATTCCGATTCAACTCTCCAGGACCCATGTAAGCCAGATGCACAAGGGAGCACGTGATCTGGAGTTTGTTTGCAATAGCTGGAGGCCCTGGTGCTCTCATTCTCCCCGCCCCCTCTCAAATAAATAAATAAATAAATAAATAAATAAATAAATAAATAAATAAATAAAATATTTTTGGAATGTTTGAAAAAAAGAAGTAAGCCTAGAAAAGACTGGATTCTTCTTAGGGAAATAAAGCAGGAAAGTGACACAGGATACCTGATATCTTCCTCTGGCCTCAGCACATGTGGGGCACACGAATCTACAACATGTGTGCATGCAAGATACACACATACTATACACAAAAACACCTGAAGGTTATTTATACTGTCTAAATGGGGGTTAGAGAGATGGTTTAGTGGTTAAGGCGCTTGCCTATGAAGCCTAAAGACCCAGGATTGACTCCCCAGTACCCATGTAATCCAGATGCACAAGGTGGCACATATGCTGGAGTTCATTTGCAGTGGCTGTAGGCCCTGGTGCACCCATTCTCTCTCTCTGTCTTCCTCTTTCTCCCTCCTTCTCTAGTAAATAAAAAATTTAAAAAAGAATTAAATATTTTTAAATGGCCTGGTTTCTTGGGAATAGAAAAAGGTAGTTTTATGTGTTAAATCAGCTTGAAAGTAAGAAGTGTACATAACATAACACTAGTCACACCTCCTCTTCTGGCAGCATCTTTCTCTGACTATCCTTTATAGGAAATCCACTTCCAAAGTCTTTTGAGGAGATATCAGCTCCATACTCTACAATAACATCTTCTTCAATACTGCTCACAAGCCGCCAAAATTCTTTTTCTACTAGTTCTGTAGGAACCATCTGCAAAGGAAAACAAAGATTACAGATGAGAGCATAACATATAGGCTAAATGAACACATGATGAAGTAAAAAAAACCTCATTTCCCACAGCAGAAATGTCAGGGTACCTAGTTTTCACGATTGAAAATAGGAAAAAAAAACCAAAAACCAAAAACAAAAAAACTAAAGATAACTTGGATAAGTCAGAAAAAGACATGAACTTGAATTGTCTTTTTTCTGAAATAAGATGCTGCCAGAGTCTGAAGGACAGGGATGAACAGCAAGAATGAACAGGAGGAAATGAAACAGCACAGCTAACTTTTAATACATTTGGCAAATATGGGAACAGAGGCATATGCAATCCCAGAACTTGGGGGGCTAAGACAGAAGTAGGGCAAGTTCAAGTCCAGGCTGGACTACAAAATAAGAATCTATTTCAGAAAAACAAACAAACAAAAACAAGGAAAAGGTTTATGTTGGGAAAAAAGGCCCACATAAAAGATAAACAAAAGCAGCCAGGCCTGGTGGCACATGCCTTTAATCCAGCACTTGGGAGGCAGAGGTAGGAGGATCACTGTGAGTTCAAGGCCACCCTGAGACTACATAGTGAATTCCAGTTCAGCCTGGGCTAGAATGAGACCTTACCTTGGAAAAACCAAAAAAAAAAAAAAAATAGATAAACAAAAGCAGCTTCTGTAAGGAATTACTGCCAGAGGGCTAACAAAACAATTTAAACATGCAAGTGCATTTCTTTTATTTATCTATTTATTTATTATTTAGTTAGTTAGTTATTTTATGAGGTAGGGTCTCACTCTAGCACAGGCTAACCTGGAATTCAATATGTAGTCAGACTGGCCTTGAACTCACAGTGATACTCCTACCTCTGCCTCCCAAGTGCTGAGATGAAAGGCACGCACCACCAGACCCTGTGTTTTTTTCATTTGTTTGTTTTGAGGAAGGGTCTTATTCTAGCCCAGGAATTCATTCTAGACCTGGTATTCATTATGTAATGTCAGGGTGGCCTCAAACTCAGGGTAACCCTTCTACCTCTGCCTCCCAAGTGCTGGGGTTAAAGGTGTGTACCAATCATGCCTGGATGCAAGTTCATTTCATAATAGGGGAGTAAAAAGTGTTACACTGAGAGTAAAAGGAATAGTTATCAGACCTCAAATTTTAAGATTTAGTGATTGCTAATCTTTTCCATGAGATCTCTTTTTCCACAACAACTTTAGACACAGATAAATCTTTGTATCTCTCCAAACTAAACTAAACAATAACTACTCACATGAACTGGCATATTGAAATAATCAGACTTAAAATTATCTGCCATCTCTCCAAAACTCTGAAGTGTATACTCTCGTATTGCTTGTTCAAATCCAAAGGCTTCTCGGGGCTTGTTACATTCCTGGGGGAAAAAAAGATAATGAAGATGACCTCACTGAAACTGAACTACAGAAAGCATTAAAGCTTTCAGGTACTAAGAAATAAGGATGTAGCTTAGTAGTAGAATGCCTAGCTACTCTAAGGTCCTGGGTTCAATCCCCAGCACTACAAGTAAGTAAACAACAAACAAATCTCTCAAATACTTCCTTTGATCATTTCACAGGTAAAACAAATCCAATCCAATCAACTCTGAACAGCAAAACAAGTATCAGTTACTTGAAACATGCTGTAAATAGTTATTTGACATATTAACAAGTTGTAACTAAAACTTCAAAGTACAAGTTTAGACTCCCAATGAGAGGATGGTAATGAGACAGCTTTAGATTGTGGAGCTGGCATTATCTTCTACCACCAGAACAAGTATCTGGAGGACTACTAATTTGGAATCAAAAACAAGAATGGTTATCATTCTAAGCATCCAGTAGATCTGGCCATGGAAAAAAAAATAAATACTCAGGGAGGAAAGAAAGGCTACAGACAATGGGCTACCCACTGGTTGTGAAGATATTAGGCTAGGGGAATGGTTTATTCACACATCACCACAAATACAAATGCCCTTAAGTCTTTTAATCTTAAAACTAGCAGTAAGTAATAATTCAAAGGCTATAAAATATCTCTGAATAGGGCTGGAGAGATAGTTTAGCGGTTAAGGTGCTTGCCTGCAAAACCAAAGGACCTCAGTTCAATTCCCTAGGACCCATGCAAGCCAGATGCACAAGTGGGCACATGCATCTAGAGTTCGTTTGCGATGGCTGGGAGCTGTGGCGCACCCATCCCCCCCTCTGCCTCTTTCCCTCTCTGAAATAAAATATTAAAACATATATATTAAAAATACCTCTGAATATATCTAGCTATATCCAGCTAATTTCATCTCATCAATGACCTATCATGACATTCTAATAAATACACAGACAAGGCAATTCATAACATCGTTATCTTTGATTTTTTAAAAAGTTTTATTTGCATTTGTGTGGGAGCACACACATCAGGGTCTCTTACTGCTACAAGTGAATTCTAGAAACATGTTGTCACTTTGAGTCTGACTCTAGAACCCTAGACAACAGGCTTTGTAAACAAGTGCTTCAGATCATTATATTTTGTTTGTTTGTTTGTTGTTGTTTTGAGACAGGGTCTCACTTTAGCCCAGACTGACCTGGAATTCACTATGTAGTCTCAGGCTGGCCTTGAGCTCACAGTGATCATACCACCTCTGCCTCCTTGACTGCTGGGATTAAAGGTGTGTTGCCACCAAGCCTGGCTAGTACATCATTTTCTTTAACCGCTAAGCCATCTCTCCAGACTCATCATCATGTTTTAATACCAAAAATTCAGGACAGTTGTGATGGTGCACACCTGTAATCTTAGCACTCAGGTAAGAATAGCAGAAGGATCATGAGTTCCAAGTCAGCCTGGGCTACACAGGAGGAGGAAAGGGTAGGAGGAAGAGAAGGGAAAAGGGAAGAACAAAGAGGAGGAGAAGGAAAACAAAGGAGGAAGAACAAAAGAAAGAGGAGGAGGAAGAGGATCGAATAAAAGTAGAATCAAGGGGTTCATGCCTTTAATTGCAATACTCAGAAGGTTGAGGTAGGAGAATCACTGTGAGTTTGAGACCAGTCTGGGCTATAGTGAGACCCTACCTCAAAGAAAATAAAAATTATACGTAAGTTATAAGATATCAGTTTATTGATTAGCATTAAAAAAATGAAAGTAGGGCTGGAGAGATGACTTAGCAGTTAAGGCACTTGCCTGCGAAGCCCAAGGACCCATGTTCAACTCTCCAGATCCCACATAAGCCAGACACACAAAGGTGAGGCAAGCGCAAAGTTGCACACGCCCACTAGGTGATGCAAGCATCTGGAGTTTGATTGCAGTAACTGAGGCCCTGGCAAGCCAATTCTCTCTCTCTTTTAAAAAAAAAATTGGGCCGGGCGTTGTGGTGCACGCCTTTAATCCCAGCGCTCGGGAGGCAGAGGTAGGAGGATCACCGTGAGTTCAAGGCCACCCTGAGACTACATAGTGAATTCCAGGTCAGCCTGGAACAGAGTGAGACCCTACCTCAAAACAACAACAACAAAAAAAAACCCTCAAGTTCTACAGCCTATGTGTATTCATAGCTTTAATTAAAGGAAAAATCTCAACAGGTGTGGTGGTACACACCTTTAATCCAAGCACTCAGGAGGCAGACGTAAGAGGATCGCCATGAGTTCAAGGCTACCCTGAGAATACGTAGTGAATTCCAGGTCAGCCTGAGCTAGAGTGTGACGCTGCCTTGAAAAACCAAAACAAGAGACAAAAAAAAAAAAAAAAAAAAAAAAAAAAAAAGAGAGAGAGAAAAATCTCACCAGGCATGGTGGCACATGCCTTTAATCCCAGCACTCTAGAGGCAGAGGTAGAAGGATTGCTCTGAGTTTGAATTTGAGGCCACCTGGAGACTACAGATCGAGTTCTAAGTCCACCTTTGGCTATAGTGAGACCCTACCTATAAAAAATAAAATCAAAGCCGAGCGTGGTGGCGCATGCCTTTAATCCCAGCACTCTGGAGGCAGAGATAGGAGGATCGCCGAGAGTTCGAGGCCACCCTGAGAATACATAGTTAATTCCAGGTCAGCCTGGACCAGAGTGAGACCCTACCTTGCAAAACAAAACAAAACAAAACAAAATCAAAACAAACAAACCATCCCATGGCTGGGTATAGGCTCTAACTCACAATCTTGCTTCATCTTCCCCAAGTGATAGGATTACCAATATGTGCTACCATGTCCAACTAGTTGTTTTGTTTTTGACTCAAATCATTTTCACATTTACAAAGTAGATCAAAACTCAGGTGTGGCTCATGTCTTTAATCTCAACAATTGGGAGGCTGAGACAAGAGGAAATACTATGAGTCAAGGCCATTGTAGGAGGGATAGGAAGAGAGAGAAAGAGAGAGAAGAAAGGATAGGCTCATGGTCTGGGGAGTGAGGCCTAATTCTCCTGTGTGATCTGGTTCTTAGTTCCTCATGGAACAAAAGATGAGAGCTGAGGCAGGATGACCAGCTGGTTGTGGCCCGAAGTGTCAAGAGGGTGAGGTAAGGATGAGAGTGAAGTAGGAACCACCCTCCACACAGACATACAGACAGATTCACAGCATTTCTTCATTTTTTTTCACGCAATATGAATACTCTGAGAAGTCATTTGGAGAAGCTGAAGCAAGAGAATTCCCATTGGTTTTGAGGCCTTCCTAGGCTATAGCATCAGACCCCATCTCAAGAAAAAAATGAAAAAGCAGTAACAGGGCTGGAGAGATGGCTTAGCGGTTAAGGTGGTTGCCTGAGAAGCCTAAGGACCCAGGTTTGACTCCCCAGAATCCATATAAACCATATCCACAAGTTCACACATGCGCTTAAGATGGTGCATGCAACTGGACTTTGATTGTAGTGGCTTTGGCCCTGGCAAACCAATTCTCTCCCTCTCCCACATTAGGAAATAAAAAAAACAAAAACACCAGGTATGGTGGTGCACAGCGAATTCCAGGTCAGCATGAACTAGAGCAAGACCCTACAAAAAAAAAAAAAAAAAAAAAAATCAAAAACAAATGAACAAAAGCAGAAAGTATTCAACTGATACAACAGAAAGAATTATGTAACCAGCCGGGCGTGGTGGCACACGCCTTTAATCCCAGCACTCGGAAGGCAGAGGTAGGAGGATCACTGTGAGTTCGAGGCCACCCTGAGACTACATAGTTAATTCCAAGTCAGCCTGGGCTAGAGTGAAACCCTACCATAAAAAAAGAAAGAAAGGAAGGAAGGAAGGGAGGGAGGGAGGGAGGGAGGGAGGGAGGGAGGGAGGGAAGGAGGGAGGGAGAATTACGTAACCAATAGTCAGAGAAAAAATTTTCAAGACAAGGTGCCACAGTATGATGTTACATATCCTTTCAAAACAGCTCTTTTGGGGTTAATCAAAATGTAAGATGTTATGAATAAGTCATATGGAAACCTAATTCTTTGGATAATGGCACACCCAGAAGCCATAGATTATTACTAGAAAAATTTCAAGTCAGGTGTGGTGACGCACACCTTTAATCCCAGCACTCGGGAGGCAGAGGTAGGGGAATCACCATGTTCAAGGCCACCCTGAGATTAGAGTGAATTCCAGGTTAGCCTGGGCTGGAGTGAGACCCTACCTCAAAAAACAAAACAAAACAAAAAAAGTTCAGTGCCAGGGTTAGGATACCTCCCAGTGAGTGGTTGGCCAAGGAGGTCCCTGATGCCCCTAAAACATTACAGGCAAACCGAGAGTGGTGGCACACGGCCTTTAATCCCAGCACTCGGGAGGCAGAGGTAGGAGGATCACTGTGAGTTTGAGGCCACCCTGAGAATACAGAGTGAATTCTAGGTCAGCCCAGGGGAGACTCTACCTCAAAAAACAAAAAACAAACAAAAAAAATTACAGGCCATGCCTGGTGTGGTGGTGCACACCTTTAATCCCAGTATTCAGGAGGCAGAGGTAAGACGATCGCCATGAGTTCGAGGCCACCCTGAGACTACAGAGTGAATTCCAGGTCAGCCTGGGCTAGAGTGAGACCCTACCTCACAAAACAAACAAACAAAAAAATTACAGCCCATTGCCAAGGCTCTTGGTTACCCACCAGAACTAGATGGTAAGACCCTATTGCTGAAGACTCCACATGCTTGGGCTGCAGATTACTGAGAAATCAAGCTGGAACTGTGCTAGAAACCTCTTCCCTGTGGACCACCTGACAGAAAGCTGAAAAAAGCTACACGGCATGCAGCTCCATGGAAGAGACAGAAATCATCAATGGTGGTAAACAGCAATGGACAATGCAAGCCTTAAGATTGGCCAACCAGGCCAAATGTGCCAATTGGTACAATAGTGGCATGTCTGTTATGGCAGAAACCAGCCACTCTCTAATTGGACTGGAGGCCCGCTCCTCAAGAAGGAATACATGCCTGGTACTAAAAACCTAGTCAAAAGCCTATGGTGGGGAAGGTCATGAGCCCTAGGGGAGTAAAGCCTGCTGTTGTATGGCGAAATGCATATTATGCCCACCAAACTGCCTTGTAAGCACTTTTCTCAGTGTTTATTCCCATATAGATTAATGCTACTCTCACTTTTGGTTAGAGAAACTTCTGTTTGCAGATGGCAGTGACCACTGAGATGACTCAAAAGTCACCACAGTGCTGAGTAGTAATAGTGGAGTGTTCAACACCGAGACATCTCTATTATCTTCTAAGGCTCGGGGTCCATTGCAGAAGAGGTGGCGGAAAGAATGTAAGAGCCAAAGGAAAGGTAGGACTGTTTACAATGCAATCTTCCAGACACAAAATGGCCTGGATATCCATGACCTCTCAGTGTCCCATACCACCTACACAAGATCTTCATAATGGGGGGAGGGGGAGATGACACCAAAATAAAAGAGAGACTACTTGAGAGAGGGAGGGGATATGATGGAAGGTGGACTTGTGAGGGGGAAAGTAGGGGTAGGAAAGGAATTATCATGGTTTGTTATCTATAATTATGGAATCTGTCAATAAAAAGTATTTTTAATGGCTCTTTTTAAAATCTTAAGAGATTTCCAACACTAAAAAACCAAGAGCTATTGGGGCACCCTTTTAGGAATGCTTTTATATGTCCAAGTATATGCACACATACTACTTTTAGTTTTAAAAAGGATCCATAAGGTTAGTTTTGTACCTCAGCAACACACTTAGGACACCTCCAGTCTCCTTTGGGCACATCAGGTAGTGGTGGAATTAGACAAAATGTGTGATAGCTGTCATCACATCCATCACATAAAAGCAATTTATCCTCATTGTTTCCCCGACCACAAAACATACAAACATAGAGATCAACCTGTAAAGATAGATAAAAGTCCATGTTCTATAACAGAGAATATTAAGTTTTTACCATGAATTCCTAATTAAAACAGAAGAAAATATGCTAAAAAGTACACTTAACTTTATTATGAAAAAATCTGTTTCAAACAGTTATATTTCAAAAGCTTTTCATAAAACTCTTAAATTTCTCCTTACACCTTTCTACAAGCAAATTAATAAAAATGCAACAAGTTGTTAAAATTAAGAAAGACTGCAAATCTAGAAACGAAACAAAAACTATAAATCTGGGCAGGAGAAATGACTTATTTTGAGGTTAAGGCACACTTTTCTGCAAAGCCAAAGGACCCAGGTTCGATTGCTCAGTACCCACGCAAGCCAGATGCACATGGTGGCGCATGTGTCTGGAATTTATTTGCAGTGGCTGGCCCATTCTCTCTCTCTTTCTAATAAGTAAATAAAAATAAAATATTTTTTAAAATTAAAAAAATTTTATAAATCTAAGGTGTATGAAAATAAGTTTGTGTTTCAAAAATGTAATTCATGCCTTAAAGAAACTTGGTTTACTTTTTTGCACACTGTTTTGTTTTTAGGTAATTTTCATTATTATTATGCACAATACCTAGTTACTTTTCATGATCAGGTTTACAAAAGTCTGTGAGTGAGCAGTGTGGTTTGGGTGTAAACAATCAGGTGAAACTATCAGGGTAATTGTTTGATGCTGTTGTTGGAAGCCACTGGCCAGAAATACTTGTTGGTCCTGCCAAAGCACTGCTGTGAAATGTGAAGCACTTATTTTGAAAAAAAAAAAAAAAATCTTCTGTTAATATATTTTTTTCTGTTGCTTTCATATTACTTGCATGACTTGACATCAGAAGTTGTCGCTTCTCTGTTGTTTGAAGGATGAAATAAAATACTGTTGTGCCATTTAAAAAAAAATGTAATTCCCACATACTCTGGTAGAGAATAAACACTAAATAAATACTATATCTCACCTCAATGGTTCACATGAATTCTTGGTAACTGTCAGTTTGGTCCAGAATCCGCTAGCACCACCCAGATCAACAGATACTAAAACCCATGGATGCTTAAATTCCTCATGAAAAATGGCTTAATATTTGCATTACATTGATATATATCCTCTCATATACTAAGTCATCTCTAGATTACTTATATCTAATACTATATAAATGTACATAAATAGGTTTTATTGCTAAGGAAATAATGACAAGAAAAAAAGTTATGGGGGCTTTAGTGATACATGGTATAATCTCAGCACCTGGGAGGCTGAGGCAGCTGGATCTTAAATTTGAGACCACGCTGGGCTTCATAGTGGGACCTAGGATAGCATGGGTTACAGAGCCAGACCCAGTCTCATTTTAAAAAGAAGAGAAGAGAAAGGAAAGGAAAAGAATGAAGGGGAGGAAAAAAGAGGGGGGAAAGGGTAAGAGAAACAGAAAAGGAAATGGGATATAAAAAGGAAAACAGGGCTGGAGAGATGGCTTAGTGGTTAAAGCGCCTGCCTGCTAAGCCTAAGAATGCCAGTTCAAATCTCCAGGTCCCATGTTTAGCCAGATGCAAAAAGTGACGTAATGGTGCAATACCGCTCTTGCCTACAAGGGGGCACACATGTCTAGAGTTTGTTCACAGCGGCTGAGAGGCCACTGGTGCACATATTCTCCCTCTCCCTCTCCCTCTCTCTCTCTCTCTCTCTCTCTCTGCCTCTTCCTTTCTATCTCAAATCTAAAAAAAAAAAGTGGTGGGGGACAAAAAGAAAAAGGAAAGTCTGTATTGTTCAGTACAGACACAAGTTTGTGTGTGTGTGTGTGTGTGTGTGTGTGTTTGGTTTTTTGAGGTAGGGTCTCTACCGTCAGGCTAACCTGGAACTCACTATGTAATCTCAGGGTGACCTCGAACTCATGGTGATCCTCCTACCTCTGCCTTCAGAGTGCTGAGATTAAAGGTGTGCGCCACCACACACAGCTCAGACACAGCTTTAAAAAAATATTTTCAATTTAAGCTAGATTGAACCCATAGATATAGAATCTGGAGATACACAGGAATAACTATATACATAGATTCATATTAATTCTCAGGTTTATGACTTAGGGAAACAGTCTAAATGAGACAAAGCCAAAGTTAACATTATGTGAACCAAAGCTACTGAGCCATCTAATCAAATAAGCTAATTAAACACCATATACCCAGATAATTTAAAATACAAAACCAAAAATAAATCCTTTCCCTCCTGTCAAATCCCAAAGCACTTACAAAGTTAACAGAGAGAGTTCCTTTCCGTTGTCTCATTTGCATGTTAAATGCGTCTGACCTGTTGGTAACTTTTCGTCTTCGGGTGACCTCATCTTGAAATAAAAAGTTATATAATAATAGTACAAACTAATGTTGAGAGCTTACCATCTACCAGACACTATTTAAAATTATTTAAATTAGCTTCACAATACTATTACTGTCTGTGGTTTAAGACAAAGAACTTTAGATAACTTGCTCAAGATTACATAGCCAGTCAGTGGCAGATATGGAATTCTAATTCAGACAAACTACAAAGAATATAACCATTAATGCTGTATTGCCTGCATGCAGTAGTGATTATATCCTATCTATATGTATGACTGACAGAGATCCTCAAATTAGTTTTTGTGGGGAATTGGAGGGGGGTGAAGTAAGGTCTCACTCTAACCCAGGCTGACCTAGAATTCACTATGTGTCCAGACTGGCCTTGAACTCATGGCAATTCTCCTACCTCAGCTTCCAAGTGTTGGAATTAAAGCAATGAACTACAAACTAAGTATTCTTCTTCATCAATACCCCTCCACCCCGAAAAAAAAAGGCTCAACTCTGTAGTCCCAGGATGACTTTGAACTCACAGTGACCCTCCTACCTCTGCCTCCTGAGTACTAGGATTAAAGGCATGTGTCACCACTCCCAGCTAGGACTTCATTTTTGAGATCACTGCCAAATGAAACAATAATAGCAAAGACAGTGGGGGCATGAGAGCTAATACCTTTGATCCCAGTACTTGGGAGGCTAAAGTAGGAGGATCACCATAAGATGGAGCCCTGCCCAGGCAACACAGTGAGTTGCAGGTCAGCCTGGCCTAAAATGAGACCCTACCAAATACACACACACGAAAACAGAGTGGTCAAGAGCCAGACATAATGGCTCACATCTACAATTCCAGCACTTGGGAAGCTGAAGCAAGAGGATTATCAATAAAAAAAAAAAAAAAAAAGTAGATTAAGTATTTAATTCTCTTTTTATAAATACAGGGTCTCATAATGTCTGAAGGAATTAACATATAAAAGGCTAATAAAAACAAATTATAATGTATTTAGTAAATGCTATTAATTGAATTTATCCACCACTTTAGTACTAGGGATTCAACTTAGATCTAGGGCTTTTATGTATGGTACACAGGTACTCTACCATTGAGTTACATCCTCAGCCTTCTTTTTCACTTTTTATTTGAGATATAGTGTCAATAAGTTTCCCAGGCTGTCTAGAAACTTACTCTGTAGCCTAAGCAGGCCTGGAACTTGAGATCCTATCACCTCAGCCTTTTTAATAGCTGAGATTATAGGCCTATGTTACCAGGCCTGGCCATCCTCAATGTTTTGAGAGTGGAACAGTATTTCTGTAGTTCAGTCCAATCTAAATTATATGATTTAACTATTAACATAATAAATGCATAATAAAATTTAATGTCATTAAATTATTATAATCAAAGAAGGTTCACTTATTTTTTAAACTGACATGTTACACAAGGAGAACAGCTAGAGTTGATTTCTGTATCAGAAATTCTACTCATAAGTTTCAACTGTGAGCCAGGCATGGTGGTACACACCTTTAATCCCAGCACTTAGGAGGCAGAGGTAGGAGGATCGCCACAAGTTCGAGGGCACCCTGAGAATACATAGTGAGTTTTAGGTCAGCCTGGCCTAGAGTGAAACACTACCTTGGGGAAAAAAAAAGTTTCAATTGTGAAGCTAAAGAGAATTAGACTCTTATTAAACATTTGGGGCTGAGCTGGGCGTGGTAGCACATGCCTTTATTCTCAGCACTCGGGAGGCAGAGGTAGGAGGATCACCATGAGCTGGAGGCCACCCTAAGACTACATAGTGAATTCCAGGTCATCCTGGGCTAGAGTGAGACCCTACCTTGAAAAACCAAGAAAAAAAAATTGGGGGGCTGGAGAGATGGCTTAGCTGATAAGGCATTTGCCTGCAAAGCCAAAGGACCCCAGTTCAGTTATCCAGGACCCAAATAAGCCAGATGCACAAGGGGGCACATGCAGTGGCTGGAGGCTCTGGCACGCTCATTCTCTCTTTCTCTCTCTCCTCTCTGCCTCTTTTTTTCTCTCTCTCTTAAATAAATAAATAAATAAATAAATAAATAAATAAATAAATTGAACATATGTGTGTGTCAGCATGCCAAGGTTTTTTGCCTCTACAATGAATGCTAGATTCATGTGCCACTTATTAGCCTTCTTTGAAGAAAATAATTTATTTGAATGGTTTCATAATATATAAGTGGCAAATTATATTTTTAAAAAATCAATATGGAGCTGGGCGTGGTGGCGCATGCCTTTAATCCCAGCACTCGGGAGGCAGAGGTAGGAGGATCGCCTGCCGTGAGTTCAAGGTCATCCTGACACTACATAGTGAATTCCAGGTCAGGTCAGCCTGGGCTAGAGTGACACCCTACCTCGAAAAACCAAAGGAAAAAAAATCAATATGGTAGCATGTTTTCATACTAAAAGACAGAATCCTCTATTTCCCTTTTAATTTAAAATTTAGATTACCAGCCAGGTGTGGTGGCAAACGCCTTTAATTCCAGTTCCAGCACTCGGGAGGCAGAGGATCACCACAAGTTTGAGACCACCCTGAGACTACAGAGTGGATTCCAGGTCAGCCTGAGCTAGAGTGAGACCCTACCTTGGAAAAACAAAAAAAATTAAAAAATAAAAAATTTAAATTACCAGATGACAATTAATAATTTCAGCATTATTAGTGAAATTACAATAACTATAACTGTTTTGTATATTAGACATAGAAAAGGAAAATTCTCTCTTCTAAAATCAGAAAAATTAAACATAATATTCTCATATTTTATATTTAAGATATCTACTGTTACAATAAAAGAGAAAGGCGATTTGTCTAGGAGCTATATTGTAAGTTTCCAGCACAGCTTGAAATCCAAGCATCATTTTAATCATTTACAACCATATTATCACACTATTTCTTTTCAAGACCAATAACAGATTTTTTTTTTACCTTCTTTATCTTTTGTTCCCACTGCCAGGCCCACAACCTTGGGTCCAGCCCCAAAAATTTGAAGTTTCTTCAGTTCTGTGTTTCTATTTACTTCTCCAGAGTCTGACTAAAAATTAATTTAAGAAAAACATATTAGCATAATTATACTGACTCACACATTTATTTTTCTACAAGATAGGGGGTCTTGTTCTGCTACCTAATATGGCCACAAACTAATGCACTTTATTGGTTTTCTGCCTCCCAAGTAGCTGGTACTGTAAGAAAATGGCACCACACCTAGCTTATGTATTTATTACCCAATAAAAGATGTGGTATCCTTTACAAAACTGAAAGAACTGACTTATTTTTGGTGATTGTTTTTATTTTATGAAAAACAGAGACAGAGAGAGAATGAATGAGAATAAATGAATATGGGCAAGCCAGGGTGTTCTATCACTGTAAATAAATTTCAGATGCATCTGGCTTTGCATAGGTACCAGGGAATGGAACCTGGGCCTTCAGCAAATACTTTTAATCACAGGGCCATCTCTCCAGCCCCAGAGGAAGGGTTTTGTTGTGACAGTAACTCCTGTGTTGCAGGTCAGCACTAGAAGGAAATCCAGTTTGTCGTGCCTCATCATCTTGGAATGCTATAACCAGGCACTGTTTTAGCAGAGTGTGTGTGTGCGTGTATGTTGCTTCATTTCAAGGCAGGGTTTCAACTATAGCATAGATTGACCTGGAACTCACTCTGTAGCCCCAGGCTGGCATTAAACTCACTGGGATCCTCTACCTCAGCTGAGACTAAAGGCATGCACCACCATGCTGGGCATTAACACACCAATTTAACACACTACTCTGGGGACATGAAAACAAGGAATAACTGAAAGTCAGGAAGTGACAGAACAATCTGCTACAATGTCAAGATAGGAGGCAAGATAGGGAAATGACCCCAAGAAGCAGGTTGCAAGAGGGGAAAGGATCACATGAGATCAGTGACAAGTTAGGCAACAGGAAGCTCAGGCTGTAAGAGATGGGTGGTCAATGGCCACCACTTCTTTGGTGAAAAGCAGCTCCATTTCTGGAGGACACAGCAGAGACTAATGGTCAGGAATCTGAGCCTGCGACAAGTGGATCGCTTAGCATGCAAAAGTCGCTCTGTGCCACATGTGATTTAGTACTAGTAGTGAGACTGGGAACACGGAACCGAGGACCAAGAGATCACTAGATTTGAGCAACAACTTTATTCCTAAAGGATGATTCACTGAAAACACTGAGCCAGGTGTGGTGGTGCACGTCTTTAACCCCAGCACTCGGGAGGCTGAGGTAGGAGGATCGCTGTGAGTTTGAGTTCAGCCTGAGACTAATTCCTGGTCAGCCTTGGCTAAAGCAAGACTCTACCTCAAAAAAACAAACAAACAAACAAACAAACAAACAAACAAACAAACAAACAACAAAAAAACCCAAAAACAAACAAACAAGCAAAACACCACCAACAATAGAGCAAGACTGGAGTCCTCAGTTCTAACAGTTCAATGAAGATTTCAGTGCTGCCTGCTTTTCTCACATCCCATTGAACTAGTGGGAGCACACTCAGCTTGTACATGAGCCACCAAAGAGTGAACACACTGCAGTCTCTAGAGTAAGAACTTGCCTAATCTGCAGGTCACAACACCATGTGTAACCAGCAGCAGCTGCTGGTACACAAAAAGAACTTCTTTTTTCAATTAGTCCTGAAGAAACTCAAAATAGAAGGAAAATAACTCAATCAAGTCTCTACATGAAAAACCTATAGCCAACATTATACGAATTGAGGAGTAACTCAAACCATTTCTAGCAAGATCAGGAACTTCAACATAGTCCTTGAAAAGAAGCAAATAAAAGGGATTCAACCAGGATAGGGAAAAGTCAAAGTATTCTTATTTGCAGAAGTTAAGGTTTTATACATGAGACCCTAAAGACTCAAAGACAGAAAACCCTTAAGAGCTGAGGAACACTTTCAGCAAAGTGGAAAGACACAAGCCAGGGAGAAATAAGTAAGTAATGCCACCACAAATGCATTAAAAATTAAAACCTAAACATAAAATTAAATAGGTGGAAAGGTTTAAGTGGGGATAGAGAAAAGAAGTAGAATGCAGAATTAACCAAAACTAAGGATATAAGAAAGAAAACCAAGGGGAGGGGGGTGCTAGGGAGATGACTCAGCCACTAGCTTGCAAAGCCTGCTAACTGGGTTCAATTACCCAATACCCATGTCAGGCCAGATGCAAAGGACTGTGTGCACCTGTGATCCCAACACATACATGGTAGTGGAAGGCAAAGACAAGGGAATCTGCTAGCTGGTCTGACAACTGCAGTCTGGCAGTTAATTTACAGCAAGAAGAAACCCTGTCTCAAAAGGTGGAAATAGGGGTTGGAGAGGTGGCTTAGTGGTTAAGGTGCTTGCTGGTGAAGCCTAAGGACCCAGGTTTGATTCCCAATACCCACGTAAGCCAGAAGCACAAGGGAGTGCATGCATCTGGAGTTTGTTTGCAGTGGCAAGAGACCCTGATATGCTTTGTCTCTCTCAAATAAACAAATAACTGAATATAATTTTTAAAAATTTAGCCCGGCGTGGTGGTGCACACCTTTAATCCCAGCACTCAGGAAGCAGAGGTAGGAGGTTCACCATGAGTTCAAGGCCACCCTGAGGATACAGTGAGTTCCAAGTCAGCCTGGGCTAGAGTGAGACCCTACCTCAAAAAATGAAAAAAAAAGCCAGGCGTGGTGGCGCACGCCTTTAATCCCAGCACTCGGGAGGCAGAGGTAGGAGGATCACCGAGAGTTCGAGGCCACCCTGAGACTATATAGTTAATTCCAGGTCAGCCTGGACCAGAGTGAAACCCTACCTCGAAAAACCAAAAAAAAAAAAAAAAAAAAAAAAAAAAAAAAAAAAAAAAAAAAATTAAGCCATATGGACCCTATTATCTTGTAAGCTAATTAAAAAGTATAAATTTGGAGCTGGGGAAATGGATCAGTGGACAAAGCACTTGCCACACAAACAGAGTACATGGGTTCAAAACCCTAACACCCACAGAAAAAGCCACACATGGTATATTCAACTGATGAGAAGTACAGACAGGAGAATCCCCAGTAGCCAGCTAGCCAAATGACAAAGCAGCAGTGTACAATGTGAGATCCTACCTCAAATTAGGTGAAGACAAGGACTGACATCCAAAAGTTGTCCCCTGACTTCCACATGGCATATGAACACCCACTCACACACATGAACAGACATAACAAACACCATGAGTAAAGAAAATTCCAGAGGCTGGAGAGATGGCTTAGCAGTTAAGGTACATGCCTGCGAAGCCTAAGGACTCTGGCTCGATTCTCCAGGTTCTAGGTAAGCCAGATGCACAAGGGGGCGCATGTGTCTGGAATTCATTTGCAGTGGCTAGAGGCCCTGGTATGCCCATTCTCACTCTCCCTCCCTCTTTCCCTCTCTCTGTCTCTAATAAAAATAAAATCTTTAAAAAAAAAAAAAAAAAAGAAAATTCCAGGGACTTCTGGTTAAGATGGCAGAGTAGTAGCCAAGCCAAAGCATTCTGGTGGGGTAGGCGAGGCAGAAAAAGGCACAATAATGCTTCGACCAAAAAGTGAAAGTGTGTAAGGAATTATTAACCCCAGCAGAGAAGCAGGAGAGACCCAGAACTTCTAGCAACCATACAATTAGCCAGAATGGGCTCTACTGCGGATCCAGCAGTTTCCTGGGAAGAGCTACTCCCTCAGTCCTGCTTGGGTCACAGGAGCAATACCACAGTAAAGGAATTCTCCACTCACACCAGCCTCACAAAGTCAAAAACTCTGAAGGACAAGACAACAGACACCAGCTGAGCAGCTCTGGAACAACTGAAGGTACTCTCCACAGCCTCTCTTCTGGGGAGAGCGGGCAAGTGCTGGGGACACGCCAAAGACCAGAGCCACCCCTCAGTCACACAATATTCATCCAACTCATGAAAGAGTGGCAGGTCTGTTATAGGGAAACCAACCACTTCCTAAATGGACTAGAGGCCTGCTCCACAGGAAGGAATACATGCCTGGTACTGAAAACTTAGTCAAAAGCCTAAGGCAGGGTAGCCCTAGGGGAGTAGAGCCTTCTATTTTCTGGCGAAATGCATATTTTATTCCCACCAAACTGCCCCTTAAGCACTTTTTTTTAATGTTTATTATACCCATATATGGATGCTACTCTCACTTTTGGTTCGAGAAGCTTCTCTTTTCAGATGGCAGTGACCACTGGGATGACTCAAAAGGCAACATAGGGCTGGAGAGATGATTAGCAGTTAAGGTGCTTACTTGCGAAGCCTACAGATCCATGTTGGACTCTTCAGACCCTGCGTAAGCCAGATGCACAAGGTGACACGTGCATACAAGGTCACATATTCACACAAGGTAGCTCAAGCGTGTAGAGTTAAACTGCAGTGACTGGAGGCCCTGGCACGCCAATTCTCTCTTTTTCTCTAGTATTAAAAAAAAGGTCAGCTGGGCATGGTGGTGCATGCCTTTAATCCCAGCACTCAGGAGACAGAGGAGGGAGGATCACCATGCATTTGAAGCCACACTGAGACTACATAGTGAATTCCAGGTAAGCCTGACCTAGAGTGAAACCCTGCCTCAAAAAACAAAAACAAAAACAGGACAGAACCAGGCGTGATGGCACATGCTTTTAATCCCAGCACTTGGGAGACAGAGGTAGGAGGATTGCTGAGTTCAAAGCCACCCTGAGAATACAGAGTGAATTCCATGTCAGCCAAGGATAGAGTGAGACTCTATCTCAAAAAACAAAAACAAACAAACAAAAAGGCCAGTCTGAGACAGGGTCCATTGAAAGACTATTGCAGAAGAAAGACTATAAAAGCCAAAGGAAGAATAGGACTGCATACAATACAATTTTTCAGACACAAAATGGCCTAGATATCCATGATCTTGCATTGCCTGGCACTACCTATACAGGACCTTCATAACAGGAGGAAATGATGATGACATCAAAATAAAAGAGAGGGGACTAGAGAGACGGCTCAGTGCTTAAGGCACTCACTGGTGAAGCCTAAGGACCCAGGTTTGATTCCCCAGGACCCACATAAGCCAGATGCACATGGTGTCGGGAGTTCTTTTACAGTGGCTAGAGGCCCTGGCATGCCCATTCTCTCTTTCTTTCTTAAATAAACAAATAAATAAATAAATGACTTCAAAAAAAATAAAAGAGAGACTAATTGAAAGGGGGAGGGGGAACCAGGCATGGTGGCACATGCCTTTAATCCCAGCACTTGGGAGGCAGAGATAGGAGGATTGCTATGAGTTTAAGGCCACCCTGAGATGACATAGTGAATTCCAGGTCAGAATGAGACCCTACCTCAAAAAAAAAAAAAAAAAAAGAAAGGGGGATGGAGAGAAAGAGAAGGAAGGAAGGGAAGGAAAGAGAGAGGGAGGGAGGGAAAGAGGGAAGAAGGAAGGAAGGAAGGAAGGAAGGAAGGAAGGAAGGAAGGAAGGAAGGAAGGAAACTTGATGGAGGATGGATTTGAGAGGGGGAGAATGGAAGTGGGGGAGGGAGTTATCATGGTTTATTGTCTATAATTATAGAAGCTGTCAATAAAGTTAAAAAGAGGGCTGGAGTAATGGCTTTGTGGTTAAGGCACTTGCCTGCAAAGCCTAAGGATCCAGGTTCAATTCCCTAATACCCATGTAAAGCCAGATACACAAGATGGTACATGCATGTGGAGTTTGTCTGCAGTGGCTAAAGGCTAGTACACCCAATCTCTATGTTTCTGTCTTCCTGTCTCTCTCTCAAATAAATAATTAAATAAAATAATTAAAATATTTTAATAGTTTGTTTTTATTTATGAAATAGAGAAAGTGGGAGAGAAAGAGAAAGAGAGAATGGGCACACCAGGGCCTCCGGCCACTGCAAATGATGAACTCTAGATGCATGCACCACCTTGTGCATCTGGATTATGTGGGTCCTGGGGAATTGAACCTGGGTCCCATGGCTTTGGAGGTAAGGACCTTAACTGCTAAGCCATCATTCCAACCCATTAAAATATTTTTTAAAGTTAAAAAAAATTTTTCAGTGCTAGGGTGTGGGATACCTCCAAGAGATTTGTTGGTTAGACAGACCCCTGAAGCCATCAAACAATATAAGCTATTGCAACTACTCTTGGTTGCCCACCAGAACTAGATGGTTAAACTATATTACTGAAGATCCCATATGCTTCTATTGCAGTATAAAGAAATCAAGCTGAATCTGAGCTGGAAGCTTTCTTCCAGACAGCTTTAATAACATCACCAGTAAGTGCTATGAAGGCTATGGGGCAGGGGTGGCGGTGCAGGAGAAATCATCAATAGTCTTTCTCAATTGTTGATGTGAGGGCAAAAAACCTAGGCGACAAGATGTGCCCACTGATGCAATAGTGACTCATGGGGGTACCATGAGGCCCACTCCACAGGAGTGAATTCATTCATGTCTTATACAGAAAACCTGCCCCCAAACCCACAGCTAGAATGCCACAGGCCCTGAGTTGGCAGGGGAGGGGAGGTTTACTACTGTCATTTTGCTAAATGGACATGTTATACACATCAAACTACCTTATAAATTATTTATACTGATGTTTATCAATTAGTGCTGCTCTCACTTCTGGTTAGAAAAGTTTCTTTTTGCAGTTGGTGGTGACTACTGAGTTGATTCAGACTGACTCATCAAAATGGTGAGATAGCAGGGAGTGGTGACGCACACCTTCAATCCCAGCACTTGGGAGGCAGAGGAAGGAAGATCACTGAGAGTTCGAGGCCACCCTGAGACTACATAGTGAATTCCAGGTTTGCCTGGGCTAGAGTGAGACCCTACCTTGAAAAACAAAAACAAAAAGAGGTGAGAGAATGTGACTGTGAAATACTTGGCATGAAAGGAAACATCTATATATATCACTTCATCGAAAACACAGAGAAACTCATAGATAACAATTTTGAAAAGGAAGGAAGGAGGGGAGGGAGGGAAGAAGGAAGAATATTGAGAGCCAGAAGATGGAAAGGAATGCTATGGAATGCTATATACTGGGCATGACATAGTTGTTGCACTCATGACTTCATAGCAGCTGTTACCTACACAAAATCTATACACACCTAAAGCCCATCAGTGTTTCATCATAGATGGGGAAGAGGCTCATGAGCTCTTCTATCACTTCCTGAGGAGCTACTGGCAGTTAATGGGTTTCTGGGGGACAGCAAGGTAACTCCTTCAGTGGCATAGCTACTGTTATGTTGCCCACTGCACACTTTCCAGTAAACAACCCTTTACCCATGCTCATGCAAGCAACCCTAAAAATTCAGTGGGTTATGGACATAATTTAGGATGATAATGGAAGCATTCTGAGCATGTCTATAAGGAATTTTTTAGAGTAGGCTAAATGAGGTTAGAAAATTGTCCCTAAAACTAGGTGTCACCATTCCATGGGCTAGGAGTCCGGGGAAAAGGAGAAAGTAAGCTGACCAAGAATGTCCAACTCTCTTCTTTCTTCTTGCAGACTCAATGTGACCAGATGTTTCATACTTCTGCCACCATGACTTTCTCACCATGACAGACTTGTTACATCAAACTGTGAATCAAAATAATTTCTACCTTCCTTGTTGCTTTTTTAAAAAATTATTTTATTTTATTTATTTTGAGACAGACAGAGAGAAAGACACAGATAGACAGATAATGGGCGTGGCAGGGCCTCCAGCCACTGCAACAGAACTCCAGATGCATGCACCCCCTTTGTGCATTTGGCTTACACGGGTCTTGGGGAATCGAGCCTCGAACTGGGGTCCTTTGGCTTCACAGGCAAGCATTTAACTGCTAAGCTATCTCTCCAGGCCCTTCTTTGTTGCTTTAAGAAAAAAAAATTTAGAGAGAGCAAAAGACAGAGAGAACTGGCATACCAGGGCCTCAGGCACTGAAATCAAACTTGAAACACTTGCACCACCCAGTGGCCATGTGTGACCTCTCACTTGCCTCACCTTTTTTTTTTCCCCGAGGTAAGGTCTTACTTTAACCCAGGCTGACCTGGAATTCACTAGGTAGTCTCAGGGTATCCTTGAACTCACAGCACCACCACACCCAGCCACTTGCCTCACCTTTGTGAGTCTGGTTAACATGGGATCTAAAGAGTAGAATATGGATCCATAAGCTTCACAGGCAACCACCTTAACCACTAAGCCAGCTCTCTAGCCCTCTTTGTTGCTTTTATCAGATATCTGTCATAGCAATGACAAAAGTAGCTAATAAAGTCACAAACAAAACTTTTCAAAGACATCACGATGGGTGTGGCAGTGCATGCCTTTCACCTTAGCATCCTGGGCTAGAGCAAGACCCTATCTAGAAAACAAAACAAGGGGCTAGAGAGATGGCTCAGAGGTTAAGGCGCTTGCCTACAAATCCAGATTAACCAGGTTTGATTCCCCAGTACCCACATAAAGTTGGATACACAATGGCGTATGCATCTGGAGTTTACAGCTGCTGGAGGCCTTGGTGTGCACAGCACATTCTATCTGTCTGACTCTTCTATCTCTATCTGCTTGCAAATAAATAAATAAAATTTTTAGTATTTATTTATTTGCTTAATAGAGACAAAGAAGGGGGAGAGAGAGAATGGGCACACCAGAGTCTTTAGCCAATGTAAACAAACTCCAGACGCATGTGCCACCACCATGTGCATCTGGTTTATATGGGTACTGGGGAATCGAACCTTGAACTGGAGTTCTTAGACTTCACAGGCAAGCACTTAATCACTAAGCCATCTCTCCAGCCCAAATAATTTTTTTTTTTAAAGAAATAAAACAGGGCTGGAGAGATGGCTTAGCAGTTAAGGCATGTGCATGCAAAGCCAAAGGATCCCACTTTGACTCTCCAAGACCCACATAAGCCAGAAGCACAAGGGAGTTCGTTTGCAGTGGCTGGAGGCCTTGGTGTGCCCATTCTCTCTCTTAAGAAAGTAAAGGAAGAAAAGTTCATTCTCTGAAAGGAAGGAAAGGAAGGAAGGAAAAGAAAGGAAGGAAGGGAAGGGAGGGAGGGAGGGAGGGAGGGAACAATAAACAACAAGACATCAAAGATGGAAAGATGGGGCTGGAGCGATGGTTCCGTAGTTAAAAGGTGCTTGCTTGCAAAGTATGACTGCCCAGGTTCAATTCACCAGAACCCATATAAAGCCAGATGCACAAAGTGGTGCTTCTTTCTTGAGTCTCACTCTCTCTACCTCTCTTGCTTAAATAAATAAAAAATTTTTTGGTTTTTCAAGGCAGGGTCTCGCTCTAGCCCAAGCTGACCCAGAATTCACTATGCAGTCTCAGGCTGGCCTCGAATTCATAGCAATCTTCCTACCTCTGCCCTCCAAGTGCTGGGACCAAAGGTGTGTGCCATCCAGTTAATAAATAATTTTTTAAAAGACATCAAAGGGCTGGAGAAATGACTCAGCAGTTAAAGGCACTTACTTGCAAAGCCTGCCCTGGGTTCGATTCCCTAGTACCCATGTAAAGGTAGACACACAAAGCAGCACATGCATCTGGAGTTATCTGCAGTACTAAGAGGCCCTAGTGTGCGCATTTCCTTGGTCTAAAATAAATAAGTAAAAAAATATTTGGGGCTGGAGAGATGGCTTACCAGTTAAGGTACTTGCCTGTGAACTCCAGTTCAAATCTGCAGGTCCCTCATAAACCAGATGCACAGTAACGCAAGTGTACAATGTCACACATGGGCACAAGGGGCACACATGTCTGGAGTTCATTTCAACAGCTGAAGGCCTGGATGCACCCATTCTCTCTCTCTCAAGTAAACAAAAAGTTTTTTTTTTTTTTGGTTTGGTTGGTTTTGAAGTAGGGTTTCACTCTAGCTCAGGCTGACCTGTAATTCACTATGTAGTCTCAGGGTGGCCTCAAACACATGGTGATCCTCCTACCTCTGCCTCCTCAGTGCTGGGATTAAAGGTGTGAGCTACCCTGCCCAGCAATAAAGTGGTTTTTTTAAAAGACATCAGAGCGAGATATGGTGGTGCAAGCATTTAATCCCAGCACTCGGGAGGCTGAGGTAGAGGACTGCCATGAGTTCAAGGCCGCCCTGAGACTACATAGTGAATTCCAGATCAGCCTGGGCTAGAAGCAAGAGCCTACCTTGAAAAACAACAACAAAAAAGACATCAAGGTTGGAGAGGTGGCTCAGCGGTTAAAGGCACTTGCTTGCAAAGCCTGACAGCCTGTGATTGATTCCCCAGTAGCCATATGATGACAGATGCAAAAATGTGGTACATGTGTCTGGAGTTCCTTTGCAATGGCAGGAAGTCTTGACATGCTCATTTCCCTCCTCCCCTTGCTTGCAAATAAAAAAATAAAAATGTTTTAAAAAGAGAAAGAGAAATCAGGGGCTGGAGAAATGGCTTATCAGTTAAGGTACTTGCAGATTTGATTCCACAGTACCCATATAAGCCAGATGCACAAGGTGGCACATGTGTCTGGAATTTGTTTGCACTGGTTGGAGGCCCTGATGCACTCATTTTCTCTATCTGCCTCCTTCTCTTTCAAATAAATGAAACATTCTTTAAAAAAAAATTAGAAAGACATCAAAGTAAAAAGAGGTCTAAATTGGGAAGAAAAATAGGGTTCAGTGGGAGAGGGAGTGAGGCAAGAGAAGATAATGGCAAGGGAAATGTGATCAATTTTCAAATAAACAAACATACAAAGCCTGTAATAAGCCTAAACAAGGAAGTGAATGACACCTATAATGAAAGCTTTAAACACTCAAGAGACAAGCTGAAGAAGGTTGATGAATTCGAAGGATCAATATTGTAAAAATGGCAATGTTCACAAAAAAATCTACAAATTCAATGCAATCTCAAGGTAAATTCCCAAAAAAATTCTTTTACAGAAGTAGAAAAAAAAAAAACAATATTAAAATTGATTTGGAAGCACAAAGAAAATCTCAAAAGCCAGAGTAATCATGAACAAAACAAGTTAGGAGGTATCACTATAGTTGATTTCAAGTTCTATTACAGGCCATAATAACAGAAACAGCATGGCACTGGCACAAATACAGACAAGCAATAGATGATCCAGACATGAACCCATGCAGCTATAGCCACCTGGTTTTTTATAAAGTTGCCAAAAATGCTCACTGGAAAAAGACAGTTACTTTAACAAATGTATGTCCACTTTAAAAAACTAGATATCCACAGGCACAAGAAAGAAACTAGATCCTTATTTCTCACCTTGCACAAAAATGAAATACAGAGGACTGGAGAAATGGCTTAGTGGTTAAGGTGCTTGCCTGCTAATCCTAAGGACCCAGGTTCGATTCCCCAGTACCCACATAAGCCAGATGCATGTGGTGGTACATGCGTCTGGAGTTTGTTGCAGTGACTAGAGGCCCTGTTGTCCATGGTCCCTCTCTCTAATAAGTAAATAAGATATATTTTTTAAAAAAAATCTTTAAGGCTGGAGAGATGATGGTTCAGTGGATAAGACACTTGCCTGTAGAGCCTAAGGAAACAGGTTCAATTACCCAGTACCCACATAAAGCCTGATGAACAAAGAGGCACATGTATCTGGAGTTCATTCTTCTGCAGCAGCTGGAGGCCCTGGGTTGCCCATTTTAGGAAAAAAAGAAGTACAAATGGATTAAAGGTTTCTTTAAAAAAATTTTTTTTGTTTATTTGAGAGAAAGAGAAAGAGGCAGATACATATATAGAGAGAATGGCATGCCCGGGCCTCCAGCCACTACAAATGGAGTGCAGATGCAAGCGCTCCCTTGTGTATCTGGCTTATGGGTACTAAGGAATCGAACCAGGGTCCTTAGGCTTTACAGGCAACGGTCTTAAGCACTAAGCCATCTCTCCAGCCCAGATTAAAGACTCTTATATAAAGCCTAAAACTCTCAAATTGCTAGAGAAAAAAGTAAAGGAAACAACGTCAAGATATAGGGACTATGTGAGTTAGAATGAATTCTGGTTGCTCAGGAAAGACTAACAATTAACAAATGGAACCTTGTAAGAATAAAGTTTCTGTTTACCAAAGGAAACAGTTTACTGAGTGGAATTGCAGCCTACAAAACGGAAGAAACTTTGTTCCAGCCATACATCTGAAAGAGAATTAATATCTATAATATAAAACGAACTCAAAAAAATTTAAACAACACAACTCTCAAGTATTTTAAAAACAGGGCTAGAGAAATGGTTCAGTGGTTAAAGGCTCTTGCTTGCAATGCCTGATATACCTGATCTGATTCGCCAGTACCCAAGTGATGCATACATCTGGAGTTCATTTACATCAGCAGGAGGCCCTAGTATACTCAATACTCTATCTCATATAAATAAATAAAATAAATAAATAAACAAATAAAAATAGTTAACAAAAAATGCTGGTAAAGGGACTTCACCCACTTCTGCCTTCTTATGGGAAGGAACTCTTTTTTCTGTTGTTGGTTTTCGAGGTAGGGTCTCGTTCAAGCCTAGGCTGACCTAGAATTCACTATGTAGTCTCAAGCTGGCCTCAAACTCATGGTCATCCTACCTAGGCCTCCTGAGAGCTGGGGATTAAAGGTGTGCATCACCACGCCCAGCTCAGCAGTTCTTTATATCTCGCTTCTTTCCTTCTCTTAATCTAATAAAATCTTTCTAAACCGTTATAAAAGAATGCTGGTGAAGAACTGGGAAGATGGCTCCGTGGTTAAGGGTAATTACTTGCAGAACCTGATGGCCTGGGTTCAGTTTCCTAGTAGCCACACGAAGCCAGATGCATAAAATGGCCCATGCAACTGGAGTTCCTTTGCAGTGGCAAGAGGCCTGGCATGCCCTTATTCCCTCTCCTGCTCCTCATTCATAAAAAAATATATAAATAAAAAATTTTTAAAGGGCTAGAGATATGGCCTAGCAGTTAAGGAGCTAGCCTGAGAAGCCTAAGAAGTCATGTTCAAATCTCCTGGTCCCATGTAGCCAGATGCACAACACAAGTGTGCAATGTCACAAATGCACCATAAGGGGGCACATGTATCCACTGGAGTTCATTTCCAGTGGCTAAAGGCCCTGGTGTGCCCACTCTCTCTCTCTCAAAATTTATTTATTATTATTGTTATTATTATTATTGGTTTTTCAAGACAGAGTCTCACTCTAGTCCAGGCTGATGTGGAACTCACTATGTAGTCTTAGGGTGGGCTGAAACTCACATCGATCCACCTACTTCTGCCTCCCATGTGCTGGGATTAAAGGCATGCGCCACCACGCCTGGCTCAAAATAATTTTTTTAAAAAGGTACGTGCTGGGCATGGTGGTGCATGCCTTTAATCTCAGCACTCGGGAGACAGAGGTAGGAGGATCACCATGAGTTTGAGGCCACTCTGAGAATACAGAGTGAATTCCAGGTCAGCCTGGGCTAAAGTGAGACCCTACTTGAAAAAAAAAAAAAAAAAAAAAAAAAAAAAAAAAAAAAAAAAGAAATGTAAAAGAAAATTAAAAAACAAACAAAAAGAATCCTAGTGAAAGGGAAGGAAAGGATGTCCAACCTCCTCCCAATGAGCTATTAGGAAGATCCCTGACCCCCCAAAAACAATATAGACTATTATCAATGCTCTTAGTTGCCTACCAGAACTAGATGTTAAGACCTATAAGTGAAATACCACTTGTGCTGGGCATGGGAGGCAGAGGTAGGAGGACTGATGTGAGTTCGAGTCCATCCTGAGACTACATAGTGAATTTCAGATCAGCCTGGGCTTCAGTTGGAACTGGGGCAGAGCGAGAAGCTTCTTTGGTGGAAGGTGCTATTCAGGCTACAGGGGATAAACTACACAACCAGCCACGCAAAATGTGCCCAAAAGGTCAATAAGTGTCATGACTGTTATGGAGTTAACTACCTGCTCTGACTGGATGTGAGGACCATTCCAAGAGGAAATTCACTCTTGGTACTGAAAATGTAGGGAGTATAACATCCCTATATCTAAGGAGAAAAGCTATTACTACTATATGACTAAATGGGTATGTTGTAGCCTTCAAACTGCCCTCTACATATTTGTCAATGCTCATGGTAATCCTGTTCTGCTCTCGTGTTTAGTTACAGAAGCTGTCTTTTTGCAGCTGATGGTGACTACTAGGGAGACTGAAAACTCAAATTGATGAGAGTACATGACTTTAGAATGCTCAGTGTGGGCTGGTGAGATAGCTTAGTGGTTAAGGTGCTTGCCTGCAAAGCCAAAGGACCCAGGTTCAATTCCCTAGGATCCACATAAGCCAGATGCACAGGGTGGCACATGCATCTGGAGTTTGTTTGCAGCAGCTAGAGGCCCTGGTGTGCCAATTCTCTCTCACACACAAATAAATAAGTAGAATGCTCAGTGCTAAATGAGCATTCATTCCAAGTTAAAGGGAACACTGTGGAAGAAAGGGTAGGAAAAAAAATTAAGAGGCAGCCAGAGGATAGGAAGGAGTGATGTCTTATGGACATGTCATGGTGACATAGTTATTACATTCATGACCTCACAGTGATTGTCAATACCTTCACACAACCTGCCCAAAATTGGGCCCATCAATATTCCATCATGACCAGGTGTGGTGGTGTATGCCTTTAATCTCAGCATTCAGGAGGCCGAGCTAAGAAGATTGTTGTGAGTTTGAGGCCATCCTGGGACTATACAGTGAGTGTGAGGCCAGCCTGGGGTAGAATGAGACCCTACTTCAAAAAAAAAGAAGGGGGTTTACCCCCTTCTGCCTTCTCATGGGCAGGAGCTCTCTGTACTTTCTCTTTGATTTTCTTAATCTAAAGTCTCACTAAGAAAGAAAAAGAAAGAAAGAAAGAAAGAAAGAAAGAAAGAAAGAAAGAAAGAAAGAAAGAAAGAAAGAAGAAAGAGAGAGAGATAACAGAGCTGGAGAGATTGCTCAGTCTTTAAGGCACTTGCCTGAGAAGCCTAAGGACCCAGGTTCAATTCCCAGTACCTACATAAGCCAAATGCACAAGGTGTGCATACATCTGGTTTGTTTGCAATGGCTGGAGGCCCTGGTGCACACACCCATTCTCTCTATTTGCCTCTTCCTCTCTCAAATAAATAAATAAATAAATAAATAAATAAATAAATATTTTAAAAATTCTTTTCCATCACCTTAAAGGCGAATGAAGATGAAGATATCCCTTTACAAGTGTTAACATCAAGGCACTTGAAACTTACTATTAAATACATGAGCACCTATTATGTCATAGACCAGCCTGAGCTACAACAAAAACAAAAAAATAGAAAATAGAAAAGCACACACACACAAAAGAACTATATTGAAAATGGTCCATGGACACTGCTACCTGAGACTTGATACGCCTTGTTCTCTTTGGCAGAATATTCATTCTTGTGCCCGGCTCTGGGGAGGTCTGAATATCAGTGCTAGGAGCGTCAGGCTCCACTTTTTCTTTAAGATCTAAATCAGACATCTGTACACCCTGAAAGATTAGAGCACAGCAAGAGAGCAGATTCACTGATGAGAAATCAAGTTGATACTAAATGGAAAATAATAGATTTCTAGTAAGTCCCTGAAACTACATGAATCCAGATGATGATTCTGACCTCAAATTGATCAACAAGCTCAAAACAACTCTATCAAGCTGGGCATGGTGGTGCACGCCTTTAATCCCAGCACTCGGGAGGCAGAGGTAGGAGGATCACCGAGAGTTCGAGGCCACCCAGAGACTACATAGTTAATTCCAGGTCAGCCTGGACCAGAGTGAGACCCTACCTCGAAAAAATCGAAAAAACAAAAACAAAACCAAAAAAAAAACACAACTCTATCAAAATCCCAAGTAGTAGTTCTAGAGTCTATTTGTTCATTTTTGAGATAGAATCTCCTGCTTCAAATTTCCTATGTAGCAAAGGATGACCTTGCACTCCTAATCCTCCTGCCTCCACTTCCTATAAGCTGAGATTATAAGCATGTACCACTTCATCTTGCCTTTAGTAGAATTATTTCTTTTTTTGGTAGAAATAGAAAGTTGATTCTAAAATTGTTGTGAAGGCCGGGCATGGTGGCTCACACCTTTAATCCCAGTACTTGGGAGGCAACTGGAGCAATATGCTATAATAAATGTTTTATGAGGCTGGAGAGATGGCTTAGCAGTTGGAGTGCTTGCCTGCAAAGCCCAAGGACCCATGTTCAACTCTCCAGATCCCATGTTAGCCAGATGCAGAAAGGTGAGGCAAAGTGCAAGGTCGCACATGCCCACTAAGTGGCACAAGCATCTGGAGTTCAATTGCAGTGACTGAGACCGTGGCGCACCAATTCTCTTTCTCCAAAAAAAAAAAAAAAAAATTATATGAATGGTGTCTCTTACACTCAAAATACTTTATTATACTTTCACCTTTTTACCTGATTTTATTTCTCTAAATGTAGAGCTTCTTTTATTTTTTTTTATTTTTATTTTTATTTTTGTTTTTTTTTTTTTTTCTTTTTTTTCTTCTTCTTTTTTTTTTCTTTTTTTCTTCTTTTTCTTGTCCTTTTTTTTTTTCTCATAGAGCTTCTTTTAGCATGCTGACAACATTGTTGTTACTGTACTCTTGGTTATTTTCAAGTAAAATAAGGGTGGCTTAAACATCAGCACTGTAATTAGGAGATGGTTTCTAAAGAACTAAAAGATGGATAAAGATATGATAACCAGGGCATAAGTGTGCAAGACTCCATCATATTATCCAAAGTATAATGCAACTTGAAAGAAAAGAATTATATATTTCTGGAATTTTCCATTAAATATTTTCAGATCATGGCTAAGCAAGATAACTGAAACCATAGAAAGTAAAACCATATATAACAGAAAGATCAATGGAACAATATACACTACAGAAATAGGTCCAAACAGGAGAATCAGAAGTTTAAGACCAGCCTGATGTATATCAGATTCTAACTCAAAAACAAAACAAAAGAAAAAAGAAAACAAACAAAACAAATATTCCAAAAGCTTAAATTCTGAAAACTTATTTCAAATAATCTTTCATTTCCATTGTCCATCTTGTAAACCACCAAAAAAATAGGTGTGATAACCTTTCCCTCTCAAATTTTGGTGCCTAGAAAAATGTTTCCCACCTTGCTAATGCAAATAGGTAGTTTAACATGACCATGATTTGAGGTTTATATTTGGCAAATTGGATTTATGTACTCTGAACAATGATGTATCTCACCATAAGGCTGACACCAGACTGGAAAAGCTCATATGGGTAGAGAATTCTTTCATAGTGTGACTTCAAAAGAGATCCAGTTCCTTTTCCTGGCAGATATCCCAAGCGACTCCCCACTTTAGACCATTTCTTCTCTTTGGTGACTATTTCAAAACCTCCTTTGCTGGCAACAACCTGAAAAGAAAGCAGTAGATATTCAGAGAAAGAAGACAGACTCAAGCATCCCAACTTTTATTTTATACAATCTCAAATGAAGATAAGCTTCTTTCCCCAGGGCTGGGAATGTGGCTCAATTGGTAGAGTGACTGTCTAGCATATTGAAAGCCCTGGATTTAATCCCTACATCCCATAACCTGGATGTGGTAGTGCACACATGTAATTCTGGCACTCTAGGAGGTAGAGGCAAGAGGATCAGAAGTTCAAGATCTTCCTTAGCTACATAGTACATTTAAGGCCAATCTGAGCTACATTGACACCTTTTTTCAAAAAGTTTCTTTCCACTGCACATGGTGGCACATGCCTTTAATCCCAGCATTTGGGAGGCAGAGGTAGGAGGATTGCCATGAGTTCGAGGCCACCCTGAGACTACAGACTGAATTCCAGGTTGGCCTGGGCTACAGCCAGACCTTATCTCAAAAAACAAAAACAAAAGATGTTTCTTTCCCCTAAATTTTAAGCAAAGAAAGTAAATTTTAGCATCCTAACTCTGTATCTTGCCTAAATATTAAAAAAATTATTCTGGTCTCAACTAGGCACAATGACTTATCCCTATTATCCCAGCACTCAGAACGGTTAAGGAAGGTGCAATTCTTTGGAGTTCGAGGTTAGACTGGGCTACACAGTGAATTTTATGTCAGCATAAGCTAAAGTTAGACCTTGCTTCAAAAAGGAAAAAGATTCTAGATTTATTTTTCAAATTTCATTAAACAAATATATGACTAAATGATATTTTGCTAACATACAAAGAAATAAGAATAATTTTTAGAGGTATTAAACCCTAAAGTTAATATAATTGGGTCAACCTAGTCCAAATACACGTATTCAAAAGGTTGGAAAGATGGCTCCATTGGTAAACTGCTTGCCACACAAGCACGAGGACCTGAGCCTGATCACCAGGACCCAGGTAAAATGCTAGGTGAGGGGTTGGGGAGATGGCTTAGTAGTTAAGACACTTGCCTGCAAAGCCTAACTACCTGAGTTTGATTCCTTAGTACCCATATAAAGCCAGGTGCATCAAGTGGTGGATACATCTGGAGCCTGTAACTACTAGAGGTCCTCGAGCTCTCATTCCTTGTTTCTATTCCCACTCTCTCTGCTTACAAATAAATAAGTAAAAAGAATGAGGGGGGAGGCTGGAGAAATGGCTTAGTGGGAAAGGAGTTTGCCTGTGAAGCCTAAGGACCCAGGTTCAATTCCCCAGTACTCACATAGGCCAGATGAACAAGGTGGAGTATGTGTCTGGAGTTTGTTTGCAGTGATTAAAGAGGCTTGGGTCTCTATCTGGCTCTTTCTCTTTCAAATAAATAAAAATTTAAAAAATATATTTTTGTTTTTTCTGAGGTAGGGTCTTGCTTTAGCCCAGGTAACCTGGAATTCACTATGTAGTCTAAGATGACGTAGAACTCGTGGCAATCCTCCTAGCTCTGACTCCCAAGTGCTGTTGTAATTAAAGGTGTACACTACCATGCTCAGCTCCCCAATAATTTTTTTTTTTTTGGTTTTTCAAGGTAGGGTCTCACTCTAGCCCAGGCTGACCTGGAATTCTTTAGTAGTCTCAGTGATCCTCCTACCTTTGCCTCCCAAGTGCTGGAATTAAAGGCATACATCACCACACCCAGCTCAAATAAATCTTTAAAATAATGTTCCAACTAAAGTTAGTCCAAGCCCAGATAAATTCACTGGTAAATTCTACCAGACCTTCACACCAATGCTTTTCAAACTTTTCCAGGGCTGGAGATATGGCTTAGCGGTTAAGGCACTTTCCTTAAAAGCAAAAGGACCTACATAAGTCAGATGCCTAAGGTGATACATGCGTCTGGAATTCGTTTGCAGGGGATGTAGGCCCTAGCATGCCCATTCCCCACACCCCGCACCCCATGCTTCTTTCTCTCCATCAAATAAATAAAAATTAAATCAAATTAAAACTAAAAAGAACAAAACAAAACATTTCCATAAAATAGGAATACTACCAAGCTCTTTTTTGTGTGCATGGTTTTTCAAGGTAAGGTCTCACTCTAGCCCAAGGCTGACCTGGAATTCACTAAGTAGTCTCAAGATGGGCTCAAACTCATGGTGATCCTCCTGTCTCCTCCTATCTCCCTCCCTAGTGCTGGGATTAAAGGCATGTGCCACCATGCCCGGCCCAAACTCCTTTTTTGAAGCCAGTATTACCCTGATACCAAAACCAAACAAAGACACAACAACAAAAATTACAGACCAATGTCCCTCATGAATATAGATGCAAAATTCTCAACAAATACTGACTGGCAAACAGAATATAAGAATACAACAGAAAGATCATTCACCTGACCAAGTAAGATTTATCCCAGAGATGCAAGGATGGCTCAACTTATGCAAAACAATAAATATAATATACTATATAAATGGTCTGAAGGACAAAAATCACATAATCATCTCAATAGATGCAGAAAAGGCATTTGACAAATCCAACATCCCTTCATGATAAAAGAACTAAGGATACTGGAAATAGAATGAACAGATCTCAACATAATAAAAGCTATTTATGACAAACCTATAGCCAACATTATACTAAATGGGGAAAAACTCAAAGCATTTCTAATAAAATAAGGAAGAAGACAAGGGTGCCCACTGTCCCCAGCTATTTTTGGTTTTGTTGTTGTTTTCTGGGAGGGGGGTTGAGGTAGAGTCTCACTGTAGTGACCTGGAATTCACTATGTACTTTCAGGGTGGCCTCAAACTCACAGAAATCCTCCTACCTCTGCCTCCCAAGTGCTGAAATTAAAGGTGTGCACCACCAGGCTCAGCTCCAAGTTTTATTTAATATAGTACTGGAAGTCTTAGCTATGTCAATGAGACAAACTGGAAAGGAAGAGGTCAAATTATTATTATTCATAGATGATATAATTCTATACATAAGGGTCCCTGAAGACTTTACCAGCAAACTGTTGGAGCTGCTAAACATTTTCAGCAAAGTAGGATGATACAAAATTAGCACATCCATTAGCCTTCCTATATACCAACAACAAAAAAAAAAGTGCTGAGGATGAAATCAGGGAATCACTCCCATTCACAACTGCTTGAAAAAAATAAAGTGCCTTGGAGGCGCGGGGTTGCAGAGGCGCAGGCTGAGCAGTTCTGCACTCCTAGCCCACATGTGTGAGGACAGAGTGTCCCTGGGCTGGTGGAGGTGGTGGGGAGAGAGGGCTGGCACAGTTCATTCCTAAGGTGCTCTGCGGAGCCGGCAGCGACATGCGCAGCCTGCTGTACTTCTGCCTTGGCCAGGTGGTGCAGGACTTCAGCAGCGGCTCCAAGCAACTGGGTATTCCCACAGCGAATTTTCCTGAACAAGCAGTAGACAGTCTTCCAGCTGATGTGTCCACTGGCGTTTATTATGGTTGGGACAGTGTTGGAAGTGGAGATGTCCATAAGATGGTGGCGAGTATCGGTTGGAACCCATACTACAAGAATATTAAAGTCCATGGAAACTCACATCACCCATACCTTCAAAGAGGACTTCTATGGAGAAATTCTCAATGTGGCCATTGTTAGTTACCTCAAAACTTTGATTCTTTTCTTTCTTTTTTTTTTCTTTTTTTCTTTCTTTTTTTTTTGGTTTTCCTAGTTAGGGTCTCACACCAGCTCAGGCTGACCTGACTCAGGGTGGCCTCGAACTCACGGAAATCCTCCTACCTCTGCCTCCTGAGTGGTAGGATTAAAGGCATGCGCCACCACGCCCAGCAAAACTTTGATTCTTTACAGGCACTCATTTCAGCAATTCAAGGTGATACTTTGAAGAAGTAAGAAATGACTAGACTTACCAGAACATTTGAAACTCAAAACTGACAATTTCATCTAGGTTTCTAAAGGCAAAATTATGAAGGGCCACTGATGAAAAACTACCTTATTTATTTATTTACTGTTTGCTAAAACTTTGCTGCTCATAACTGCAGTCAAATCTTAGTTGTATTTTGAAAGTCAAACATTTTCCCACAGCTGTGAATTAGTTTAAACACAGTACAAGGTAGTTTCTTTGTTATTTTACTTTTAAATCCATTATGCTATAGTACTAAAAAAAAATTCATTTAAAAGTCAAGATTCGGGGGCTGGAGAGATGGCTTAGGGGTTAAGGCGCCTGCCTCCTAAGCCTAAAAACACTGGTTCCAATCTCCAGCAGTTCCAATCTCCAGGTCCCACATTTAGCCAGATGCAAAGTGACGCAAGGGCGCAATGCCGCACTTGACCACAAGGGAGCGCACACATCTGGATTTCGCTTGCAGCAGCTGAGACACTGCTGGCGCGACCCATCTCTGTCTTCCTCTCCCCCTCTCTCTGTCTCTCTCCAAAAAAATAATTAAAAAAATAAAATAAAAAGTTTTAAAAGTCAAGATTCTTTTTGTGTTATATGTTCACTAAAATGAACCCAAGAAAGATGTTGTCTTATAATGGAAATAAAATATATGAAGTATGGGTGTTTAGCAAGTACACTGAGGCTAACCTGGGACTACAGAGTCAATTCCAGGTCAGCCAGGCTACAGCAAGGCCTTCCCTAAAAATAAAAGTCAATAATGAAATGAAAACTGGTTTCTTATGGTAAAATACCAGTGTGTGTATATGTATACAGCATCTGTTGCTAAACAGAGAGGGCCCTAAAAGTAAATGCATCTAAAAATGTACAATAAGCCCAAGGAAAACCCAGACTGTTTTAAGCATTCTTATTACAGACGTGAAGATGTGTGTCGTGTCTCACTTGTGGTCCTTGTGAGCTCCTTTATCCTAGTGTCTGTTTCTAGAGCTGCTGCAATTTGAAGTGGCCTAGAACCTGTCAGATTTTTTAGGATGGTAAATGATCTTGTTTTACTGTTGTGTTTTTAGAGTATTCTTGTCATTTAACATTTTCTGGACTTGGGCTTTGGCTTTAAGGGACTGTCTCGCTTACACCCACTTGGAACAGCCTGTGGTGGGCATCTCAGATTGCCTGTGACTGTCAGCTACTCCCTCACTGTGGATGGTGGGGAAGTGTATTTCTGCCTTGCACCTTCAGAAAAAAACAACACACTTTATTTACAGGCTGCCTTCCTCAGGAGGTCATGAGCACAAAGCCAGTAATTTGTATGTACTATTTCTTAAACAAAATACTTTATCCCCATAGGAACACTGCCATAAAATAGATTTTTTTTTAAATTATGGTCCTATGTTCCAAAGCAAAATCTAAGCCTGGTTCGCTGCTCATTGTGTTCTCATTAAGTGTGTTCACTAATGTTTCCTTCCATTTTGTTAAACAGCCATTGCTTTGGGAAATCATGGTATGTTCTTCAGGGGTTAGTTGTCTGAATTTTTAAAACTATACTACACCTGGTGTGGTGGCACACCTTTGCACTTTTGGTCCCAGCACTCAGAAGGGTCACAATGAGTTCAAGGGCAGCCTGGACTAGAGTAAAACCCTGCCTCGATAAATAAATAAATAAATAAATAAAGTATTGTTTATGTATTTAAGAAATTGCAGTATTATCTTCTTGATTAAACATTCTCAGGCCTTGAAAATAAAATAAAATAAAATAAAATAAAATAAAATAAAATAAAATAAAATAAAATAAAATAAAATAAAGAAAAACACAATGAAAACTTTAAAACACTCAAGAGAGAAATTGCAGAAGACCCTAGGAAATAGAAAGACATCCCATGTTGATGGATTGGAAGACTCAATATTATGAAAATGTCAATCTTACCAAAAGCAATCTATACATTTAATGCAATCCCCACCAAAATTCCAATGGCATTCTTCACCAAAATAGAAAAAAAAAGTGCAAAATTCACTTGGAAGCATAAAAAAACTCAAATAGCCAAAGCAAGTCTGAGCAACAAAAATAAGGATGGTTGTATCACTATACCTGATGTTAAGATATATTACAGAGCCATAGTAACAAAAACAGCATGGAGCCAGGCATGGTGGCACAAACCTTTAATCCGAGCACTCAGGAGGCAGGAGGATAAGTTATGTAAATTCAAGGCCACCCTGAAACTACATAATGAATTCCAGGCTGCCTGGGTGAGAACAAGCCCCTATCTCAAAAACAACAAAAAGCCAGGCGTGGTGGCGCATGCCTTTAATCCCAGCACTTGGGAGGCAGAGGTAGGAGGATCACCATGAGTTCGAGGCCACCCTGAGACTACATAGCTAATTCCAGGTCAGCCTGGACCACAGTGAGACCCTACCTTGAAAAACCAAATAAAAAAAAAAAAAAAAGGGGGGGGGGGACTGGAGGGAGAAGCTTAGTGGTTAAGGCATTTGCCTACAAAGCCAAAGGACCCAGGTTTGATTCCCTAGGACCCACATTAGCCAGATGTACAAGGTGGTGCATGCATCTGGAGTTCATTTGCAGTGGCTATAAGGCCCTGATGCACCCATTTTTTTCTCTCTCTCTCTTTCTCTCTGTCAAACAAATAAATAAAAATAAAATTAAATTTAAAAAGCCAGGCATGGTAGCACATGCCTTTAATCCTAGCACTTGGGAGGCAGAGGTAGGAGGACTGTTGTAAATTGGAGGCCACCAGGTCAGCCTGAACTAGAGGGAGAACCTAACTCGAAAAACAAACAAAAAACCCAGCATGGTACTAGCACAAAAAAGACCGGAGCCGGGCAGGCATGGTGGCACATGCCTTTAATCCCAGCACTCAGGAGGCAGAGGTAGAAGGATTGCCGTGAGTTTGAGGCCACCTTGAGACTACATAATTAATGCCAGGTCAGCGGGCCAGAGGGAGACCCTACCTCGAAAAACCAAAAAAAGAAGAAAGAAAGAAAGAAAGAAAGAAAGAAAGAAAGAAAGAAAGAAAGAAGGAAAGAAAGGAGGGAGGGAGGGAGGGAGGGAGGGAAAAAGAAAGAAAGATCAGTTGGTAAATGGAAAAGAATAGAGGACCCAGATGTAAACCCAGACAGTTACAGCTATGATTTTGAGAGAAAAAAAAAAAAAAGACAGATATTCACTGGAGAAAAGATAGCCTCTTTAACAAATGGTGCTGGGAAAACTAGATATCTGTATGTAGAAAAATGAAAATAGATCCTTAACTCTCACCCTGCACAACAATCAAATCCAAATGGATCAAGCACCTTAATATCAGACCCAAAACTCTTAAAAACTCCTACAGGAAAATATAGGAGAAACACTTCAACATACTGGCCTAGGCAATGACTTTCTGAATATAACCCCAGTTGCTCAGGAAATGAAACCACTATTGAACCACTGGGACCTCATGAAATTAAAAAAAAAAAAAAAACTTTTGTACAACAATGCACATTGTGAATACAGCAAAGAGGCAACCTACAGAATGGGAGAAAATCTTTGCCAGCTATACATCTGACAAAGGCTTAATATCTAAGATATACAAAGAGCTGGAGCAATGGCTCAGCCATTAAGGCACTTGCCTACATGAAGGCACTTGCCTGCAAAGCCTAACAACCAGAGTTCCATTGCCAAGTACCCATGTAAAACCAGATGCACAAGATGGCACATGCATCTGGAGTCTGTTGGCTCTGAGTTTGAGGCCACCCTGAGACTACATAGTGAATTCCAGGCCAGCCTGGCTAGACTAGAAAAGACCCTACTACCTCAAAAAAAAAAAAAAAAAAACCAGGACTGGAGAGATGGCTTAATAGTTAAGACGTTTGCCTACAAAGCCAAAGTACCTAGTTTCCATTCCCCAAGACCCATGTAAGCCAGATGTACAAGGTGGCACATGTGTCTGGAGTTTGTTTATAGCAGCTGAATGCCCTAGCATGCCAATTCTCTCTCCCTCTATCTGCCTCTCTCTAATAAACAAAATAAAATAAATTAAAAAAACTGCACAGTACATTCTCAAAAGAAGAAATATTGATGCCAATAATCATCTAAAAACATGTTCTATATCCTTAGCCATCAGGAAAATGCAGATTAAAACTACTGTGAGGGCTGGAGAGATTGCTTAGTGGTTAAAGCGCTTGCCTGCTAAGCCTAAGGAACAATGTTTGACTCTCCAGGTCCCACATGAGCCAGAATCACAAAGTGATGCAAGCGTGCAAGGTAACACATGAGCACATGAAGGTTGAGCATGCGTCTGGAGTTTGATTGTGGTGGCTAGGGGCCCTGGTATGTCAATTCCCACTCTCTTGAGTGTTCTCTCATTAAAAAAAAAGGGGGGGGGCTGGAGAGATGGCTTAGCAGTTAAGGCGCCTGCCTACTAAGCCTAAGAACGCTGGTTCCAATGTCCAGCGGTTCCAATCTCCAGGTCCCACGTTTAGCCAGATGCAAAGTGATGCAAGGGTGCAGTGCCGCACTAGCCCACAAGGGGGCTCACACATCTGGATTTCGTTCACAGCAGCTGAGACTGCTGGTGCGCTCATCTCTGTCTCCCTCTCCCTCTCTGTCTATCTCTCTCTGTGTCTCTCTCCAAAAATAAATAAAATAATTTTTAAAAATTTAAAAATAAAAAAAAGGGGGGTGGAGCTTGACTCAAAAAAAAAAGAAAGCAAGGGATGGGGGCACACCCCTTTAATCCCAGCACTTGGAAGGCAGAGGTAGGAAGATCACAATGAGTTCGAGGCCACCCTGAGACTACATAGTGAATTCCAGGTCAGCCTGGGTTAGTGAGATCCTACCTCAAAAAACAAAGAAGAAAAGGAAGAAGACAACGACGAAGAAGACGACGACTACTTTGAGATTTCATCTCACTCCTGTCAGAATGGCTATCATAAATAAATGATAATAAAGGCTGGCAAAAATGTGGAAAAAGGGCTGGAGAGATGGCTTAGCATTAGAAGCACTCGCCTGCAAAGATTAAGGATTCAGGTTTGATTCCCCAGTACCCACGTAAGCTAGATGGCGCATGTGTCTGGAGTTCATTTGCAGTGGCTAGAGGCCCTGGCGCACCCATTCTCGTGCCCCACCCCCTCTGGCTTCTCTCTCTCTCTCAAATGGGTGCACCATGGGATATAAGGGATGGGGTAAGACAGGAAGGATTAAAGGGAGAGTACTGCAGATACTACAATACAATACAAGTACAATACAATACAAGTAGAGGGGGGAAAGCTGGGGGTGGAATGGTCTAAATGGGATGAGAGGAAGGGACAGAGTAAAGGAAGAGTGGGAATAAGCCATACAGAAACTGACTTTTTTGCTAGACAAATATATAAAACAGAGAGAGCCAGGCATGATGGCACATGCCTTTAATCCCAGCACTTGGAAGGCAGAGGTAAGAGGATCCCTGTGAATTTGAGACCAGCCTGGAATTGTAGTGTGAGGTCTGGGTCAGCTTGGGCTAGAATGAGAGCCTACTTAAAAAGAGAGAGCTGGGCGGGTGGTGCACGTCTTTAATCCCAGCATTTGGGAGGCAGAGGTAGGAGGATCACCGAGAGTTCGAGGTCACCCTGAGACTACATAGTTAATTCCAGGTCAGCCTGGACCAGAGTGAGACCCTACCTTGCAAAACCAAAAAAAAAAAAAAAAAAAAAAAGAAAAGAAAGAAAGAGAGAGAGAGAGAGAGACAGACAGACAGACACAAGACCAGAAGTGCACCCAAAAGCCATAGGGTTTTTTTCTGCCCTATAGACTGTTAATAGAAATTTTTCAGTGCCAGGGGTGGGATACACTTTCCAATGAGTTGTTGTCCAGGTAGGTCCTTGCTAACCCCAAAACATTAGAGGCAAGGCTCTTAGCTGCTTGCTAGAAATAGATAGCAGGACCCTAGTGCTGAAGGCTCCAAAGCTTAGGTTGCTGGTCACTGAGAAACAGAGCTAAGCTAGAAACCTCCTCCCTTTTGACTAGCTGTCAAAAAGCTGGAAAGAAGCTGGGCGTGGTGGCGCACGCCTTTAATCCCAGCATTGGGGAGGCAGAGGTAGGAGGATCGCTGTGAGTTCAAGGCCACCCGGAGGTCAGCCTGGGCCAGAGTGAGACCCTACCTCGAAAAGACCTCCCCCCCAAAAAAAGCTGGAAAGAGCAGGGTGTGGCACATGCCTTTAATCCCAGTACTCAGGAGGCAGAGGTAGGAGGATCACCATGAGTTTGAGGCCACCCTGAGACTACAGATTGGATTCCAGGTCAGCCTGGGCTAGAGTGAGACCCTACCTTGAAAAACAAATGAACAAACAAACAAACAAGCTGGGCGTGTTGGTGCACGCCTTTAATCCTAGCACTCTGGAGGCAGAGGTAGGAGCATTGCCCTGAGTTTGAGGCCACCCAGAGAACAGAGTGAATTCCAGGTCAGCCTGGGCTAGAGAGAGATCCTACCTTGAAAAACAAAAAAGAAAAAAAACAAAACATAACACAACAACAAAAACAAAAAATGCTAGGGACTTCCAGTTAAGATGGTAGCACAGGAACCAGGCCAAAGCAGCCTAGGGGAGAAAAAGCACCCCCCCCCAAAAAAAAAAGCAAAATATACTCTTCTACTACAAAAGGAAGGTTTTATGAGAAATTATCAACAGCAGCAGAGAAGTAGGAGAGATCCAGAGCACCTAGAGACCACAGAAGCAGTCAGAAGCGGCTCCAGCAGCAGCAGCACCAAGTCCGCCTGGCCATGGCCACCAGGCTTGGCCTGAGATGCAGGAAAAGCCACGTGAGAGGATTCTCCACTCATACCGCCATCCTGGCAAACTCAAGAAACAGGAAGGGGAGGACAGCAGGGGATGGTGGAGCAGCTAGTGAGGAAGAGGATGTCAAGGACCAGCGGGGGAACTTCAGCCACCATCCACAGCCTCCCCTCACCCTACTGAAAGCACAAGCGCTAGCAAACACCAGAAACCTGGGGAAGGGAGCTCACCTACTCAGCACCTGACACATCAGAGCAGTGACCCACTGACCCAGCCAGCCTACCTGAGCCCACGGCACAGCAAAGGGGAACCCAAGTGGCTGTGCAGCATAGCTGAGATGAAAGCCATCCCAAAAGGTAACTGGGATTACACCAGGTCAGTACCAGCCAAAAAGCCTGGTACATAGGCTTGCATCGGGAGTGCTAATTGAACTTTCCATGTCATTGTATATTAAATCTGATAGATGGCCAGATTTGCCATTTTTTTTTTTTTTTTTTTTTTTTTTGAGGTCTGGTCTCCCTCTAACCCAGGCTGACCTTGAATTCACTCTGTAGTCTCAGGGTGGCCTCGAACTCATGGCAATTCTCCTACCTCTGCTCTCCCCCAAGCCCCCCAAGTGCTGGGATTAAAGGCTTACACCACCACACCCAGCTCAGATTTGCCATTCTTAAATAAGCTATGGGTTGGGCTGCTCATTTGTTGCTTCCTGATTTATACTGCCTTTGTCTTCTCTTCTTTCATTCTTTGGGGCATGGTCTCACTGGGTCAAAAGCTGACCTTGGAACCCTCTACAGGCCACAAATCTTAGCTCCCAGTTGTCAGGATTATGGGTGTGGGGCAACACACATCCTTAGGGACTGTGACTGTGTTAGAGGATCTGTTTGTCTTAATACCTTTTCTTGCATAAATACTCTCTGCTGGTTTTCATTGAATGTGTATATTGTTTAGTTAAATTTTAGAATCTGCCTGTATTTTGTTCCAATCAGCCTACTAAAATACTCTCATAGCAGGCAAACCCAACACCTAGGGTCACTTTTCTGGTTACTCTGAGAGTCTTAAGAGCCACACCTAGCACCTTAAGCTCCTACCCTGAAGACATGTAACAACAGATTGATACATCTAATAATACTGCAGATAATTAGAAAACACAAGCATTAAATTAGTTCAAGACACAAAAATCTATACATTATAATACAAGAAACACACAAAAAAATCAAGACAATATAAATCCACCAAAAATGACCTCCAGTGAGACTGATTTAGAGGAGACGCCTGAGAAAGATTTCAAAAGAATGATTATAAATATGCCCAATGAAATCAAAAAAGGAATCAAAGACGACACAGGAAACCAATTTAAGGACACAGAATGTCAATACAAGACATGAATAAGGAAATAGAAATAATAAAAGCCAGTCAGAAATACTAGCAATGAAAAACACAGTGTGTCAAAAATCGCACCAGTAGAATAGATGAAGGACAGAACAGAATACCTAAACTACATGATCAGGTGGAAGATCTAATACAGTTCAACAAAGAGAAAGACAAACTAATAGGAAGGTACGAATGGGAATGTCAAGATATTCGGAAAACTATGAAAAGATCAAAAATAAGAATTCAGGATATAATAGGAGGAGAATTGGACTCCAAAGGCAGAGTAGGCCATCTCATTATATGAACAAAAAGCATTTGACAAAATCCAACATCCCTTCATGATAAAAGTCCTACAGAGACTTGGAATAGAAGGAACATATCTCAATATAATAAAGGCTATTTATGAACAAACCTACAGCCAACATAATACTAAATGGAGAAAAACTTGAAGCTTTTCCACTAAAATCAGGAACTAGACAAAGGTGCCGACTTTCCTCATTTTATTTAATATAGTACTGGAAGTCTTAGCCATAGCAATAAGACAAGAGGCACACATAAAAGATACAAATTGGAAAGGAAGAGATCAAGTTATCATTATTTATATATGGTATGATTCTACACATAAAGGACCCTCAAGACTCTACCAGCAAACTGTTAAGAGCTGATAAACACTGATAGCCATGTGGCAGGATACAAAGTAAACACACAGAAATCAGTAGCCTTCCTATATGCTAACAACAAACACACAGAGGATGAAATCACAAAAATCACTCCCATTTACAATTGCATCCAAAGAAATAAAGTACACTGGAATAAACCTAACCAAGGAAGTGAAGGATCTCTACAATGAAACCTTTAAAAGACTCAAGACATTTCAAAAGACACTAAGAAATGGAAAGACATCCCTTGTTCTTGGATTGGAAGAATCAATATTGTGAAAATGGCAATCTTACCAAAAGCAATCTACACATTTAATGCAATCCCAATAAAAATTGCAATGGCATTCTTCACAGAAATAGAAAAAAAAACAATCCAAAAGTTCCTTTGGAAGCACAAAAAATTTCGAATATCTAAAACAATTTTGAGCAGCAAAAAAAAAGGTTGGTATTATCACCATACTTGATTTTAACCTATACAGCAGAGCTATAGTAACAAAAACAGCACGGTACTGGCACAAAAACAGATATGTAGATCAATGGAACAGAATAGATGACCCTAATGTAAGTCTAGGTAGCTATAGCCACCTGATCTTTGACAAAAATGCCAAAAGTACTCATTGGAGAAAAGACAGCCTCTTCAGCAAATGGTACTGGGAAAATAAGGTATGTATCTATAGAAGGATGAAAATAGATCCTTATGTTTTTCCATGCACAAGAAAAGTGCAAATGGATCAAAGACCTTAATATCAGATCTGAAACTCTCAAGCTGCTAGAGAAAAAAGTAGGAGAAACTCATATTGGTCTTGGCAAAGACTTTCTGAACATAACCCCAACTGCTCAGGAAATAAAACCACGGATCAACTGCTGGGACCTCATGAAATTACAAAGCTTTTGTACAGCAAAGGATACTGTGAATAGAACAAAGAGGCAACCTACAGAATAGGAGAAAATCTTTGCCAGCTATCCATCTGACAGAGGATTAATATCCAAAATATACAAAGAACTCAAGAAACTAAATAAGAAATCAAACAATCCAATTTAAAATTGGATTATGGAACTAAATAGAGTTCTTAAAAAAGAAGTACAGAGGGAATATAAACATCTAAAAATATGTTCTACATCCCTACATTCCCATCAGGGAAATGCAGATTAAAACTATGTTCAGATTCCATCTCACTCCTGTCAGAATGGCTACCATCATGAAAACAAATGGCCATAAATGCTGGCGAGGATGCGCAAAAAGAGGAACCCTTCTACACTGTTGGTGGGAATGCAATCTGGTCCAGCCATTGTGGAAATCAGTGTGGAGGTTCCTGAGACAGCTAAAAATAGATCTACCATATGACTCAGCTATACCACTCCTAGGCATATATCCTAAGGACTCATCTCATTACATTAGAGATACTTACACAACCATGTTTATTGCCACTCTATTCACAAATACCTAGGAAATGGAACCAGCCTAGATGTCCCTCAACTAATGAGTGGATAATGAAGATATGGCACATTTGTATAATGGAGTTCTATTCAGTAGTAAAGAAAAGTGAAATCATGAAATTTGCAGAAAAATGGATGGATCTGGAAAGGATTATACTTAGTGAAATAACCCAGGCCCAGAAAGCCAAACATCACATGTTCTCTCTTATAGCTACAAATGATTGGACTTCTATGTGAGTAGGAATAAAACTCAGTAGCAGAGGCCAGTAAGCTAGAAAGGGGACATAAAGGGAATGAAAAGGGAGGGAGGGGGGACTTAAGAGGATGGTATTGTATACACATAAGTAGAAGAACAGATTAATGGGGGTGACAGGCCTAATTGAGGTCAGGGGAAGTGATTGAGTAAAGGAAAGGTGGAAGGAAGAAGGCTAATCAAAATGTAACAGGATATAAATAAGTCATATGGAAACCTACTTTTCTGTAGAATGGAACACTCAGAAGCCATAGATTGTTACTAGAAATTTTTCAGTGCTAGGGAGGTCACTGATAGCCCCCAAAACATTACAGGCCATTGCCGAGGCCCTTGGTTTCCCACCAGGAATAGATGGTAAAACCCTATTGCCAAAGACTCCACATACTGGGCTGCAAGGTCACTGAGAAATCCTGCTGGAGCTGAAATGAAAGCCTCCTTCATGTGGACCAGCTGACAGAAAGCTGGAAAAAGCTACGCTGCATACAGTTCAGTGGGAGAGAGAAAACACCAGTGAAGATACTCAACAGCAGACACTGCAAGCCTCAAATTTGGCCAGCCAGGCCAAATGAGCCAATGGGTGCAACAGTGGCATGTCTGTTATGGGAGAAACCAACCACTCTCTAATTGGAGTGGAGGTCCACTCTATGGCAGGGAATACATCTCTGATACTGAAAACCTACGACAGGTAGTCATGAGCCCTAGGGGCGTAATATCTGCTGGTGTCTGGCTAAATGTATATACTATGCTCATCAAACTGCCCAGTAAGCACTACTCTTGTTTTTCATACCCATATATTAATGCTACGCTCACTTTTGGTTTGAGAAGCTTCTCTTTTCAGATGGCAGTGACCATGGTGCTGAGAAAAAGGGACAGAGGAGCGACACATCTCTAACACACCTTCCAAGGCTCAAGGTCCATTGCAGAAGAGATGGCAGAAAGAATGTAAGAGCCAAAGGAAGGGTAGGACTTCTTACAATATCCTCCAGACACAAAATGGCCTGGATATCCATGACCTTGCAGTGTCTGACAATACCTACACAAGACCACCATAACAGGAGGAAAAGATGATGACATCAAAATAAAAGACTGATTGAGAGTGGTAAAGGGGTATGATGGGGAGTGGAGCTTTGATGTCTAAAGTGGGAGTAGGGTGGGTATTACCATGGGTTATTGTCACAATTACGTAAGTTCTCAGTAAAATAAATAATTTTTTTTAAAAAAGAAGCAAAATACTAGAGCTAAAGTGATGGCTCAGCAGTTAAAGGTGCTTGCATGCAAAACCTGACAGCCTGGGTTCAATGTCCCAGTATCCATGTAAAGTGGTGCATGTGTCTGGAATCATCTGCAGTGGCACAAGGCCCTGATGCACCCACATCCAGTCTCTAACTGCTCTCTTTCAAGTTTTTTTTTTTTTTTTTTTTTTTGAGGTAGGGTCTTACTCTAGCCTAGGATGACTTGGAATTCACTATGTAGTCTCAAACTCACAACAGTCCTCCTACCATTGTTTCCCAAGTGCTGGGCTTAAGTGTGTGCACTACCACACCCACCTCAAATAAATACATTTTTTTAAAAAAGAAGACAAGCCGGGCATGGTGGCGCATGCCTTTAATCCCAGCACTTGGGAGACAGAGGTAGGAGGATTGCCGTGAGTTCAAGGCCACCCTGAGACTACATAGTAAATTCTCAGAATGAGAACCTATCTTGAAAAAAAAAAAAAAAAAAAAAAAAAAAAAAAAAACAAATTTTGATTTTGAGATGAAAGAGCAAAGGTGCCATAAAAATGCTCTACATGGTGCCGGGCATGGTGAAACATGCCTTTAATCCCAGCACTCGGGAAGCAGAGGTAGGAGGATCGCCGTGAGTTCGAGGCCACCCTGAGACTACATAGTAAATTCCAGGTCAGCCTGAGCTAGAGTGAGACCCTGCCTTGAAAAACAAAAAAAAAAAAAAAAAAACAAAACTCTACATGAAGTTTGGAGATGGCTCTGGCTCAGCAGTCAAGAATGCTTGTTAATCATAAGTGTCTCTCAGGCCAGAGACCACGAAGTTCAATTACTCAGAACCCACATTAAAAAAGGTGGGTGTGAGCTGGGCGTGGTGGCGCACACCTTTAATCCCAGCACTCGGGAGGCAGAGGTAGGAGGATAGCCGAGAGTTTGAGGCCACCCTGAGACTACATAGTTAATTCCAGGTCAGCCTGGACCAGAGTGAGACCCTACCTCGCAAAACCAAAAACAAAACAAAACAAAAAAAAAAGGGTGGGTGTGGGGGCTGGAGAGATGGCTTAGCTGTTAAGACGTTTGCCTGCAAAGCCAAAGGATCCCAGTTCGAATCTCCAGGACCCACATATGCCAGATGCACAAGGGGGCACATGCATCTGGAGTTCATTTGCAGTGGCTAGAGGCCCTGGCATGCCCATTCTCCCTCTCCCTCTCTCTCAAATGAATAAAATATATATTTAAAAACAAAGGTGGGTGTGGGGCTAGAGAGATGGCTTAGTGGTTAAGGCACATGGCTGTGAAGCCTAAGGACCCCGGTTCAATTCTCCAGGTCCTACATAAGCCAGATGCACAATAGGGCACACACATCTGGAGTTCGTTTGCAGTGGCTAGAGGCCCTGGTATGCCCATTCTCACTCTCCCTGTCTTCAATAAATAAATTAAAATAAAATAAAATCTTAAAAAGGTGGGTGTGGGTCCTGGTGTACCCATTCTCTCAATATCTACCTGTCACTATCTTTCTGTCACTCTCAAATAAATAAAAAATAAACAACACGCCTTTAATCCCAGCAATCTGGAGGCAGAGGTAGGAGGATCGCTGTGAGTTCGAAGCAACCCTGAGACTACATAGTAAATTCCAGGGCAGCCTGGGCCAGAGTGAGACCCTACCTCAAAAAAAAAATTTTTTTATGGGCCTGGAGAGATGGTTTAGCAGTTAAGTGCTTGCCTGTGAAGCCTAAGGACCCTGGTTCGAGGCTCAATTCCCCAGGACCCACGTAAGCTAAATGTACAAAGTGGCGCATGCATCTGGAGTTCCTTTGCAGTGGCTGGAGGCCCTGGTGCGCCCATTCTCTCTGTATCTATCTGCCTCTTTCTCTGTCACTCTCAAATAAATAAATAAATAAATAACAAAAATTTTTTTCAAAGGTGGGTGTGGCCATGCACCTCTGTAACCCAGATGTGCAGGGACCAGAGACCAGAGACTCACTGGGGCTTACTGACAGACAGAAGCTCTGGGTTGAGGTGCAGATTCTCAAGGAAATACCAGGTGTGTGTTTGTGTATGCTTGCGTGAGCAATTATAGGGCACCTGGTGTTGTCCTCTGGCCTCTGCCAGCACGCATATGGGGAGCATACATCTGCACACTTATGTGCATACAGTTTGACTTGCGTGGTTTCACAGATGTGTATACAGGAAGCTTTGCTATATTTCACGTGGAAGAGAAAAGGTAATGTGGTAAGAAGTAGCAAAAATATCAGCAATCTCACAAATAATATTTAGGAAACAAAAGTATTATCAAATAGAAACAAATCAAAGTGGGTCTGCCTCTGAGCTTTAAATCTGTTTTACAAATATTTTCACAGGCTGAAAGAGATGTTCATCAACACTTTGAAGAATGCAAACCCAGGCACAGTGGTAAGATGGTGTTAAAGCGGCTGGGGAAATGGCTCAGGGTTAAGACACCTGCTTGTAAACCTGCTGGCCTGTATTCAAATCCCCAATACCCACATAAAGCCAGGCACAAATCCAAAGGACCCAGGTTCAATTCCCCAGTACCCATGTAAGCCAGATGCACAAGGTGGCACATGCATATGGAGTTTGTTTGCAGCAGCTAAAAGGCCTAGTGTACCTATTCTTTACCTCTCTCTCGCTCATTCTCAAATAAATAAAAAAGTAAAAATTAAATAAATTACTGGTAAAGCAGAAACATAGTTTAACCATCAGATTAAAATTAATTTTGGGCTGGAGAAATAAATCAGCAAAGGCACTTGCTTGCCAAGTCTATTATCCCTGGTTAAATTCAACCCCCCCCCACGCCACCCCCCTGATACTCAAGTAAAACCTGACTCAAAAAGTAGATTTTGAGCCAGGTGTGGTGGCGCAGGCCTTTAATCCCAGCACTTGGGAGGCAGAGGTAGGAGGACCGCCGAGAGTTTGAGGCCACCCTGAGACTACATAGTTAATTCCAGGTCAGCCTGGGCCAGAGTGAGACCCTACCTCAAAAAATCAAAAAAAAAAAAAAAAAAAAAAAAAGTAGATTTTGAGCTGGGCATGGTGGTGCAAGCCTTTAATCCCAGCACTCGGGAGGCAGAGGTAGGAGGATTGCCATGAGTTCGAGGCCACCCTGAGACTACATAGTGAGTTCCAGGTCAGCCTGAACTAGAGTGAGACCCTACCTCGAAAAATCAAAAAAAAAAAAAGTAATTTTGTTTGTAGTGACAACAGGATCTAGTACCCCCTCCCCCTGACATACACACACACTCAGACACACACAAACAAAAATTTTTTTAATTGTTTTAATGGAGAAATCACCTTATGTCAAAGTTTTCACACTATTCAACATTTTGTTCTTTTTTTGTAAAGTACTTTATTAATACAACAATGATCTTTGTACACATTTTCATATTTAAAAAAACTAGCAAGAAACTTTTTAGAAAGCTGTAGATCCCATCAGAGTCTGGTCTCTAAAACCTGCTTGAAAAATGCAAGCAGCTCTTCAGTGTTTTTCTGCTGTGAACTCAGGGTTCTCTCACAAACTGTTGGTTTTGCTGTTCAAAACACTGGGATAGTGTTGAAGAAGGGCATGTGGTCCTTGGTCTGGTCTGCAGCATCTAAGAACTCCCTGCGTATATGCTGTCAGGCAACTAATATCCACAATAAACTTGAGCCAGCTAACACCTGGTGCCTGACAGATGAACTTCTACTACCTCATCATCTACGGTCCAAAGCCATTTTAGCATGTCCAGAAAAGCTGATGGGCAGGGGGGTAAAGCTTTCTAGGGAGAGCAGAAAACAAGCCAAAGGCTTGAAGTCTCAGCATGTGGCACTGCAAGAATGGTGGAACATGTAAAAGAGGTTGTGCTGGACGAGGGTCTTGATGACAAGCTTGCCTAGATAATGCTGCATGGGAATCTGAACCTGGTTCAGAGGACACATACTTCCATCAGCATGGCTATCACAAACTGTGAGGCATGACCTTGTTTTCCATGAATGCTGACAGCACATCAAACTGCTCCACAAGGCTTGCATCCACACCAGCCTTTTAAGAAGTGACTCCTCCAGCTTTGCCCCACTTCTACTGCCACTGTGTAACTCTGCTTAGAGTCCAAGTAGTTTTTCTTTCTTTTTTTTTTCCAAGGTAGGGTTGTCACTATAACCCCTGCTGACCTGGAACTCACTCTGTAGTTCCAGGCTGGCCTCAAACTCATAGTGATCCTTCTCTCTCTGCCTCCTGAATGCTGGATTAATTAATGTGCCACACATGGCTCCAAGTTTTTTTTTTTTTTTTTTTTTTTTCTGGATAGGGTCTCATTCTAGCCCAGGCTAACCTGGAATTTACTATGTAGTCTCAGCGATCCTCTTACCTCTGCCTTCCGGATGCTGGGATTAAAGGTGTGCACTACCATGGCTGGCCCAAGTACTTTCTATACTCATGGTTTAGTTTCTCAAAGACAGTGGCAATCAAAATCTCCTACTCACTCAACATCTGTGAACCATCCTGCGCTACTTCCTCTGAAGACAAAGTCCATCAACCTTCCTTCATCTGGCAACAGATTTCCTATGGGCTGAAGTTTCATCTGGAGGTTCCAGAGGTAACCTTACTTTGCACTGATAATTATGTCAGGTTGAACAACAATCCAGGCTGAAGAATAAAGTTCAAGCCGAGTGTGGTGGTGCATGCCTTTAATCCCAGCACTCAGGAGACAGAGGTAGGAGGCTCACTGTGAATTTGAGGCTATCCTAAGAATACAGAGTAAATTCCAGGTCAGCCTGGGCTAGAGTGAGACCCTACCTTGAAAAACAAAAAACAAAACAAAAAAAATAAATAAATAAGAAAAAAGGTCACATGGAACAGGAGACTGCCAGTGGCTAGTCATAGTAGGACCCACCATGGGGCTCTGACAGGGCTGAATCGATTGACAGGGCTGGAAGCATGGGGTGATGGAAGGTAGCAATGCCATCAAACTCTCCCTGTAATTTGATTTTAAATATTACTGCTGTCTCTGTGTCTACCACATTTAGGGTAAACTTCCCTGACTTGTTTAATGTCAGTATGTGCATCTCCCTGTTGGTACATGATATAAAACCACCTCTGCTCCTGTGCTACTGGATGTATGAGAACATTGCTGCAGAAAGAGAAGGTTAAGCTGCCTACATATGGTCACCATTGCAATGTCTCATTCTGAAAGGCTGTTTAGCTGGCTTTGGTGCAGCTGGCAACTCAATCTCAAACTTGGGGAGCTTTGGCATAGTGCCCGCCCAAAAGTAAAATGGTTGAAGAACATTCTCAAGGACTGCAGTGGACAGCGCTCTGGGGACAGTCCATGCACCAGTTCACATTGATGTTACGGCTCCTCAAGCGTTTCAGACTCTGCTTTTTTGTTTTTTGTTTTTTTCTTTAACCAGGTAAAAAATCACCTGGTAAAACTCTATTCCCAGCAGGGTGTGGTGGTGCACACCTTTAATCCTAGCACTTGGCAGGCCGTAGGAGGATCTCTGAGTTTGTGGCCAGCCTGAGACTAGGTTTCAGGTGACCCTGAGCTAGAGCAAGACCCTACCTCAAAAAACTAAAACAATAGGGGCTAGAGAGATGGCTTAGTGGTTAAGGTGTGTGGTAGTTTGAATATATGTCCCCCAATATATTCAGTGTTTTACTAGTTATAGTTTGCATCTGCAATCACCTTGCTAGAGGCAAGGTCACTGGGGGCTGGTCTTAAGGTGTGGTGATGGGTTTGAGATTCCATTGTAAAGATATGCAAATGTGTCTAGCAGGAGTTCCTGAAGTGTGCTGTGTGACCTTTTGGCTGTAGTTTTGCTCTGTGTGCTGTGGTGGCTGGTTGGCTTTTGCTCTCTCTGCCTGGCCTTGTGAGAGCAGGCCACAACTTCTGCCGTTATGGAACTTCCCCTGGATCTGTAAGCTTCAATAAATAATATCCCTTCCTCCATAACTGTGCCTGGTCTGGAAGTTCATCTCAGCGAACCTGAAGCTGTCTGCAACAAGGTGCTTGCCTGCAAAGCCAAAGGACCCAGGCTCGAATCCCCAGGACCCACGTAAGACAAATGCACAAGGGGGCGCACGCATCTGCAATTCGTTTTCAGTGGCTGGAGGCCCTGGCATGACCATTCTCCCTCTCTCTCCCTATTTCTTTAGCTCTCTCTCTCTCAAATAAATAATTTTTTTTTTTTTTTTTTTACTTTTGGAGAGAGAGAGAGACAGAGAGGGGGAAAGAAGACAGACAGAGAATGGGCGCGCCAGCAGCTGCAAAAGAAATCCAGATATGTGCGCCACCTTGTGGGCAAGTGCAGCATTGTGTCCTTGCGTCACTTTGCATCTGGCTAAACATGGGACCTGGAGATTGGAACTGACGTTCTTAGGCTTAGCAAGCAGGTGCCTTAACCGCTAAGCCATCTCTCCAGTCCAAATAAAATATTTTTAAGAAAATAAAAAAATAAAATGAAACAAACCCTCCATTTCCTGATCATGCCATGAAGACGATTTCCATTGAACTGGCGCAGCAGAAAGAATCCTAGTATGTTGGCATTCTTGGTTTGCAGTCCTGTGTGTATTCCAACTGAAAATTATCAGGGTTAAAAATCAGAAGTCCACAGTCGAAGGTCCTCTAGACAGCCAGGATCTTATTTCCTAAAGAAACAATACACTTCACCTCCCCTTTGTTGTCCATTCTAAATAAGATGGGATCTGTATCATCTGCTGTTGGCCTTATCGAAGGCACAGTTGACCGGGTTCACCTTCTCGAACTGCAAGGGCCACCTGCACAGCTCCAGGTAGCAGTTCTCCTCGGCTGATGGGGGGGGAGGGGCAGTGTGGAGCCAGACAAGCAAGCATCAGGACAAGGAGGACACTTCCTGTTGCCACAACCCTGCCATGACAGCCCCATGACCCTTTTTTGATCACTTGAGAAATGGCTCACTTTGTGGCCTAGGCTGGCCTCAAACTTGTGGCAATGCTTCTATCTCAGCTTCCCATAGTGCTGGGATTATAAACATGTGCCACCATACCTAGCCAAAAGAGAACTTTTTTTCATGTTATATGTATGTGGGATATACATGTATATATGTATGTGGGCAGGTGCACATAAACACATATACGCACAGATTGTGTATGGAGACCAGAGTCGAGTCGGGTCTTCCTCAGTTGCTCTCCAACTAATTTCTTTGAGACAGTCTCTTGCTGAACCTGCAGCTCACAACTTCAGCTAGGCTAACTAGCCTGTGAACCCCAAGGGTTTCCTGTCCCCACTTTCTCAGTACTAGGCCAATAGAAATGTGTCACCTGCCCAGCAATTTATGTGGGTACTTGGGATCCAAACAGTCCCGCATGCAAGCACTTTACCAATTAAGCCATCTTCCTGGCACAAAAATGAATTCTTACATTTTCAGAGGCAAGGAGTGGTGGTACATGACTATAATTCCAGCACCAGGGAGGCAAAAGCAGGAGGACTGTTCCAAATTTAAGGCCAGCCTAGTCTACATATTGTACTCTAGACCAGCTAAACATGGCAACACCTTGTTTAAAAAAAAAGTCTGGGCCGGGCATGGTGGTGCACGCCTTTAATCCCAGCACTCGGGAGGCAGAGGTAGGAGGATTGCCGTGAGTTCGAGGCCACCCTGAGACTACATAGTTAATTCCAGGTCAGCATGGACCAGAGTGAGACCCTACCTCGAAAAACCAAAAAAAAAAAAAAAAAAAAGTCTGGGCAGGATGGTGCACGCCGTTAATCCCAGCACTTGGAAGGCTAAGGTAGGAACACTGTGAGTTTGAGGCTAGCCTGAAACTAGTTCCAGGTCAGCCTGGGCTACAGCAGACCCTACCTCAAAAAGAAAGAAAAAAAACCAGAAAAACAAAAAAATGCTGAGATCCCCTATAAAAATACACAATCTTACTAGGTGCAGTGGCACACACCTTTAATGCCAGCATTCAGAGACAGAGGTAGGAGAATTGCTGTGAGTTCAAGGCCATTCTGGGACTACAGAGTGAGTTCCAGGTCAGCCTGGGCTACAATGAGACCCTACCTGGAAAAAAAAAATAAAAACAAACCAAAAAGATACAATCTCACCCCTCAAATTCACTATGACAGATTCTGAGCAGATGGTTCAGTGATTAAAGGCACTTGCTAGAAAAGCCTGCCAGACAAAGTTTAATTCTCCAGCACACAGATAAAGCCAAATGCAAAATGGTGTATGTATCAGTGATCCCAAGGGGTCTATAACAATGAAAGGTGGAGTCAGGAGAATCCTAAACTCATTAGACAGGTAGTCAAACATTCAATGGCAGTCTTACAGTTTGCATCACAAGAGACCCTGCCTCAAAGGTGGAGCACAGAAGCTCCTTTGACCTTCACATGGCCTCTCCATTATGTGTGCCAACACACACACACAATTTAAAAAAATTAACTTACTTTTAAAAAACTTATTTGACAGAAAGAGGCAGAGGCAAAAAAAAAAAAAAAAAAAAAACAAGAAAAAGAGGCGGGGGAGGAGGAGAGGGAGAACATGGGTGTGCCATGGCCTCTAGCCACTGCAAACAAAATCAAGAAGCATGTGCCCAATTGTTCATCTGGCCCATGTGGGTCCTGGGGAATCAAACCTGGGTCCTTAGGTTTTGCAGGCAAGTGCCTTAACCATTAAGCCATTTCACCAGCCCCATTTTTTAAAAGTTCACTATGAGGGCTGGGGAGATGGTTCAGTGGTTTAAGGTGTTTGTTTATAAAGCCTAATGACCTGGGTTCAATTACCCACTGAACATGTACAGCCAGATGCACAAAGCAGCACATGCATCTGGAGTTCCTTTGCAATGGCAGAAGGCCCTGACATTCATTCTCATATTCTTTCCTCCTAGAAAAAGAAAGAAGTGACACAAAGAGTCAAATTAACAAAGGAAACTTCTTTTTTAAGTTTACTGTGAGTTGCACTTTGATATCACAAGTTTATACAAATCTTGAAGTAATTCTTAGTACTTTATTACTATCATCATTATCTGATAAATACAAGCAGCCTAAAGATGTATTTTAAATAATGCTTTTGTTAAAAAATTCTGAACTGACTGGAGAAAGGGTTTAGTGGTTAAGGCACATGCCTTGATTCCCCAGTACCCACATAAGCCAGATGCACAAGGTGGCTTATGTGTCTGGAGTTCCCTTGCAGTGGATAGAGGCATTAGTGTACTCATTCTCTATCTGCCTCTCTCTTTTAAATAAATAAAGCTAGTTTTTTTAAAGAAAAATTCCGAATGAATACTACTGTTAAAATCATGTTGGGTGTGGTGGCGCACACCTTTAATCCCAGCACTGGGGAGTCTAGGTAGGAGAATCACTGTAAAATTCAGAACATCCTGAAAGTACATAGCAAATTCCAGGCCAGGCTAGGCTAGAAGGAGAGCCTTCATATAAAAACACAAAAAAAGTATCATAAAAATAGTTTAAAATGCATTAGAAGCTAGGCATGGTGGTACATGCCTATAATCTCATCACTTGGGAGGCAGTGGTAGGAGGATCTCCAATGAGTTCAAGGTCACCCTGAGACCACAAAGTGAGTTCCAGGTCAGCCTGGGCTACAATGAAACCTTACCTTGTAAAACCCAAAAAAAAAAAAAAAGTATTGGGAGAGATGGCTTAGGGGTACTTGACTGCAAAGCTGAAGGACCCAGGTTCAATTTCCTAAAACCCACATAAGCCAGATGCACAAGGCAGCACAAGCATCCGGAGTTTGTTTGCAGCATCTACAGGCCTTAGAATGCCCATTCTCTCTCTCTACCTGCCTCTTTTCCCCTGCCCCCCCCCAAATGCCTAAAAAAATATTTAGAAAATTTATGCCAGGTGTAATGGCTTACACCTTTAATCCCAGCACTCCAGAGGCAGAGATAGGAGGATTGCCATGAGTTTGAGACTAACCTGAGACTACATAGCGAATTCCACGTCAGCCTGGGCAAGAGCAAAACCCTACCTTGGAAAACCAAAAAAAAAAAAAATTAATCTGGAGCCAGGTGTAGTGACATATGTCTTTAATCCCAGCAATCAGGAGGCAGAGATAGGAGGATCCAGGTCATCCTGGGTGGGAGCAAGACCCTACCTCAAAAAAAGAAAACAGGGCTGGAGAGAGGGTTTAGTGGTTAAGCACTTGCCTGTGAAGCCTAAGGACCCCGGTTCAAGGCTCTATTCCCGAGGACCCATGTAAGCCAGATGCACAAGGTGGCGCATGCATCTGGAGTTCATTTACAGTGGCTGGAGGCCCTCGTGTGCCCATTCTCTCTCTCTCTGCCTCTTTCTCTGTCAATCTCAAATAAATAAAAATAAACAAAACTTTTTTTTTTAAAAGAAAAAGTCAGGTGTGTTGGCCCATGCCTTTAATCCTAGCACTCAGAACGCAGAGTGGATCTCTAGGAGTTCGAGGCCACCCTGACACTACACAGTGATTTCCAGGTCAGCTGGGGTTGGAGTGAGAACCTACCTCAAAAAAAAAAAAAAAAAATTTGTTTTTAATTTGGGTTAGAAATATATAGCTCAAGGCCAGAATGTTTACTCAGCACTGAAAGAATAAAACTTAAATATGGTTATCCTCACTTTTTTCTTTGAAAGTGAAAGCTTGCAAAATTAACATATACAATTGAAATAATACTATAAATTCTTAGTTCAAACCAATCAAGTATTAAACTATGAAAACTTACACATATAAACTATTTTGCAAAATTCCAAAATAAAGTTGTTTTCACTCACAAGTCATAGCAACCACAGATATTTTTATTATTATTTTTTTATTTGTTTTATTAACAAAACGGGTTTAAGGTAAGTATTATAATCTCTGTAGCTAGTTCTGTTCATATCAGGGAATACAGTGTAGTTAAGAAGATAAATTAGGCAGGACTGGGGAGATGGCTCAAAGTGCTACCCACACAAGCACGAGGACCTGATTATACAAGTTCAGATCTTCAACACCTACATAAAAACCAGGAATGGGGAGGGCGGGGCTGGAGACATGGCTTAGTGGTTAAGGCACCTGCCAAACCTAAAAATGCCCATTCGCTTCTCCAGGTCCCTCCTTTAGCCAAACGTAAAGTGATGCAAGGGGCAATGCCGCACTTGCCCTCAAGGAGGCGCATGTGCCAAGAATTTGTTCACAGCAGCTGAGAGGCCACTGGCATGCCCATTCTCTGTCTCTCTCTCTGTCTCTTTTTTTAAAAAAACAAGCCAGGCGTGGTGGCGCATGCCTTTAATCCCAGCACTCGGGAGGCAGAGGCAGGAGGAGCGCCATGAATTCAAGGCCACCCTGAAAATACACAGTGAATTCCAGGTCAGCCTGAGCTAGAGTGAGACCCTACCTCGAAAACCAAAATAAACAAACAAACAAACAAACAAACAAACAAACAGGAATGGGGCTAGAGATGGCTTAGCAGTTAACATGCTTGCTTGCAAAGCCCAAGGACCCATGTTCAACTCCCCAAATCCCATGTAAGCCAAACACACAAGGTGATGCATGCGCAAGGTTGCACATGCGCACAAGGTGACACAGGTCTGGATTTGAATGCAGTGGCTGGAGGCCCTGGTTCACCAATTTTCTGTCATAAATTTCCTCTCATAAAAACAAAAACAAAAACCACGCATGGCGGTATGCACTACTAAACCCACATCTAGGGAGGTGGAGACAGGAGGACACCCAGGATTGCTAGTTAGCAAGTCTAGCAAAATCAGTGAGTTCTGGGTTCAGTGAGAAACCCTCATCTCAAAGAACAAGATGGGGCTGAGGAGATGGCTAAGTGGGTAAAGGCCTGTTGGTCTGGGTTAGAGTCCCCAGTATACATATAAAGCTAGATGCAAACAGTGTATGCATCTGGAGGTTGAGGTAGTAGAATCACTGTGAGTTGGAGACCACCCTGAGACTTTACAGTGAATTCCGTGTCCACCTGGGCTAGAGCGAGACCCTACCTCAAAAAAACAAACTATCTCAAGCTGGACAAGGTGGCGTATGCCTTTAATCACAGCACTCAGGAGGCAGAAGTAGGAGGATCGCCATGAGTTTGAGGCCACCCTGAGACTACATAATGAATTCCAGGTCAGACTGAGCTAGAATGAGACACTACTTCGAAAAACCAAAAAAATGAAAAAAATCTGTAACTGAGAAGGTCATGTAGTGAAGCTACATACTGTTAGGCTAAATGGATGTGTTATGCCCACCGAAGTGACCATGTATTAGTGCTGCTCTAACAGAAGAGTTGGTTTCTTTTTCCTGCCCAGGTAGGGTCTCACTATGGCCCAGACTAACCTGTATGTAATTCACTATGTAGTCTCAGGGTGGACTGAAACTCACAGGGCTCCTCCTACCTCTGCCTCCCAAGTGCTGGGATTACAAGCATATACCACCACCACACCTAGCTTTTCTTTTCTGGCAGGGTCTCACTCTAGCCCAGGGCTGGCCTTGACATCATGGCAATCCTTCTACCTCAGTCTCCTGAGTGCTGGGATGAAAGGTGTAAGAGAGACCCTACATCGGAAAAAAAAAGAAAAACATGACATAAAAATAGAAGAAAAGTGCCGGGCGTGGTGGCGCACGTCTTTAATCCCAGCACTTGGGAGGCAGAGGTAGGAGGATTGCCATGAGTTCAAGGCCACCCTGAGACTACATAATGAATTCCAGGTCAGCCTGAGCTAGAGTGAGACCCTACCTCGAAAAAAAAAAAAAAAAAAAAAAGGAAAAATAGAAGAAAAGGAGCCGGTATGGTGGCGCACGCCTTTCATCCTAGTACTTGGGAGGCAGAGGTAGGTGGATTGCTGTGAGTTCGAGGCCACCCTGAGACTAGAGTGAATTCCAGGTCAGCCTGAACTAGAGCAAGACCCTATCTCAAAAAAAAAAAAGGGGGCTGGAGGATTGAAGGGATGGTTTAGTGGTTAAGGTGCTTGCCTGCAAAGCCAAAGGACCCAGGTTCAATTCCCCAGGACCCACATAGGCCAAATGCACAACAGGGCACAAACATCTGGAGTTCGTTTGCAGTGGCTGGGGGCTCTGGCACCCCGTTCTCTCTGTCTCTCCTTACTACTATACCACGTTTACGAGAAGCCTCTTTTTGAAGTCTCTACCTGCCTATTTCTCTATTTATCTGCCAAATAAATAAATAAATAAATAAATAAATAAATAAATAAATAAATAAATAGGTTTACCATATGACTCATCTATATCTCTCCTAGGTATATATCCTAAGGACTCTTCTCACTACCTTAGAGATACTTGCACAAACCATGCTTATGAATGGATCTGGAAAGTATTGATTATACTTAGTGAGGTAAGCCAGGCTCAGAAAGCCAAACGTCACATGTTCTCTCTCATATGTGGATCCTAGCTACAAATGTTTGGACTTCTATGTGAACTGGAATAAAACTCAGTAGCAGAGGCCAGTAAGCTAGAAAGGGGATATAAAGAGAACAGAAAGGGGGGGGGGACTTAATATGATATTGTATATATATATATATAAGTAGAACAGATTACTGGGAGTGGATATGCCTAAGTGAGGTCAGGGGAGAGACTGAGTAAAGGAAAGGTGGAGGGAGGGCTAATCAAAATCTAAGAGGATATAAATAAATCATATGGAAACCTGCTTTTCTGGACAATGGAACACTCAGAAGCCAGATTGTTACTAAAAATTTTCAGTGCCAAGGATGGGATACCTTCCAGTGAGTTGTTGACCAGGGATGTCACGCATATCCCCAAAACATTACAGGCCATTGCCGAGGCCCTTGGTTTCCCACCAGGAATAGATGGTAAGACCCTATTGCTGAAGACTCCACATAATTGGAATACAAGGTCACTGAGAAATCCTGTTGGAGCTGAGCTGAAAGCCTCTTCCATGTGGACCAGCTGACAGAAAGCTGGAAAAACAACACTGCATGCAGTTCAATGGAAGAAAGAGAAATCACCAGTAAAGATACTCAACAGTGGACACTGCAAGCCTTACATTTGGCCAAGCAGGCCAAAGAAGCCAACGGGTCCAACAGTGACATGTCTGCCATGGGGGAAACCAATTGCTCTCTAATTGGACTGGGGGCCCGCTCCATGGGAGGGAACACATCCCTGATCTGAAAACCTACAACAGGGGTAGTCATGAGCCCTAGGGGTGTAAACTCTGCTGGTGTCTGGCTAAATGTATATACTGTGCTCACCAAACTGCCCAGTAAGCACCAGAATGTAACAGCCCAAGGAAGGGTAGGACTCCTTACAACGCTCTCCTCCAGACACAAAATGGCCTGGATATCCATGACCTAAAAGTGCCTGACAATACCTACACAAAATCAACCTAATAGGAGGAAAAGATCATGATATCAAAATAAAAGACTGACTGACTGAGAGGGGTAGGGGATATGAAGGAGAGTGGAGTTTCAAAGGGGAAAGTGGGGGGAAGGAGGGAATTGCCATGGGATATTGTCTACAAACATGGAAGTGGTCAATAAAAAAAAATTTTAATTAAAAAAAAAAAAAAAGAGGGCTGGAGCAGGGCGTGGTGGCGCACACCTTTAATCCCAGCACTCGAGGGCACCCTGAGACTACATAGTTAATTCCAGGTCAGCCTGGGCCAGAGTGAGACCCTACCTCAGAAAACCAAAAAAAAAAAAAAAAAAAAAGAGGGCTGGAGAAATGGCTTAGCGGTTAAGGCGCATGCTTGCGAAGCCTAAGGACCCCAGAACATTTCTCCAGGTCATATGTAAGCAAGATGCACAATGGGCACATGGGTCTGGAGTTTATTTGTAGTGGCTAGAGGCCTGGCATGCCCATTCTCACTTTCCCTCTCTCTGTCTCTAATAAATAAATAAAAATAAAAATAAAATCTAAGAAAGAAAGAGAGAAAGAGAGAGAGAAAGAAAGAAAGAAAGAAAGAAAAGAAAGAAAGAAAGAAAGAAAGAAAGAAAGAAAGAAAGAAAGACAGACAGACAGACAGAAAGAAAGCCAGCCAGGAACAGGAGACCTTTCAGTTGTGGGCCTGGAAGGTCCCTGCTGAGCCCCCAACATTACAGGCCAATGTCTAGGCTCTTTCAAGAATAGATGGTAAGACCCTATTGCTGAAGACTCCATGTCTGCCTAAATGTATATACTATGCTCAAGTAAACTGCTTGGTAAGAACTTCTCTTAATGTCCACACCCATATATTAATGCTACTCTTACTTTTGGTTAGAGAAGCTTCTCTTTTCAGATGGTGGTGACCTTGGGATGACTCAAAAGGCACCACGGTGCTGAGAAGAAGTGTCAGAAGAGTACTCAGTACTGAAACATCTCTAACACACACCTTCCAAGGCTCAGGGTCCAAAGCGGAAGAGGTGGCAGAAGAATGTAAGAGCCAAAGGAAGGGTAGGACTCCTTCCAATGTGTTCTTTCAGACACAAAATGGCATGGATATCCATGACCTCATAGTGCTTGACCCTACCTATATAAGACCATCATAATAAGAGGAAAAGGGCTGGAGAGATGGCTTACCAGGCTAAGGTGCTTGCCTGCAAAGCCGAAGGACCCAGGTTCAATTCCCCAGGTCCCACATAAGCCATGGTGGCGCATGCATCTAGAGTTCATAGCTAAAGTCCCTGGCATGTTCATTCTATCTCACTCAAATAAATAAATAAAAGAGGAAGAGATGGAGACATCAAAATAAAAGAGAGACTAGCTGGGTATGGAGGCACACGCCTTTAATCCCAGCACACTAGAGGCAGAGGCAGGAGGATCGCTCTGAGTTCAAGGCTATCCTGAGTCTACATAGTGAAATCCATGTTAGCCTAAGGTACAGTGAGACCCTACCTTGAAAAACCAAAAGTAAATAAATTAAAAAAAAAAAAAAAGCCAGGCATGGTGGTACATACCTTTAATCAGGCAGGCAGAGGTGGGAGGATTGCATTGAGTTCAAGGCCACCATGAGACTACGTAGTGAATTCCAGAATTCCAGGTCACCCTGGGCTACAGCAAGACCCTACCTCAAAAAATATAAATAAATAAGTAAATAGAAAATAAAAAAGCCAGGCATGGTGGCACATACCTTTAATCCCAGCACTTGAGAGGCAGAGGTAGGAGGATCGCTGAGAGTTCAAGGCCACCCTGAGACTACCTGAGCTACAGTGAGATCCTACCTTGGGTGGGGGGGAAGAGGGACTGATTGAGAGGGGGAAGAGTTATGATGGAGAGTGGAGTTGCAAAGGGGAAAGCGGATGGGGGAGGGAATTACCATAGTTTATTGTCTTACTGTGGAAGTTGTCAATAAAAAAATGGAAAAAAAGTGTCACAGAGCCAGACGAGGTGGTGCACTCCTTTAATTCCAGCACTTGGGAGGCAGAAGTAGGAGAAACAACATGAGTTCAAGGCCACCCTGAGAGTACATAGTGAATTCCTGGTTAGCCTGGGCTAGAGTGAGACACTACCTCTAAAGATCAAAAAAAAAAAAAAGTGTGACAGGCTGGAGAGATGACTTAGTTGTTAAGGCACTTCCCTGCAAAGCCGAAGAATTCATGTTCAAATCTCCAGGTGACGCAAGCGTGCTATGTTGCACATGTGCACAAGGGGGGGAGACACACGCACACATCTGGAGTTTGTTCACAGCACATGAAAGACCCTGGAGCGCCCATTCTCTCCCCCCACCTCTTTCTCAAAAAGAAAATAATAATTTTAAAAAGTGTGATGTCTTCAGTGTATATTATCGTGTTCTTGTATTTCTTTATTTCTAAATACTTAATAAACTAAAAAAAAGTCCAATATTTTTTCTCAAGGATGAAAATGACAGTGATTTGTCTTATTAAAGAGGCAGTAAATGGGTATGGCTCTGCTATACCAGCTTGGACTTTGTGCTTCCAAATGTACACTATTCATCGAGTGCTGGAATTTCAGGCATGAGCCACCATGCGCAGCCATGAGTCTTAACATTTCACCCTTACATTTCTGAGCTATTTTCATTTTAATGAATAATGCTGGTTTCAGTTATTAACATTACTCACACACTAATTATCTGGTTATTAACCTAATGTCGTGAATGAAACATACATACCAAATAAGAGAATGCTAAGTAACATGAATTACTTTATTTTATTTGAGAGAGTGAGAGAGAGAGAGAGAGAGAGAAAGAATGGGCACACCAGGGCCTCCAGCCACTGCAAACAAACTCCAGACGCATGCACCCTCTTGGGCACCTGGCTTACATGGGTCCTAGAGAGTCGAACCAAGATCCTTTGGCTTTGCAGGCAAGCACCTTAAACACCAAGCCATCTCTCCAGCCCATGAATTACTTTTATTTTATTTTATTTTAATTAATTTATTTTGGCTTGAGGCAAGGCCTCACCCTGTAGTCCAGACTAGCCTTGAACTCGTAACAATTCTGACTCTGCCTCCTCTGGGTTTGAATGACAGTTGTGCATCAACATAACTGACAAAAAGTAGCTTTTTTACTTTTTAACACCTCATCTTGTAGCCCAAGCTGACTTGGAACTCACAATCAAATAGCTGTTCAAAATAATTTCATAAGCTATCATTCTGTTTTGTTTTTAAAAAAATTTATTTTCATTTTATTTGCAAGCAGAAAGAGACAGAGAACGGGGGGGGGGGGGAGGGGGGAGAATGGATACAAAAGGGCTTGTAGCCACTGCAAATGACTCTAGAACCAGGTGCCACTTTGTTCATCTGGCTTTATATGGGCTTTACATGGATAATCAAACCAAATCGAACTTGTAGGCAAGTGCCTTAACTTCTGAACCATCTCTCCAGCCCATTTCTTTTAAAACCAGCCAGGCTGGAGAGATGGCTTTGCAGTTAAGCACTTGTCTGTGAAGCCTAAGGACCCTGTTCAAGGCTCGATTCCCCAATACCCACATAAGCCAGATGCACAAGGTGGCAAATGCATCTGGAGCCCTCCCCCCGCCTCTTTCTCTCTCTGTCGCTCTCAAACAAACAAACAAACAAACAAACAAAACCAGCCTATGAAACTTAATGAGCTTCTATCTCAAAGAAAAACAAGTGCCATTTTGATTTATTCATATAAACAGCTGTCAAATAATCCCTACAATAGAAACAATATTTCCCAACAAGATTAAAAATTATTTTGGGGGCAGGAAAGATGGCTTAGCGGTTAAAGCATTTGCCTGCAAAGTCAAAGGATCCCGGTTTGATTTTCCAGGACCCACGTAAGCCAGATGCACAAGGGGTGCACGCATCTGGAGTTTGTTTGCAGTGGCTGGATGCCCTGGCACGCCCATTCTCATTCTCTTTCTGCCTCTTTCTCTCAAATAAATAAAATATATAAAAATTGTATTTTAGGGCTGGAGAGATGCCTTAGCAGTTAAGGTGCTTGCATCTCATTCTCTCGCTTTCTGCCCCTTTCTCTCAAATAAACAAAATATATACAAATTGTTTTTTAGGGTTGGAGAGATGCCTTAGCAGTTAAGGTGCTTGCCTGAGAAGCCTAAGAGCCCATGTTCAACTATTCAGGTCCTAAGTCAATCATATGCACAAGGTTACACAAGTGCACAAGGATGCACATGCGCACAAGGTAATCACGCATCTGGAGTTCGATTACAGTGGCTGGGGGCCTTGGCATGGCAATTCTCTCTCTTGTTCTCACTCTTGCTCTCACATAAAAGAAAAAAAGGCCATCCATTGGGCTTGGAAGGAAAAAAAAAAAAGTATTTTTAGCCAGGCATGGTGGCATATGTCTTTAATCCCAGAACCCAGAAGGAAGAAGTAGGAGGATCTCTGTGAGTTCAAGGCCAGCCTGACAGTACATACTGAATTCTGGGTCAGCCTTGGCTACAGCAAGACCTTACCTCAGGGAAAAAAAAAAAAACCTTTTAGGGGTTGCAGAGATGGTTCATTGGTTAAGATACTTGCCTGAAAAGCCTAACAACATTCTCTCTCTCTCTGTTTGCATACCTTTAATCCTAACACGAGGAGGCAGAGGTAGAAGGATCACCATGAGTTCCTGACCACACTGAGACTACATAGTGAATTTCAGGTCAACACAGTACCTTGAAAAACAAAATTATTTATCATTCAAAGCCAGGCATGATTACACATACCTTTAGTTCAAACACTCAGAAGACTGAAGTAGGAGAATCACTGTGAGTTTGAGGCCAGCTTTGGGCTACAAGAAGCACCAGATTAGCTTGGTCTAGAGTGAGACCCTACCTCGAAAAAAAAAAATTATTCAGGGCTGAAGAGATGGCTTAGCAGTTAAGGTGCCTGCCTGCTAAGCCTAAGAATGCCCGTTCCATTCTCCAGGTCCCATGTTTAGCCAGAAGCAAAGTGACACAAGGGTGCAATGCTGCACTTGCCCAGAAGGGGTGCACACGTCTGGAGTTAGTTCATAGCAGCTGAGAAGCCACTGGTGCACCCATTCTCTGTCTCTCCAAAAAAAAAAAAAAAAAAAAAAATATATATATCCATTTGCTCCTGTGTACTTCTGTATGGCTGTGTCAGAGGTTCTTGCCACTTATAAACAAACAGCAATTAATTAATTAATTTATTGAGAAAGAGGCAGAGAGAGAATAGGCACACCAGGGTCTCCAACCATTACAAACGAACTCCAGATGCATGCACCCCCTTGTGCATCTGGCTTATGTGGGTCCTGGAGAATCGAACCAGGATCCTTTGGCTTTGCAGGCAAATCCTTAACCACTAAGCCATCTCTCCAGCTCCAAAAGCAGTTTTTTTTTTTGCATCTGACCTAACATGGGTAGCTTGGGAATTGAACCTGGGCTGACAGGCTTTGCAAAAAAAGTGCTGTACCTGCTGAGCCATTGTCCTAGCATCCTTAAAAATTCTTAAATTAGCCAGGCATGGTGGTGCATGCCTTTAATCCCAGAACTCGGGAGGCAGAGGTAGGAGGATCACCATGAGTTCAAGGCCACCCTGAGACTACATAGTGAATTCCAGATCAGCCTGGGCTACCGTAAAACAGTACCTCAAAATTTAAAAAAAAATTAAATTTGATAAATTCACAAACTTCTATTCAGTTTCTTTGTGGCAAGCAAAGTACTGGGATTAGACCTAAGGCCTGGCACATACTAAGCATGCATTTCATGCTGTACATCTCATCCCCTATGCTCAATTGCTAAACCAAGTTCAAGACTTACCTTGCTCAAAGCATACAGATCCAGAATTTTTCTCTCCACCACAGGGATCTTCAAAGTAGACCCTTGAAGTTCCCAAAACTTTGCCAATTGATCCAAGAAGTCCAATCTCACTCTGGTCATTGCCTAAAATTATTAAAATATAGAAATCAGAAATAGCCTAGTAGTAGATCATTTGTCTAGCATGTACAAGGCCCTAGGTCTAATTGCTTATACCCAAAAAAAAAGAAATTAGAAATAAAAACTGTTATGACTGAAAAGGAATATTATAATAAAAATGCTCATTTCTTTAAAGAATTCAAAGTTTATTTATTTATTTATTTCCAAGAAGAGAGAATGTACATGCCAGGGCTTCTAGCTGCTGCAAACAAACTCCAGCTGCATGCACCTCTTTGTGCATCTGGCTTTACGTGGGTAATGGAGAATCAAACCCAAGGAGTTAAGGCTTTGTAGGTAAGTACTCTAACCACTGAGCCATCTCCCAGCCTCAGATTTCAACTGTTATCACTGCTTTGGTTAACCATTACATTAAAAGGGGGATGGCTGAAAGGATGGCTTAGTGCCTGCAAAGCCAAAGGACCCAGGTTTGATTCCCCAGGACCTACATTAACCAGATACACAAGGGGGTGCATGCATCTGGAGTTCGTTTGCAGTGGCTAGAGGCCCTAGCGTGCGCCCTCGTGCTCTCTCTCCCTCTCTCTGTCAAATACATAAATAAAAAGTAGTATAAAAAAAAAAAAAAAAACCCGGCAGGGCTGGAGAGATGGCTTAGTGGTTAAGGCACTTGCCTGAAAAGCCAAAGCACCCAGGTTCCACTTCCCAGGACTCACATAAGCCAGATGCACAAGGTGGCACATGCATCAGGAGTTTGTTTGCAGCAGCTGGAGCCCCTGATGCAACCATTCTTATTCTCTCTCTCAAATAAATAAATAAAAATAAAATGCTCCCCCCCCCCCAAAAAAAAGAAAGCTGGGTGTGGTGGCACATGCCTTTAATCCCAGCATTCAAAAGGTAGAGATAAGGGAAAGAAAAAAAAAGGAGGGAAAACTGGGCTGGTGAGATGGCTTAGTGGTTAAGGCGCCTGCCTGCAAAGCCTAAAAGAACACCCATTCGATTCTCCAGGTCCCACATTTAGCCAGACCAGTGATGGAAGGATGCAATGCCGTACTTGCCCACAAGGGGGCGCACGTGTCGAGTTTGTTCACAGCTGAGAGGCCACTGGTGTGCCCATTCTCGCTTTCTCTTTCTCTGTATATCTCTCTGTCACTCTCCAAAAAAAGAAAAAAGGAGGGAAATCTTTTATACTTTTGGGGGTTTTTTAAAACTTTAAAAATATTTACTTATTAGAGAGGGAAGGAGGGAGACAAAGAGTGAGAATGGGCGCACCGGGGCCTCTAGCCACTGGAAATGAACTCCAGACGTATGCACCACCACGTGCAACTGGCTATACATGGAACCTGGTAGCCTCAAACTCAAGGGGATCCTCCTCCCTCTGCCTCCCAAATGCTAGCAATAAAAGTGTGCCACCACACCCAGTTTTTTATATTTTTATTTGAAAGCAGAGAGGAAAAAAGAGAGAAAAACAGACACACACACACACACACACAGAGAATGGATGTGTCAGGGCTTCTAGCACCTGCAAACTAACTCCAGACACATGTGCCATGTTGTGCATCTGGTTTTACATGGGTACTTGCCTTAATCAATGAGAAATCTCTCCAGGACCCTTTTTTATGCTTTTTTTAAAACCATACATATTTTTTTGTTTGTTTGTTTTTCGAGGTAAAGTCTCGCTCTAGCCCAGGCTGAGCTGGAATTCACTATGTACTCTCAGAGTGGCTCTGAACTTACAGCAATCCTCCTACCTCTTCTCTACTTCTACCTCCCGAGTGCTGGGATTAAAGGTGTGCACTACCGTGCCTGCCTTAAAAACTATATATTTTAAGGGCTGGAGAGATGGGTAAGTGGTTAAGGCACTAGCCTGCAAAGCCTAAGGACCCAGGTTGGACTCTCCAGAATGCACAAAAGCCAGATTTAAATTTGATAAATTCACAAACTTCTATTCAGTTTCTTTGTGGCAAGCAAAGTACTGGGATTAGACCTAAGGCCTGGCACATACTAAGCATGCATTTCATGCTGTACATCTCATCCCCTATGCTCAATTGCTAAACCAAGTTCAAGACTTACCTTGCTCAAAGCATACAGATCCAGAATTTTTCTCTCCACCACAGGGATCTTCAAAGTAGACCCTTGAAGTTCCCAAAACTTTGCCAATTGATCCAAGAAGTCCAATCTCACTCTGGTCATTGCCTAAAATTATTAAAATATAGAAATCAGAAATAGCCTAGTAGTAGATCATTTGTCTAGCATGTACAAGGCCCTAGGTCTAATTGCTTATACCCGAAAAAAAGAAATTAGAAATAAAAACTGTTATGACTGAAAAGGAATATTATAATAAAAATGCTCATTTCTTTAAAGAATTCAAAGTTTATTTATTTATTTATTTATTTATTTATTTATTTATTTCCAAGAAGAGAGAATGTACATGCCAGGGCTTCTAGCTGCTGCAAACAAACTCCAGCTGCATGCGCCTCTTTGTGCATCTGGCTTTACGTGGGTAATGGAGAATCAAACCCAAGGAGTTAAGGCTTTGTAGGTAAGTACTCTAACCACTGAGCCATCTCCCCAGCCTCAGATTTCAACTGTTATCACTGCTTTGGTTAACCACATTAAAAAGGGGGGGATGGCTGGAAGGATGGCTTAGTGCCTGCAAAGCCAAAGGACCCAGGTTTGATTCCCCAGGACCTACATTAACCAGATACACAAGGGGGTGCATGCATCTGGAGTTCGTTTGCAGTGGCTAGAGGCCCTAGCGTGCGCCCTCGTGCTCTCTCTCCCTCTCTCTGTCAAATACATAAATAAAAAAGTATATATTTAAAAAAAAAAAAAACCGGCAGGGCTGGAGAGATGGCTTAGTGGTTAAGGCACTTGCCTGAAAAGCCAAAGCACCCAGGTTCCACTTCCCAGGACTCACATAAGCCAGATGCACAAGGTGGCACATGCATCAGGAGTTTGTTTGCAGCAGCTGGAGCCCCTGATGCAACCATTCTTATTCTCTCTCTCAAATAAATAAATAAAAATAAAATGCTCCCCCCCCCCCAAAAAAAAGAAAGCTGGGTGTGGTGGCACATGCCTTTAATCCCAGCATTCAAAGGTAGAGATAGGGGAAAGAAAAAAAAAGGAGGGAAAACTGGGCTGGTGAGATGGCTTAGTGGTTAAGGCGCCTGCCTGCAAAGCCTAAAAGAACGCCCATTCGATTCTCCAGGTCCCACATTTAGCCAGACCAGTGATGGAAGGATGCAATGCCGCACTTGCCCACAAGGGGGTGCACGTGTCGAGTTTGTTCACAGCTGAGAGGCCACTGGTGTGCCCATTCTCGCTTTCTCTTTCTCTGTATATCTCTCTGTCACTCTCCAAAAAAAAGAAAAAAGGAGGGAAATCTTTTATACTTTTTGGGGTTTTTTTAAACTTTAAAAATATTTACTTATTAGAGAGGGAGGGAGGGAGACAAAGAGTGAGAATGGGCGCACCGGGGCCTCTAGCCACTGGAAATGAACTCCAGATGTATGCACCACCATGTGCAACTGGCTATACGTGGAACCTGGTAGCCTCAAACTCAAGGGGATCCTCCTCCCTCTGCCTCCCAAATGCTAGCAATAAAAGTGTGCCACCACACCCAGTTTTTTATATTTTTATTTGAAAGCAGAGAGGAAAAAAGAGAGAAAAACAGACACACACACACACACACACACACACACACAGAATGGATGTGTCAGGGCTTCTAGCACCTGCAAACTAACTCCAGACACATGTGCCATGTTGTGCATCTGGTTTTACATGGGTACTTGCCTTAATCAATGAGAAATCTCTCCAGGACCCTTTTTTATGCTTTTTTTAAAAACCATACATATTTTTTTGTTTGTTTGTTTTTCGAGGTAAAGTCTCGCTCTAGCCCAGGCTGAGCTGGAATTCACTATGTACTCTCAGAGTGGCTTTGAACTTACAGCAATCCTCCTACCTCTTCTCTACTTCTACCTCCCGAGTGCTGGGATTAAAGGTGTGCACTACCGTGCCTGCCTTAAAAACTATATATTTTAAGGGCTGGAGAGATGGGTAAGTGGTTAAGGCACTAGCCTGCAAAGCCTAAGGACCCAGGTTGGACTCTCCAGAATGCACAAAAGCCAGATGCACATGGAGTTTGTGTTCAGTGACTAGAGGCCCTAGCACACCTATTCTCTGTTTCTCCTCTATATTTTGCTCACTGCTTACAAATTCATAAAAATATTTTATTAAAAGTTGGAGTTCGGTGTGGTGGCGCACGCCTTTAATCCCAGCACTTGGGAGGCAGAGGTAGGAGGATCACCATGAGTTCAAGGCCACCCTGAGAGTCTCTGGTTTTTTAAAAATCATAAGATGGCTTAGTGGTACTGAAGCCTAAGGAGAGATTTCTCATTGGTTAAGGCAGTGGCTGGCATCTGTACTAGGCTGGAGGCACTCCATTCTCTCTCTCTCTCTCTCTTTCTCCCTACCATGTATCTCTCTCTCTCTCTCTCTCTCTCAAATAAAAAACCAGATTAAAAAACAAAAACATGATGATTTCATTGTTAAGGCAAGTACCCATGTAAAACCAGATGCACAACATGATGCATGTGGTGGCACATGCCTTTAATCCCAGCATATGGGAGGCACAGGTAGATGCTGTGAATTTAAGGCCACCCTGAGACTACATAATGAATTCCAGGTCAGCCTGGGATAGGGTGTAGAGCAACACACATCCTTAAAGATTTTGGCTTTATAAAGTTATCTGTTCCAATCCCCACACTTGCATATTCTGTGCTGGTTTTAGTTGAATGTGTATATTGTTCAGTTGGATTTGAAAATTTGCCAGTAAATTGCTCCACCCAGTCCACTACAATACTTGAATAGCAGACAAACTCAACACCTAGATTGCTTCCGTGGTTGGGTTGGAGTATAAGAGCTACACTTGGTACCTTAAATTCCTACTCTGAAGATAGGTAAATTTGGATTTCCAAATCTAAAAGCACCACAGTTTATTAGAAAACCCAAGCATCAAATCAATTCAGGATGCAAAAATCGCAACATTATAATACAAGAAACACAAAGAATCTGGACTGGAGAGATGGATTAGTGGTTAAGTCGACTGCCTGCTAAGCCTAAGAACACCGGTTCCAATCTCCAGGTCCAACATTTAGCCAGATGCAAAGTGACGCAAGGGCACAAACTCTCACTTGCTCACAAAGGGGTGCACGTGTCTGGAGTTCATTCACATCAGCTGAAAGGCTGCCGGTGTGCCCATTATCTATCTCCCTCTCTCTCTGTGTCTCTCCCCCCAAAAAAAGAAACACAAAGAATCAAGACAATACAATCCCACCAAAAATTATAAATTCATCAGAAACGGCCCCCAATGAGACTGCTTTAGATGAAATGCCTGACAAAGATTTAAAAATAAAAAAAAAAAATTTAAAAAATATTTATTTATTTATTTATTTTATTTGACAGAAAAAGAGGGAAGGAGGAAGGGAGGGACAGAATGGGCACGCCAGGGCCTCCAGCCACTGCAAAGGAACTCCAGACACGTGTGCCCCCTCGTGCATCTGGCTAATGTGGGTCCTGGGGAAGCGAACCTGGGTCCTTTGGCTTTGCAGGAAAACACCTTAACCATTAAGCCATCCCTCCAGCCCCCCAAAATGATTTTATCTGTACTCAAAGAAATCAAAGGAATCGAAGAAAAGAAAGGAATTAAAGAAGAAAAAACTCCTGAAGGAATTCCAAAAGAACACAGGAAACCAGCTTAAAGAAATAAGAGGTCACTCACTACAAGACATGAGAAAGGAAATGGAAATACTGAAAAAACAACCAGGCAGAAATTTTAGCACTGAAAAACAGTCAAATAAAAAATTATGCGGAAAATCTTACCAGTAGAATGGATGAAGGAGAGAACAGAATATCTAAACTAGAAGACCAAGTGGCAGATCTAATACAGTCCAACAAAGAGAAAGACAAACTAATAGGAAGGTATGAATGGGATTTTCAAGATATCCGGGACACTAAGAAAAGATCAAACATAAGAATTCAGGGGGTCTGGAGAAATGGCTTAGCAGCTAAGACATTTGCCTGTGAAATCAAAGGATCCCGGTTTGATTCTCCAAGACTCACGTAAGCCAGATGCACAAGGGGCACATACATCTGGAGTTCATTTGCAGTGGCTAGAGGCCCTGGTGTGCCCATTCTCTCTCTGTCTGCCTCCCTTTTCTCTCTCTCTCTCCCCTTGCAAATAAATAAATAAAAATTGAAAAAAATCTTAAAAAAAAAAAAAAAGAATTCAGGGCGGCAAGGTCACTGAGAAATCAAGCTGTTGCTGTAGACCAGCTCACTGAAAGCTGGGAAAAGCTGCACTATGGGAGACAGAAATAATCAGCAGTGAAAACAGTGGACACTGTAAGCCTCAAGTTTGGCCAGCCAAGCCAAGTGACTAAATGGGTGCAATAGTGGCATATCTGATCTGGGGGAAAACAACTGCTCTCTAATCGGACTGAAGGCCTGCTCTATGGGAGGGACTACATGCCTGGTACTGAAAACTAATCAAAAGCCTGTGACAGGGGAGGTCATGAGCCTTAGGGGTATAAAGCCGCTCTTGTCTGGCTGAATGCATTTATTATTCTTACCAAACTGTCCTGAAAGCACTAAACCAGGGTCCATTGAGAAAAGGTGGCAGAAAGAATGTAAGAGACCACTCCTTACAATGCAACTGTCCAGACAGAAATTGGCCTTGATATCCAAGACCTCACAGTGCCTAGCAAAACCTTCACAACACCCTCATAACAGGAGAAAAAGATGATGACAACAAAATAAAAAAAGAGACTAACAGAGAGAGGGAGGTGATATGATGGAGAGTGGAGTTGTGAAAGTGGGGAGGGGAGGGAATTATCATGGTTTGTTGTTTAAGTATTGTCTATAAAATATTTTTTAAAAAGAAGAAGTTCTCAATAAAATATCGAAAAACCAAAAAAAAAAAAAGAAAAAAAAAAAAGAAGTGTTAGGTTGGGCCCCCAAGATGGACTCACCAAGGTCATCAGAATGGTGGCAGAGGCATAAGGAAGTGGATTATCCATATTCCTTAAGAAAACACCCAGTCCTTATCCTCTCCCTGGCCTAACAATGCCCCAGGTAGAGGTTTCCTGCCCCCTTATCTTGTAAGTCACATGGTCACTGTTCTGGTGTCACATCCTAGCTATTTTATTTTTATTTTTATTTTTTTTTGGTTTTGCAGGCTGACCTGGAATTCACTATGTAGTCTCAAGGTGGCCTCGAACTCTCGGCGATCCTCCTACCTCTGCCTCCCAAGTGCTGGGATTAAAGGCGTGCGCCACCACACCCGGCACATCCTAGCTATTTTAACATAATGATCTCCCCCAAAGGAACTTTTCTTTTCCTTCATCACCTTCCCCCAACTGAAAGAGCCCTATAAAGCCTACTACCTGAAAACTCAGGTTGGCTGGGCTCCTCTCTTATGAGCCAGCCCTGGCAGCATCTGCTTGTCCAGAATTAAAGTTTTCATCTTTGCCTCATAGTGGTATGCATGGTCTTGATCACTCCCAAACCTTACAGAAAGGAATTAAGGAAGGAAGGGAAGGGAGAGTAGGAGGGAGGGATTGTTTCATTAAGTATCAAATTACAAACAACCTAAGGGCAAAATATGTATTAAAGTCTCAGAAAATGTTTGAGGAATATGGAGAGATTAAAAAGGTGGGCTAGAGCCCTAGTATAGCTCAATTGACTTGCCTGTGTGAGACCCTAAGCTCAATCACAAGCACTAAAACAAAAACAAAAAAAAGGGGGGGGTAGAGGGACTAAAGAGATAGTTTAGCAGTTAAGGCACTTTCCTGCAAAGCCTAAGGACTCAGGCTTGATTCCACATAAAGCCAGATAGATGCACAGGGTAGTACATGCATCTGGAGTTCCTTTGCAGTGGCTAATGGCCCTGGCACACTCATCCTCTATGTGCCTCTTAAAAAAAAAAAAAAAAAAAAAGCCAGGCGTGGTGGCGCACACCTTTAATCCCAGCACTCGGGAGGCAGAGGTAGGAGGATCACCATGAGTTCGAGGCCACCCTGAGACTACATAGTTAATTCCAGGTCAGCCTGGGCCAGAGTGAGACCCTACCTTGAAAATCCCCCCGCCCCCCAAAAAAAGGCTGGAAGCCAGGCATGGTGGCACACACCTTTAATAGCAGCACTTGGGAGGCAGAGGTAGGATGATCATTGTGAATTCAAGGCTACCCTGAGACTACATACTGAATTCCAGGTCAGCCTGGGCTAGATCAAAATCCTACCTAGAAAAACAAAACAAAACAAAACAAAACAAAACAAAACAAAACAAAACAAAACAAAAAAACAAAACAAAACAAAACAAAACAAAAAAAAAGGCTGGAGAGATGGCTTAGCAGTTAGCTTGCCTGTGAAGCTCAAGAACTTCTGTTCGACTCTTCCAGATCCCACGTTTAACAGATGCAACAGTGACACAAGCATGCAATGCCATACATGGCCAGAAGGGGATGCATACATCCAGAGTTCTTCCACAGTGGCTGAAAGGCCCTGGCACACCCATTCTCTCTCTGTCTCTCAAAAACCTTAGCTTTTTTTTTTTTTTTTTTTTTTTTTTTTTTGGCTTTTTGAGGCAGGGCCTCACTTTAGCCCAGGCTGACCTGGAATTTACTGTGTAATCTCAGAATGGCCTCAAACTCACAGTGCTTCTCCTACCTCTGCCTCCTGAGATTAAAGGTGTGCACCACCATGCCTGGCTTTTTATTCTTTATACAAAAGACCTTTCTTTCTTTTATATTTTTTTTTTTTTTTTTTTTTTTTGGTTTTGCAAGGTAGGGTCTCACTCTGGTCCAGGCTGACCTTATTAACTATTTAGTCTCAGGGTGGCCTCGAAAAGATCCTCCTACCTCTTTGCTGGGATTTTTATATTTTTATCTATTTATTTGCAAGTAGAAAGAGATAGAGAGGAGACAGAGAATGGGCATGCTAGGGCCTCCAGCTACTGCAAACAAACTACCAATGCATGAGCCACTTTGTATGCCTGGCTTTATGTGGGTATGGGGGAATCAAACTCAGGTCATTATCCTTTGCTGAGCAGCACCTTAATTGTTAAACCATCTCTCTACCCCAACCGTAGCTTTTGAAGTCAGATGTGATGGTATACAATCTCTAATTCCAAGCCTTGGGAGACAGAGACAAGAGGAGAGTCACAGGTCAGGCTGGCCTGGTCTCAAAAATAGAACAAAAGGAAGAGTGATGGGAGAGATTTATGATCATGGTATATTGTTTATATTTATGGAAGATGTCAAAAAAGTTGTTAAAAATACATACAGAGAAATTTGTGAAATTTAGAAAGCAGAAATGTTGAACACTCACCTCAAGTTCATTTAGGCGCTGGACTCGGGGAGTGAAACGGAAGGTTTTTACTTCACATGCAAATGGAGGTTGCCAATCCTAAACAAAAGATTTTTTTCCTTTTAAACACAGTGATAGGTAAGTTAAGAACAAATCATAATGGCAACATATAACATATAATATATATTATATAATAGCATATGTAAGTTTATGTTCATAGAGACAAAAATAATATTTTTATATGTTTTCCTCAAATCTTACTATCCCATTATTACAACACGCGATCATATTTTCCAAGCAGAATACAAGGAACTCTTGTAATAAAATAGAATTTTATTTTATTTTATTTTTTGGTTTTTCGAGGTAGGGTCTCACTATAGCCCGGGCTGACCCGGAATTCACTCTGTATTCTCAGGGTTGCCTCGTTCATGGCGATCCTCCTATCTCTGCCTCCCAAGTGTTGGGATTAAAGGTGTGTACCACCATGCCCAGCTTTAAACACACCGTTTTACCAAATTAAAAGAAAAATATTTTTAAAAATAGGGTTGGAAGAGCTGGGTGTGGTGGGGCACTTGGGAGGCAGAGGTAGGAGGATCTCCATGAGTTCAAGGCCACCCTGAGACTACATAGTGAACTCCAGGTCAGCCTTACCTAGAGTGAGACCCTACCTTGAAAAACCAAAAAATAAAAATAAAAAATAGGGTTGGGCTCAAGATGGCTTAGTGGATAAGGTGTTTGCCTGCAAAGCCTAAGTACCCAGGTTCAAATCCTTAGTACCCATGTTAAGCTAAATGCACATGGTGGCACATGTGACTGGAGTTCATTTGCAGTGGCTAGAGACCATGGCACACCCATTCTATCTGCCTTTCTCTCTCTTTCTCTCCAATAAATATAAAAATGTATTTAAAAAAAAATAGGGTCGGGTTGGAGAAATGGCTTAGCAGTTAAGGCGCATGCCTGTGAAGACTAAGGACCCAGGTTCAATTCTCTAGGTCCCATGGAAGCCAGATACACATGCGTCTGGAGTTTGTTTGCAGTGGCTAGAGGACCTGACATGCCAATTCTCTCTCTCTCTCTCCCTATCTGTCTCTAATAAATAAGTAAATATAAATAAAATCTTAGCTGGGCATGGTGGTGTGAGACTACAAAGGGAAGTCCAGGCCACCCTAGCCTAGACTGAAACCCTACCTTGGAAAACAAAAATTAATTAATTAATTAATTTAAATTAAAATTAGAAAAAAATAGGGTCAAGCCGGATGTGTGTGGTACTGCATGCCTTTAACCCCAGTACTCAGGAGGCAGAGGTAGGAGGATCACAGAGAGTTCAAAGCTACCCTGACACTACATAGTGAACTCCAGGTCAGCCTGGACTAGAGCACAGAAAAAAAAAAAAAAAAAAAAAAAAAGGATCAAATTTCTAACACACACCTGCCCCCAAGGCCCAGGGAACATTGTGGAAGAGGAGACAAAGAATTTTAGAGCCAGATGATGGGGAGGAGTGCTCTGGAACACGAAGTGGTCCTTGCCTTCATAGTCTCACAGAGGTTATCATTAACTGAACAAGACCTGAACAATCTTGGGCCCATCAACATTCCATCATGGATGATGATGAGACGGTCCAGAGAAAAAGAGAAAGGGAGAGAAAGATTAAATTAGAAATCAGTTGGAAAAAGGGTTCAACTGGAGGGGGCACACTCATGAGAACAAAAGGTAATGGGAGGAAATTATGATCAAAATATGTACACATATAAAAATTGTCAATAAGCTGGACAAAGTGGTCCACGCCTTTTATCCCAGCACTCAGGAGCCAGAGGTAGGAGGATCGCCATGAGTTCGAGGCCACCCTGAGACTATATAGTTATTTCCAGGTCAGCCTAGGCCAGAGTGAGACCTTACCTCAAAAAAACAAACAAACAAAAAAAAAAGAAGTCAATAAAGGGCTGGAAAGATGGCTTAGTGATTAAGGAATTTGCCTGCAAAGCCAAAGGATCCAGGTTCAACTCGAGGAACAAGTAAGTCAGAAGCACAAGGGGGCACATGCATCTGGAATTCGTTGGCAGTGGCTGGAGGCCCTAGAGTGACCATTCTCTCCCTCTCAAATAAATACATAAATAAAATATATTTAAAACTTTATGATCTTTAAAAAAAACTTTCAGTAAAATAGTTTATTAGGGTGCTGAAGAGATGGCTTAGCGGTTAAGTGCTTGCCTGTGAAGCCTAAGGACCCCAGTTCAAGGCTCCATTCCCCAGTACCCATGTAAGCCAGATGCACAAGGTGATGCATGCATCTAGAGTTCATTTCCAGTGGCTGGAGGTCCTTGTGTGCCCATTCTCTCTCTCTCTGTGCCTTTCTCTCTCCGTCACTCTCAAATAAATAAAAAAATAAATAAATAAAATAAAATAAAATAAAATAAAATAAAATAAAATATGGCTGGAGAGATGACTTAGCAGTTAAGGCATTTGCCAGAAAAGCCAAAGGACCTCGGTTCAATTCCCCAGGACCCATGTAAGCTACATGCACAAAGTGGTGCATGTGTCTGTAGTTCATTCACAGTGGCTGAGGCCCTGGCCCGTCCATTCTCTCCCCCCCCCTCTCTCTGTCTGCTACTCTCTCAAATAAGTATTAAAACATAATAATAAAATAAAATAAAATAGTTTATTAGGGCTGGACAGATAGCTAAAGGCACTTGCTTACAAAACCAACCAGCCAAGTCCAATTCCCCATACCCACATTAAAGCCACATGCACCAAGTGGCACATGCATCTGGGGTTCTTTTGCAGTGGCTAGAGTCCCTGGAGTGCACATCCTTCCCCACCCCTATTGTGTTTCTCTCCTTTTCTCCCTGCTCCCAAATCAATTAATAATTTTTACAAGTTTATTATAAAAGCGAGCCAGGCGTGATGGCGCATGCCTTTAATCCCAGCACTTGGGAGGCAGAGGTAGGAGGATCACCATGAGTTCGAGGCCACCCTAAAACTACAAAGTTAATTCCAGGTCAGCCTGGGTCAGAGTGAGACCCTACCTTGGGAAAAAAAAAAGTCAAGCTGAGTGTAATGGCACATGCCTTTAATCCCAGCCATGGGGATGCAGAGGTAGGAGCATTACCATGAGGTGAGTTTAGGCCAGCCTGGGACTACAGAGTGAGTACCAGGTCAACCTGGGCTAGAGTGAGACCCTACCTCAAAAAAAAAAAAGGGGGGGGCTAGGGCGATGGCTTAGCCATTGGGCACTTCCCTGCATAGCGTAAAAACTCATGTTTCGGGCTGGAGAGACGGCTTAGCGGTTAAGGCGCCTGCCTCCTAAGCCTAAGAACACGGTTCCAATCTCCAGGTCCTACGTTTATCCAGATGCAGTGACGCAAGGGCGCAATGCCGCACTTGCCCACAAGGGGGCGCACACATCTGGATTTCATTCACAGCAGCTGAGAGACTGCTGGCATGCCCATCTCTATCTGTCTCTCTGTGTCTCTCTCCAAAAATAAATAAATAAATAAATAAAAATAAATAAATAAATAAATAAAAAAATCATTTATCAATCTCCAGGTCCCACATAAACCAGACGCATAGTGATGCAAGCATGCAATGTCACACATGCAAACAAGGGGGCACACACACCTGGAGTTCGTTTTCACTGGATGAAGGCCCTGGCTCACCCATTCTCTCTCTCCCTCTCTCTCAAATAAAAGAGTCAAGGCTGTCTTAGCTGTTAAAAGCACTTATTTTCCAAAGCCTACTAGCCCAGGTTCAATTCTCCAGTACCCATGTAAATCAATATGCGTAATGTAGCACATGCATCTGGAGCTTGACTGTAGTATCAGGATGTCATGGTATGTTGTCCATTATCTCTCTCTCAAATAAATATTTTTTTTTAATAAAATGGGTCGAGGGCTGGAAAGAGGGCTTAGTGGTTAAGGCACTTGCCTGCAAAGCCAATGATCCTCAGTTCCATTCCCCAGGACCCACATAAGCCAGATGCACAAGGTGGCACATACATCTGGATTTTGTTTGCAGTGGCTAGAAGCCCTGGTGCACCCATCTCTCTTTCCCTCTCAAATAAGTAAATAAATAAATAAATGGGTCAACAGGTGTGCTGGCACACACCTTTAATCCCAGCACACAGGAGGCTGAGGTAGGAGGATCACTGAGTTCAAGGCCTGGGCTAGAGGAAGACCCTACCTTGAAAACCAAAAAATTAAAATTAAAATAAAACAAAAAAAAAGTGGTGGGGGGTTGAGGGTCAAGAGGCCTGCATGATGGTGCATGCCTTTAATCTCAGCACTTGAGAGGTAGAGGTAGAAAGATTGCTGTGAGTTCAAGACCAGCCTGAAACAACATGGTGAATTCCAGGTCAGCCTGGGCAAGAGCAAACCATACCTCGAAGAGCCAAACTGCTAAACACTGTGGCACATGCCTATAATCCCAGCACCCAGGAAGTAGAGGCAGGAATTATAGGCTTGCCTAGACAAAACTGAGGAGGTCTGGGAACAAAAACATGCTGAGTACTTGCTAAAAAAAAGAAAAGCAAGATGGCCAGGTGTGGTGGTGCTTGCCCTTAGTCCCAGCACTCTGGAAACAGAGAGGACACCCTGAGACTACATAGTGACTCACATCAGCCTGAACTAAAGCAAGACTCTATCTCAAAAAAAAGCAAAAAACAAAAAAAGGTATTTTATTTATTTGAAGAGAGAGGAGGAGAGAAAGAAAGGGTGTGTCAGGGCCTCATGCTGCAAACAAACTTCATATGTATGCACCACTTTATATATCTGGTTTTACATAGATACCAGGGAAGCCAACCCTGGCCATCAGGCTTTGCAAGCAAGTGCTTTTTTTTTTTTTTTTTTTTTTTTTTTTTTTTTTTGGTTTTTTGAGGTAGGGTTTCACTCTAGCCCAGGCTGACCTGGAATTCACTATGTAGTCTCAGGGTGACCTTGAACTCCTGGGATCCTCCTACCTCTGCCTCCCGAGTGCTGGGATTAAAGGCGTGCGCCACCACGCCCGGCTAAGCAAGTGCTTTTAATCACTGAGCCATCTCATCTCTCCAGCCCTTGAGTCTACTCTTAATAAGGCACAGGAATCTATGCTTTAACAGCATCCAGTTTAACCTCCTGCAATTTATATCCAGATGCATCAAGATTTTTTTGGCTTTCCTTTCATAGTGCTGGGGATTGAACCAGGGGCTAGTAGTAATTCAGTGTTCAACCATTCAACAACACCACCAGCCCAAAAACAAAAAGTATTAGTCACACGCTGGAGGTGGTGGCGCACATCTTTAATCCCAGCATCTGGGAGGCAGAGGTAGGAGGATCGCCATGAGTTCAAGGCCACTCTGAGACTACAGAGTGAATTCCAGGTTAGCCTGGGCTAGAGTGAGACCCTACCTTGAAAAGCCACAAAAAATAAAACGTACTAGTCTAATGAAAAAAGAAAAAAAATCTTTCACTCAAATATATAAGTAGTTAAATAATTTTAAAAATTTTGGGCTGGAGAAATGGCTTAGTGGTTAAGGCGTTTGCCTGCCAAGCCAAAGGATCCCGGTTCGATTCTCCAGGACCCACGTAAGCCAGATGCACAAGGGGCACATGCATCTGGAGTTCGTTTGCAGTGGCTAGAGGCCCTGGTGTGCCCATTCTCTCTGTGTCTGCCTCTCTTCTATCTCTCTCTGCTTGAAAATAAATAAATAAAAATATTTAAAAAATAATAATAATAATTTAAAAAAATTTACGAAAGGCGGGCTGGAGGGATGGCTTAGTGGTTAAGGCGTTTGCCTGCAAAGCCAAAGGACCCACATCAGCCGGATGCACAAGGGAGTGCATGTGTCTAGAGTTTGTTTGCAGTGGCTGAAGGCCCTGGTGAGCCCATTCTCTTTCTCTCTCCCCCTCCCCCTCTTTCTCTGTCAAATAATAAAATTAAAATTAAAAATTTACAAAGAGCTAGAGAGATGGCTCAACAGTTACAGGCGCTTGCTACCATCTGGGTTCTATACTCCAGGTGCCACATATAGCCAGACACACAAAGTGGCACATGCATCTGAAGTTTGTTTGCAGTGGCAAGAGGGCATGGCTTGACATTCTCTTTCTCTCTCTGATAAATAAATTTGAAAAGAAGCCGGGCATGGTGGCGCATACCTTTAACACCAGCACTCAGGAGGCAGAGGTAGGAGAATCACCATGAGTTGGAGGCCACCCTGAAACTACATAGTGAATTCCAGGTGAGCCTGGGCTAGAGTGAAACCTCACCTCAAAAAATAAATAAATTTCTAAAAGAAAAAAGGTGGGAGGCAGAAGTAGGAGGATCACCATGAGTTCGAGGCCACCCTGCAACTACATAGTGAGCTCCAGCTCAGCCTAGGACTAGGGTGAAAACCTACCTCGAAACTCCTGCCCAAAAAAAAGATATGCAACCTTGAGTATATCACACCTCTTAGGGAATTTATTCCTCTCATAATGGAAGAATGTTTGCTTCCCTTACCTTAAAAACTGAGGGATAAACCGGGCATGGTGGCGCACGCCTTTAATCCCAGCACTCGGGAGGCAGAGGTGGGAGGATCGCCAAGAGTTCGAGGCCACCCTGAGACTACGTAGTTAATTCCAGGTCAGCCTGGACCAGAGTGAGACCCTACCTCGCAAAAACCAAAAAAAAAAAAAAAAAAACCTGAGGGATAAAATGGGTGTGGTGGCACAGTCTTTAATCCAAGCACTTGGGAGGCAGAGGTAGGAGGATCCCTGTGAGTTCGAGGCTGCACTTAGACTACATAATGAATTCCAGGTCAGCCTGGGCTAGACTGAAACTCTACCTAGAAACGACCCCCCACCAAAAAAAAAAGGGATATAATATCCCATATTATTTCCAACATTTCCCTACACCTCTCTCTATTAGTAACCAATAGTTTCTAAACCTCTACGTTTTAAAAATAGTTGATATGGGCTGGAGAGATGGCTTAACAGTTAAGCGCCTGCCTGCTAAGCCTAAGAACGCTGGTTCCAATCTCCAGGTCCCACATTTAGCCAGATGCAGTGATGCAAGGGAGCAATGCCGCACTTGACCACAAGGGGGTGCACACATCTGGATTTCGTTCACAGCAGTTGAGAGACTGCTGGCGAGCCCAACTCTGTCTTCCTCTCCCTCTGTCTCTCTGTGTCTCTCTCCAAAAATATATTTTTATTATTTTATTTTTTAATAATAATAAAATAAAAATAGTTGATAGCCGGGCGTGGTGGCACACGCCTTTAATCCCAGCACTCGGGAGGCAGAGGTAGGAGAATCGCTGTGAGTTCGAGGCCACACTGAGACTATATATTGAATTCCAGGTCAGCCTGAGCTAGAGTGAGACTCTACCTTGAAAAACCAAATAATAATAATAATAATAATAATGATAATAAAAAATAAAAATAGTTGATGATGTCAGGCGTAGTGTTGCACACCTTTAATCCCAGCACCCTGGAGGCAGAGGTAGGAAGGATTACCATGAGTTAAGGCCACCCTGAAACTACATAGTGAATTACGGGTCAGCCTGGGCTACAGTGAGACTCTACCTCAAAAAACCAATAATAAAAAAAAAATAATAATAATTATTATTATTGATGTTGATTCTCCCGAAGGAAGTCTTTCTTATTTCAGCAGTAATTAGCTACGACATTTTGTCTATTGATACCATCCCAGGGAACAACTAGAACTCAAATTACACTTTCAGAAACTCTAGCTGTGATATGAGGCCTGCGAAAATTTGATGAACCAAGGATTGACTTGGACACAGAAAAGGCCACAGGCAGGGCAGTTTTTCTGGCCCCGAGCTGAGATTTTTATTTCTATTTTATAGTTTTCATAGCCAAGTGGAGGGTAAGTGAACAAACAAGATGTAGCAATTCGTGTATCAATCATTTCTGTAGTCAGGCCACCCTAACAATGAACTCCATTTTATTTTGTTTGATCCTCAACTGTGTATTGTCCCTTTGGGCCCTTTACTGGACAGTGGCTTTTTTTCTTTTGCTGGGGGTTCATCTGCTGACAAAGATAAGTTTTGACTCCTCAACAAATCAACTTTTACAACAACTCCGTACATCAGTTTCACTTTTCGTTTTTGTTGTTGGTTTTTAATCACAAAATCCCAGGATTATGCATGGGTGCAGGCATGTCAGGTGGTCATGTTTCAAGCAAGCCTCACCGCCCACGACAGACCACAAGTCTTAATGCAGGGACAAGTACAGGAATGCCCAAGCCGTGGGCGAGGACAGCCCCGGGGCGACCGCGGGCGCGGGCCGGAGAAGCCCGGCGAGCGTCCCCGGATGCGGGCGGGGAGGCGGGCGCCCCGCGGGACACTGAGCCGCCCGGCCGCGACCCGCGCACGCTGCCCTACCTTGGGCGGGCGGATTTTGCAGATGCCCGTCTTCTCGGCCAGGGGCCGGATGCGCCCGATGAAGCCGAGCGGGTCGGTGAACTCCTCCCAGCTGGGCTCGAAGACCGGGCACTCCGGCGGCGGCACGAACTCGGCCGCGTAGCCCCCGGGCCCCACGCCCGCCGCCATGGCCGACGTCGGCGGGCCGCGCCGAGGCTGTGGGCTGGGGGAAAGCCGCGCGCAGCCCGCGAGCCCTCACGTCCCGTCGCGCGAGCCGCCGCGCATCTTCCCTTCGCGTCCCCAAAGAGCCCACGGCCGCTTCCTGCGGCCGTTTGTTATTGTTTCCTTCGGGGCTTTTTCCTCCCGGGGCCGGAACGACGCTCCCGGAAGTGAGCGTGCGCGGACAAAAAAATCCCTCCGCCGGCGGCGGCCGGAAACAACAGAAGGCCGGCGGCGCGCGAGGTCGGCCCGGCGCTCCTCGCCGTGTCTGCGGACAGCCCGGCGTGCCTTCGTGCTCGCTGGCCGCTCGGAGCTGCGCGCGCACCGGCCACGGCGGGCTGCCCGCACGGCGAGGCGCTCGGGCGAGGCGAGAACGCTCTTCCGGTGCGCGCGGAGGAATGTGCGACGCCGCGAGCGCCGAGGTTTGCTTCCGGGGAGGAAGGTCCGTTCCCCTTTGTGTGCGCGCGTGCGTGCGTGCGTGCGTGCGTGCATCGTCAAAGTCGGCCGGCCCTGACCGCTCCTGCAAATGTTGTCCTCTGTTCCCCGAAACCCGGCCTAACCGGCTCACCTGCGTTTCACCCGCAAGTTCACGTTATTCCGGCGCGTCTGCATTTGAGACTTTCAACCGGAAGCAGTAATTTCACCCTGTTGCTGCAATGGGGCCTCTTCTCCCATAACACGGTGGTGTCAGGCACGGACGCCTCATCGTGGATGCCAACTTGACCAGCAGCTGTGATGAATTGTCGACCCAAACAGCAGCTCTTGATCTTCCTTTTTATTTTTTTTTTTCTTTCCCCATTTTTTTTCCAAGGTAAGGTCTCACTCGGGAGGCAGAGGTAGGAGGATCACCATGAGTTCGAGGCCATCCTGAGACTACTTAGTGAATTCCAGGTCAGCCTGGGCTAGAGTGAGACCTTACCTTGGGGGTAGGGGGGAGAAGTACTGCATGAGTCTACAGTGTGTAAGGAAAGTGGGAGAGAAAAGTAAAAGAGAACACCGGATTTGCTCTCTACAATTTATTTTATTTTTTTAGATTTATTTTTATTTTTTATTGAGAGGAACAGTGAGGGGGCCTCAGCTTTCCCAAGGGAGGAAGGCTGAAGCACTGAGCCATGCTCGGGTGGAAGTTCATAAGGAGGATCCTAAGAAAAACAGACTGGACCAGGTGCAGCTGATAAAATTACAGAGATGACACCCAGATAAGATGGTCACTGGTCCTTCAAGGCCATGTAGGCTTAGGGGAGTAATCAATCAGGAAAGTTGTCAAAGTTAATGAGATTGAATGCCTCTTTGCCATCTTTATTGTCGGAACCTTTAGGGATAGTTATTAACTCTTCAGTTCCCTTTAGTTTTCAGGGAGGCTATTAACCTTTCACAGTGTAGCAGAGGCGCGCCCTTACATATACACAGACATGCACGCATGCAAATAAATTTTAAAAATGTTGGACTGACCAGGTGTGGTGGCTCACGCCCTTAATCCCAGCACTCGCACCCAGGAGGCAGAGGTAAGAGGATCTCCGTGAGTTCGAGGCCAGCCTGAGACTACATAGTGAATTTCAGGTCAGCCTGGGTTAGAGTGAGACCTTAACTCGAAACAAAAAAATGTTGGGCTGGAGAGGTGGCTTAGTGCTTAAGGCACTTGCCTGCAAAGCCTAAGAACCCAGGTTCAGTAACCCAGTCCCCACATAAGCCAGATGCACAAAGTGGCTCATGCCTCTAGAGTTCCTTTGTAGTGGCTGGAGGCCCTTGCGTGCTCTTTCTCTCTTTCAAATAAATGAATAAATTTTCAAAATTAAAAAAAAAAAAAAGAGCCAGGCATGGTGGCGCACGCCTTTAATCCCAGCACTCGGGAGGCAGAGATAGGAGGATCGCAGTGAGTTCAAGGCCACCCTGAGACTACATAGTGAATTCCAGGTCAGCCTGGACCAGAGTGAGACCCTACCTCAAAAAAATTTAAAAAAAATAAATAAATAAATAATAAAATAAAATAGCAGAGCGTGGTGGCGCACGCCTTTAATCCCAGCACTCAGGAGGCAGAGGTAGGAGGATCGCTGTGAGTTTGAGGCCACCCTGAGAATACAGAGTGAACTCCAGGACAGCGTGAACTAGAGTGAGATCCTACCTCGAAAAACCAAAAAAAAAAAAAAAAAAAAAAAAGTTCGAGGCCACCCTGAGAAACATAGTTTCCAGGTCAGCCTGGACAGAGTGCGAAAAAAAAAAAAAAAAGTTTTAGGGACTGTACAGAATGCTCAGCGGTTAAAAGTGCTTACCTGCAAAACCTAATGGCCTAGGTTTGATTCCCCAGTACGCATTAAAAGCCAAATGCACAAAGTTACCCATGTGTCTGCTGTTCGTTTGCAGGAGCAGGAAGTCTTGGCACTCCCATACACTCCCTTTCTCTTTCCCTTTATCTCCTCTCTCTCAAATTTAAAAAATTAAAAAATATTTTTGACTCTAACTGCTGGGTGTGCACCACCACACCCTGCTATCATTTTTCTTTTGTTTGTTTGTTTTTTGTTTTTCAAGGTAGGGTCTCACTCTAACCCAGGCTGACCTGGAATTCACTATGTATTCTCAGGGTGGCCTCGAACTCACTGCGATCCTCCTACCTCTGCCTCCCAAGTGCTGGGATTAAAGGCCTGGGCCACGACGTCCCGCCCTATCTTTTTTTTTTTTTTTTTTTTCAGGGTAAGGGTCTCACTCTCTAGCCCAGGCTAACCTGGAATGGAAGTCACTGTGTCACTGTGTAGTCTCAGTTTGACCTGGAACTCACAGTGATCCATCTACCTCTGTCCCCCAAGTACTGAGATTAAAGGCCTGTACCACCAAGACCAGCTTCATCTATCTTTATTTATTTATTTATTTATTTGAGTTTTGCAATTTATTTATTGAAACCTTATACATATACTGGCTGTAGAATTCTAAAATCATATTTTCCAAAAACTTATCCCAAATCGCAGAATAAGGATTATAGCAAAGGAATACATAAATCACTCAATTTGCTTCTCATTGTGTTATGCAGAAAAGTATTTGTTCATTTGGTAAACATTACCTCATCTGCTTCTTCACCTTCTTCATCATAATCGTCATCATCATCCTCAATAGCTTTGCCAGTGAAATACAACACTGATCTTGGGATTATACGCTCACGTAAAAAGTGAGCAATTTCAAAGTCTGCAGCAAGGATAGCTTCAGCAGCATCATCCAGATCACCACTCTAAAGACCTTCAGGGGGGCAAAAAAATTATAGTCATTGGAAACCATTTTAGTCACAGTGGGAACTGTGCACAAGCTGACACATGTGTCTGAAGTTCATTTGCAGGGCCTAGAGGCCCTGGTGTGCCCTGTCTGTCTCTGTCTGTCTCTCTCTCGCTCGCTTGCTCGCTCGCTCTCTCTCTGTGTACCTCTTTTTTTCTTTGTCTCTCCAATAAATAAATAAAAACATTTTTAAAAATACAACTTTGGTTGAGCATGGTGGTGCACATAGGAAGATTACTGTGAATTTGAGACTACCCTGAGACTACGTAGTGAATTCCAGGTCCGCTTGGGCTAGAGTGAGACCCTACTTTGAAAAACCAAAAATAATAATAATTTAAAATAAGATACACCTTTGCTGGAGATGTCACTGAGTAGAAGAGTGCTTGCTTAATATACAGTAAGTCCTAGCCGGGCGTGGTGGTGCACGCCTTGAATCCCAGCACTCGGGAGGCAGAGGTAGGAGGATCGCCGAGAGTTCGAGGCCACCCTGAGACTACATAGTTAATTCCAGGTCAGCCTGGACCAGAGTGAGACCCTACCTCGAAAAACCAAAATAAATAAATATACATACATACATACGTACATACATACATACATACATAAAGTCCTGTGTGTGATTCCTGCTAGAACCAGAATGACTTCATCTGTGGACTCTGATTGCCATTTCTTTGCAACTCTATTTCCCAAGAGTGACCCAACCATACCTCCCATACCTCCCAATTATCACTTTCCTAAAATGGCCCAAACCACCTGTTCAATTATTTCTTTTCTGTAGTGACCCAAGCCTTGAGGCAAGGTGGACCACCCTGTAACCAAGGAATGCCCTAGTCTATAAGGTAAGTTGCCTCTGACCTGCCTGGTCAGAGCCCTTCTGAGGCATTCCAGAATAAAGCCTGTCTCTGCTGTTGAGCCGAGTCTTCTCTCTTGTTTCTTTCCCACTTTTTTTTTAAGATTTATTTTTTATTTTTTTTATTTATTAGAGACAGAGGGAGGGAGAGATAGTGAGCATGGGTGTGCCTGGGCCTCTAGCCACTGCAAACAAACTCCAGATATATGTGCCACCATGTGTATCTGGGTTATGTGGGTCCTGGGGAATCAAACTGAGGTCCTTTGGCTTCACAGGCAAGTGCCTTAGCCACTAAGCCATCTCTACAGCCCCCACTTTTTCTTTTTTATTTATTTTCTGTTTTCTTTTTGGTTTTTCAAGGCAGGGCTTCACTCTAGCCTGGCTTTTAGCTGTTTTATTTTTATTTATATGAGAGAGAGAGAATGGGCACCCAAGGGCCTCTAGTCACTGCAATTGAACTCCAGACAGGTGCGCCATCTTGTGCACATGCGCAATCTTGTATGCATGTGTCACCTTGTTCATCTGGCTTACACAGGTTCTGAGGAGCCAAACCTGGGTCCTTAGTTTTTGCAGGCAAGTCCCTTAATCACTAAGCCATCTCTCCATTCCATTCCTGCTTTTTCTTATGCATGCATGCATACATACATACATACATACATACATAAAATTTATTTGAGAGACAGAGAGGAAGAGGCAGAGAGAAAGAAAGAATGGGTGCCAGGGCCTTCAGTCACTTTAACTGAACTCAAGATGCATGCACCCTCTTGTGCATCTGGCTTATATGGGTCCTGGGGAATCCAACCGTGATCCTTATGCTTCTCAGACATATGACTTAACCAATAAGCCATTTCCCCAGCCCTATTCTTGCTTTTTCTAACAATTCCCAGCACCCATGTTAAAAGGGGGGGGGAGCCAGGCATGGTGGCACACGCCTTTAATCCCAGCACTTGGGAGGCAGAGGTAGGAGGATTGCTGAGAGTTCGAGGCCACTCTGAGAGTACATAGTGAATTCCAGGTCAGCCTGGACTAGAGTGAAACCCTATCTCAAAAAACCAAAAAAAAAAAAAAAAAAAAGAAGGGGGTTGTTGGAGAGATGACTTACTGGTTAAGGCTCTTGCCTGGGAAGCCTAAGGATCTGGGCTTGATTCCCCAGTACCTATGTAGGCCAGATGCACAAGGTGGCACCTCTCTCTCTCTCTCTCTCTCTCTCTCTCTCTCTGCTTGCAAATAAATAAAAATTCGGGCTGGAGAGATGGCTTAGCCATTAAAGTGCTTGCCTGCTAAGCCTAAGGACCCAGTTTCCACTCCCCAGAACCTATGTAAAACAAACATACAAGATGATGCTTGCCCACAAGGCGGCACACATGTCTGCAGTTTGATTGCAGTGGCTGGAGGCCCTGGCATGCCAATTCTTTCTCTTTCTTGCTCTCATTCTCGTTCTCTCTCACAAAAAAAAGGAAAAAAAATTTCAGAGCCATTGAACTTGATATAACCCTGAAGTTTCAAGTTCTCACCAAATTCATCCTCTCCCTTTCCTCCTCCACCTCTTCCTCCCAGGTAGGGCTTAAGGGGATCCTGTTTTCTTAGATTCACAAAAATTGGAAGAGGGCTGGTGAGATGGCTCAGCAGTTGATACTTGCCTGCAAAGCCTAAAGACTTAGAGTTCAGTTCCCCAGTGCCCAACATAAAGCCAGATGCACAAGGTGGTTCATGAACCTGGAGTTTTTACAGTGGCTGGAGACATTGGCGTGCCCAATCTGTCTGTCTCTCTTCTATAGCTCTCTTTGCTTGAAAGTAAATAAATCAATATTAAAGAGATTGAGAGCTAGACAGATTGCTTAGCAGTTAGGGTGCTTGCAGGCAAAGCCAAAGAACCCAGGTTCGATTCCCCAGTGCCCACGTAAAGCCAGATGCATAAAGTGGTGCATGCATCTGGAGTTCATTTGCAGAGGCTGGAGGCCCCCATGTCCCCCATGTCCCTTCTCATTCTACCTCTGCCTCTTTCTCTCTGCCTCTCTCAAATAACCATATATATACACGAGAGAGAGAGAGAGATTATAACAGGGCTGGAAATAGCTCAGCCATTAGGGGGCTTGCCTGCAAAGCCCAAGGTGCATGCCTCTGGAGTTTGTAGTGACTAGAGGTCTTGGCATGCCCATTCTATCTGCCTCTCTCCAGTCTTTTTTTTTTTTTTTTTTTTTTTGGTGTTTCGAGGTAGGGTTTCACTCTGATCCAGGCTGACTTGGAATTAACTATGTAGTCTCAGGGTGGCCTCGAACTCTCAGCGATCCTCCTACCTCTGCCTTCCGAGTGCTGGGATTAAAGGCGTGCGCCACCACGCCCGGCCTCTCCAGTCTCTTTAAAAAAAAAAAATTCTTTGGGCTGGAGAAATGGTTTAGTGGTTAAGGCATCTGCCTGTGAAGCCAAAGCATCCTGGTTCGATTCTCCAGGACCCACGTAAGCCAGATGCACCAGGGGCACGTGCATCTGGAGTTCATTTGCAGTGGCTAGAGGCCCTGGCGTGCCCATTCTTTCTCTCAGTCTGCCTCTCTTCTATCTCTCTGCTTGCAAATAAATAAACAAAAATTTTAAAAAAAAATCTTTAATTGTAACACATTACACTAAATGACAATAAGGCCAGTCGTCGTGTCGCACAGCTTTAATCCCAGTATTTGAGAGGCAGAGGTAGTAGTATTGCCAGGAATTCCCGGTCATCCTGAGACTTCCTAGTGAATTCCAGGTCAGCATGAGCTTGAGAGAGACCCTACCTGGAAAAACTAAAAAATAAAGACAATATGTACGAGACACTCTAAAGCATCCCTGTGATCCACTCTGTGATTATGTACTTCATTTCTGCAACATTTTTCATTAAAGCAAAGTACGTTGAGGGCGTTTACACCCGGGTGGTGAAAGGGGGCGCGCTCTGGCTTGGGACCCTCACTAATAAGGCCTCGTACTATTGTACGCGCAGCAGAAAAACTACATTTCCCAGGCGGCTTTGCGCGGCGAGGTGCAAAGCGAGACGAGAAGTGGCCAGGCCTGAACAACCGTCCTATTGGCGCGCAGCCGTGCAAGTTCGTGGCGATTGGACGGATCTGTGGACGCTGAGTGGCGCCGGTCGCCTGTGGGTTTAACTTTTGTTTTCAGTTGAGCTGACCCCGAGGATTAGTGTGTGCAGGTGAGTGTGAGGTTCCGGGCTTACAGGGAGGCGGTTTGGGACCGGCATGGGGAAGAGAACCTCGTTTGGGTCAAGTTCTCCGTCGGCCCCGAGGCGGGAGCCCGGCGACCCGGCGCTGCACGCTTGGGGACGGACGCAGGGGGAGTTAGGATCTGCAACGGGCCACGGCGTCGGGGAGCGGGAGAACCGGGTTCCGAGGTCCTGCCCGCGGGGATCGGGCGCCTCCTCCCTCCCTCCTCGCTAGTCGAAGCCTCCACTTCCTCACCTTTTTTTTTTTTTTAAAAGAATTTTACATATTTGCACGTATAAGGGGACGGGCGACCCCATAGTCTCTTGCCTCTACAAATGGCCCTCTGTCTTTACGTGGGCCTGTGGGGAATTGAACCCAACCCAGCAAGCAATCTTTACAAGCACTCAGGCTTTGCAAGCAATCAGACTTTGCAAGCAAGCGCCTTTAGCCGCTGAGCCATCTCCCCAGTCCTTTTCATTTCCCAATTTGTAAAGTAAAAGATAATAAAAATACTTAAGAGAGTAGTTATGTAGGTAAATATTTCAGGCTAAATGGTAGAATGCTTGTCTAGCATTCTCGTGGTCATTTGTTCCATCCTCTGCACCGCCATAAAATAAACAAGGGCACCGTTCACATTTGGGAGGCACAGTGAGATAAGATTTCTGTCTACAGAGAACACAGAAGTTACCATGATAGAAATGATGGCAGCTGTCTATAGCCATAACATCCTGAATGCCCGTTGGTGCTTTCCAGTAAAGATACCAACAGAGAACTCTAATATATTCACTATTTTATTTTTATTTTTATTTATTTTATTTTATTTTATTTTTTGGTTTTTTGAGGTAGGATCTCACTCTAGCCTAGGTTGACCTGGAATTCACTATGTAGTCTTAGGGCAGCCTTGAACTCACAGTGATCCTTCTATCTCTGCCTCCCAAGTGTGTGCCACCACACCCAGCTTGCTTGCCTGCCTGCTTTCTTTCTTTTCTCTTTTTTCTTTCTTTCTTTCTTTCTTTCTTTCTTTCTTTCTTTCTTTCTTCCCCTCCCTTCCTTCTCTTCTCTTTCTTTCTTTCTTTCTTTGTCAGAGAGAGATCTCTGAATTCCTCTCTCTCTTTTGCCACTGCAAACCTCCCTCCCATTTCACTTTCTTTCTTTCTGGTTTTAAGCAGAGAGACTGGGGATTGAACCCAGTCTGTCAGGGCTTTTGCCACTGCACCTTTAACCACTAACTCCAGTCTCACATAATTTTATTTTAGTTTATTTAGTTTCATTTTTTATTTTTATTTTATTGAACCCAGTTTGTCAGGGTTTCACTCTGGTCCAGGCTGACCTGGAATTAACTATGAGTCCATCTCTCCAGTCTCACATCCTCCTGCCTCTAATTTTATTTTATTTTAGTTTAGTTTAGTTTTATTTTTGAGGCAGGGTCTCACTCTAGCCCAGGCTGGCCTGGAATTCACAATGTAGTTTCAGACCGGGCTCAAACTCACAGCAATCCTCCTACCTCTACCTCCCGAGTGCTGGGATTAAAGGCATATGCCACTACGCCTGGAAAATTTTTATTATTTATTTATCTTTTTTGAGAGAGAGAATAGGCATGTCAGGGCCTTTAGCTATTGCAAATGTACTCCAGATGCATGGACTATCATGTGCATCTGCCTTACATGGGTTCTGGGGAATCAAACCCCTCACACAACTAATTTACTAGATATTTTGGATGGAGAAACTCAGGAAAAATGAAGGTAGTATTTACAGTGGATTTTCATATACAGAATAAATTTCATTAAGTGAAGTTATTTAGGGGTAGGTTGCCTTTTTTTTGTCTGTGTGTGTGTGCATGCATGTTTGTATGTGTGTATGTGCAGGCCAGAGGTTCAAGTATCTTCCTTAATCATACCCAACCTTTTTGGGGGGAGGTGGGGGAGTTGAGGTTTTGAAGTAGGGTCTGGTCTTGCTCTAGCTCAGGCTGACCTGGAATTCACTATGTAGTCTCAGGCTGACCTCAAACTCGACAATCCTCCTGCCTCTGCCTCCTGAGTACTGTGTTTAAAGGCATGCACACCATGCCTGGCTCCCTAGGGCTTTTGACCTTCCCAGTTATAGACTTTCAGAACCAGGCCTGAATTCCTTCCTGTGGGTTGGCCCTCAGCTCCAATCATTGCAAGTTGGTTACTCCCACAGCAGACATGCCACTATTGCGCTAGTGGGCAGATTTTGCCTGGCTGAATGGCTGTGTAGCATGTAGAGTCCACCTCAGCCTCCCCAGTGCTGGGATTAAACGCAAAGGCGTATGCAACCATGCCCTGTTGTACCTTATTATTATTATTTTTTTTGATGCTTCTCTCACTGAACCCAAAACTCACTGAAGAGGCTGTGTCAGCTAGCCACTAAGCTTCAAGTATCCTGTGTGATGTTTTTTAGTTATTTACTTACTTACTTACTTGAGAGAGAGAGAGAGACAGAGAGAGAGAGAGAGAGAGAGAGAGAGAAGGGGCGCACCAGGACCTCCAGGCACTACAATGGTGCATCTGGCCTACATGGGTATTGGGGAATTGAAACTGGGCTGTTAACTGCTGAGCCATCTCTCCAGCCCCTGTGTGATGATTTTAAGAAACTGGCCCAGAGGACATGAGGAATGGGTAGAGCGTTTAAGCTATTGTAGTGGTTAAGGGTAAGATATTGAGGTTCTACTGGGCCTGGTAGCACAGGACTGAACTTACAGTTACAGGAGTGGCTGAGACAGGATGATTGCTTGTTCAAGGCCTGTCTGGGTAAGAGTGAGTTCAGTGCCAGCCTGAGCAACTTAATGAGATGTCATCTTAAATTTAGAAAATAAAACCAGAGAAGTGGGCACATAGCTCCATGCATATGTGGGTACATAGAAAATAAAACTAGAGAAGTGGTACATATCTCCTGGCATGTATAAAGTCCCCTAACTTCAATCCCCGAAAACTCACACACAGAATTTTTCTTTTCTTAAGTCAGCCATATATATACATAAAAAAATTTTTTTTGTTTTGTTTTTGCTTTTTGAGGTAGGGTCTCACTCTGGCCCAGGCTGACCTGGAATTAACTCTGTAGACTCAGGGTGGCCTTGAACTCATGGCAGTCCTCCTACCTCTGCCTCCCGAGTGCTGGGATTAAAGGCATGCAGCACCACGCCCAGCTTTTTAAAAATTTTTTTGAGGTAGGGTATTGTTGTAGCTCAGGCTGACCTGGACTTCACTATGTGGTCTCAAGCTGGACTTGAACTCACAGCTGTCCTGCCTCTGCCTCTGCCTCCCAAGTGCTGGGATTAAAGGTGTATACCATCATGCCCAGTAATTCTTTTTTCTTTTTCTTTTTTTCAAGGTAGGGTGTCACTCTGGCCGAGGCTGACCTGGAATTCACTATGTAGTCTCAGGGTGGCCTCATCACAGTAATCCTCCTACCTCTGCCTCCCCAGATGCTGGAATTAAAGGTGTGCAGAGAGAGAGAGAATGGGCCACCAGAGCCTTTCAGCTACTGTGAACCATCTCCAGATGTGTGTGCCTCCTTGTGGGCATGTGTGGCATTGCATGCTTTCGTCACTGTTGTGTCTGGCTCTACATGGAATCTGGAGGATTCAATCAGGAATTCTTAGCCTTAACTGCTAATCCATCTCTCCAGCCCTTATTTTTTCATTTTAAAAAATTATTATTATTATTATTATTATTATTTGGTTTTTTGAGGTAGGGTCTCACTCTGTTCCAGGCTGACCTGGAATTAACTATGTAGTCTCAGTGTGGCCTCGAACTCATGGCGATCCTCCTACCTCTGCCTCCCGAGTGCTGGGATTAAAGGCGTGTGCCATATATTTTTTTGGTTTTTCGAGGTAAGGTCTCACTCTAGCCCAGGCTAACCTGGAATTTCACTCTGTATTTCAGGGTGGCCTCGAACTCATGGCGATCCTCCTACCTCTGCCTCCCGAGTGCTGGGATTAAAGGCGTGAGCCACCATGCCCAGCTAAAAAAATTTATTTATTTATTTGTTTAAGAGAGAGAGAAAGAAAGCAGGTATGGATGTACCAAGGCCTTCTGCCACTATAAACTCTAAATGCACATGCCACTTTATACATCTGGGTCCTAGAGAATGAAGCTAGGCTGAATGAACCTAGGCTGTCAGGCTTTGCAGGTAACCACCTTTAATCACTAAGCTATCTCCCCAGCCCACATTTTGTTTTGTTTTGTTTTCCTTTTGCTAGGGAATAGCACTTAGGGTCTCATATATGCTAGGCAAACTTTGGCTCAGATAAAACAATAGAAAAAGCATACTGCATAAAGTTTTGCTATATTTTGTTGATCCTAAATGTGGCATGATACTCTACCTTCATTTCCATGTACTATGTTTTGCTTATAAGAAACTGGGCTTGAGGGCTGGAGAAATGGCTTAGCGGTTAAGGCGTTTGCCTGTGAAGCCAAAGGATCCCGGTTCGATTCTCCAGGACCCATGTAAGCCAGATGCACAAGGGGCACATGCATCTGGAGTTCATTTGCAGTGGCCAAAGGCCCTGGCGTGCCCATTCTCTATCTGTGTCTGCCTCTCATCTTTCTCGCTATCTCTCTGCTTGCAAATAAATAAATAAAATTAAAAAAAAAAAAAAAAGAACCTAGGGCAAGTTACTACTAGTTGATTAAGCTTAAAAAAAAAAAAGAAAGAAACTGGGCTTGATGCAGTGACACAAACCTGTCGTTCAGGTACTTGGAAGGCTGGAGGTGAGAGGATGGCAAGTTCTAGGTGAGCCTCGTGGGGAAAGTAGTAGAGATGGGAAAGAATGCCTGAGGACAGAGTGGAGCATGCCTTTAATCCCAGTGCTTGGGAGGCGGAGTCCCGAGGATCCTGTGTTTAACACTAGCCTGGTGAGGAGGGAGCAAGGAAAGAAAGGAGAGAGGGAAGGAGGGAGAGGGAAAGAAAAAGAAACTTTCCTTCCTCTTCTATAATTTCAGCAAAAGGTTTGCACATCTGCTTTTTCACTATTACCAGTAACACTGATATAAGGAGACCCTGCCTATATTGTTCTTATCCCTCCAAATATTCAATAATATTATGATTTTTAAAAATGTTTTATTTATATATTTGAGAGTGATAGAGAGAGAGGCAGATGGGGGGGTTGGGCACACCAGGGCCTCTAGCCACTGTACACGAACTCCAAATGCATTCACTACCATGTGCATCTGGTTTATGTGGATCCTGGGGAAATGATCCTGGGCCCTTAGGCTTCACAGGCAAGTGCCTTAACAGTAAACCATCTCTCCGGCCCAATATTATGATCTTATTTGAAAAGAATATTGAAGAACACTTGAAAATTGAAGGCAAGCATGGTGGTACACACTTGTAACCCTAGCACCTGGGAATCTTGTGTAGAAAAATGACAAGTTCTAGGCCAGCCTGAGCTATATGTTGAGATGTTTCAGAACAAAAATAAACAGAGGTCAGGTGTGGTGGTGCACATCTTTACTCCCAGCACTCCGGAGGCAGAGGTAGGAGGATCGCTGTTAGTTGGAGACCACCCTGAGACTACATGGCGAATTCCAGGTCAGCCTGGGCTAGAAGGAGAGAATACCTGGAAAAATCAAAGTAAAATAAACAGAAAATTAAAAAGGCAAGAATTTTCAAGAATTGGAGCCAAGCATGGTCGTGTATACCTTTAAGCCAGCACTCAGTAAGCTGAGGTAGCAGGATCTTCATGAGTTCAAGACCCACCTGAGTTACAGAGTGAGTTCTAGGTCAGCCTGGGCTAGAGTGAAACCCTGTGTCAAAAAAAGGGAGTGAGAGCCGGGCGTGGTGGCGCACGCCTTTAATCCCAACACTCGGGAGGCAGAGGTAGGAGGCTCGCCGAGAGTTCGAGGCCATCCTGAGACTACATAGTTAATTCCAGGTCAGCCTGGACCAGAGTGATTCCCTATCTTGCAAAACAAAAAAAAAAAAAAAAAGGGAGTGAGGACTGGAGAAGATGGTTTAGCAGGTTAAGGCATTTGTCTGCAAAGCCAAAGGACTGGTTTGATTCCCTAGGACCCACGTAAGCCAGATGAACAAGGAGGCGCATGCATCTGGAGTTCATTTTCAGTGGCTGGAGGCCCTGGTGCGCCCATTCTTTCTCTCTACCTCTTTCTCCCTCTCTCTTAAATAAATAAATAAAATATAAAAGAGAGTGAGAGAGAGCAGGAAAAAAAGGAAGATAGATTTCAGGAATTGAAACTGCTTTTAAGGATTGCTATATTTAGAACTAGGCATACTGACTTACACAAATGACCCAGCACTTGGGAGGTAGAAACAGGAGAATCTGGAGTTCAAGGTCAGCCCGAGCTCCATGAAACCCTGTCTCAGAAGAACCAAAAAACAAACAGGAGCTGACGTTGTAGCTCAGTTGTTGGAATTCTTACCAAGCGTGCATAAAGTTCTGAGTTTGGTCCCCAGTACCACAAACTGTATATAGTAACACAATACTATGTTTAGGGCTAGGCTATATCTCAGTGCTGAGTGTTTACCTGGCACACACAAGACACTGGGTTCAATCTCCAGTTCAGAAAAGAACACACAGAGAGAACAATATACTACATTAAAAATTTTTGTTTGTTTGTTTTTTTGAGGTAGGGTCTCACTCTGGTCCAGGCTGACCTGGAATTCACTATGTAGTCTCAGGGTGGCCTTGAACTCTTGGGGATCCTCCTACCTCTGCCTCCCAAGTGCTGGGATTAAAGGCGTGCACCACCACACCCGGCTCATTTAAATATTTTTTATTATTTTTATTTTTTGGGTTTTTTTTTTTTTTTTTCGAGGTAGCTCAGACTGACCTGGAATTCACTATGTAGTCTCAGGCTGACCTTGAACTCTCAGCTGTCCTCCTACCTCTGCCTCTCAAGTGCTGGGATTAAAGGCGTGTACCACCACGCCTAGCTTTATATATATATATATTTATTCATTTGCAAGAAGAGAGAGAGAATGGGTGTGCCAGAGCCTCTAGCCACTGGGAACAAACTCCAGATGCATGTGCTGCTGTGCATCTGGCTCTACTTGGGTACTGAGGAGTCAAACCTGGGTCATTAGCCTTAATCACTGAGCCATCTCTTCAGTCCCATACTACATTTAAAAGCCGGACTTGGTGTTTTCCTATTATCCCAGCACTTGTGCGGCAGAGGATAGCCAAAAATTTAAGACCATGTTACTCTACATAGAGGGATTCCAGGCCAGCCTGTGTGCAAACAGTGATAAACCAAAACTGTGCATTCTCTTAGGGAAGGCAGAAGTAAAGCTGGAGAGGGAACTAGTCTGTATTACCTGTTTTTTTCCCGTTCCTGGCCCTTCATTATGAATTTTTGTGTATTTGATAGGTGTGAATAAGGCAGCATGAACTTTACCCCCAATGTACACTCCTGTCTGCGGAAAGTAAGATATTTGCTTATTTTAAAAATATATTAAGGCTGGGCGTGGTGGCACACACCTTTAATCCCAGCACTCGGGAGACAGAGGTAGGAGGATTGCTGTGAGTTCAAGGCCACCCTGAGACTACATAGTGAATTCCAGGTCAGCCTGGGCTAGAGTGAGACCCTACCTCAAAAAAAAAAAAACTGTATATATGTATGGAGTATGTGTGCGTGTGCTGCTGAAAACAAACTAGATGCATGAACCAACATGCCAGTACTTGGTATGTCCAGCTTTATGAGGGTACTTAAACCTGGGATTAACCTGGGCATTAAACCTGGGATGGCAAGCTTTGTAAGCAATTTTTTTTTTTTTTTGGTAGTCATTATATAGTCTCAGGGTGGCCTCAAACTTACGATGATCCTCCTACCTCTGTCTCCTGAGTGCTGGGATTAAAGGTATGCGCCACCATGCCTAGCCTTTTTTTTTTTTTTTTTTTTTTTTTTGAGGTAGGGTCTTGTTCTAACCCAGGCTGACTTAGAATTTTTATTATTTTGGGGCTGGAGAAATGGCTTAGTGGTTAAGATGCTTGCCTGTGAAACCTAAGGACCGAGGTTTGATTCCCCAGAACCCATGTAAGCCAGATGCACATGGTGGTGCATGTGTCTGGAGTTTGTTTGCAGTAGCTAGAGCACTAGTGTGCCCATTCTCTCTCACTCTCTCAAATAAATAAAGAAATGAATAAAATTTAAAATATATATATTGTCTCTAACGTGTATTTGGAATCCAGTTCTAAGCCATTGATGCTTGGAAAACAGTTCATAAAATTATTCACTAACCTGTAAAATCAAACTTTCCATATATGAGCAATTTAGTTAAAAGGACTTTAACCATATAAGTCCTGTTATATATAAAAGGTATAATGTTGGAAACTGAAGAGATTGTTCAATGGTTAAGGCACTTGCCTGCAAAGCCTAATGACCCGGGTTTGATTCCCCAGTACCCAACTAAAGCTGCATGCAAAAAGTGGTGCATGTGTACGGAGTTTGTTTGCAGCAGCTGTAGACACTGGTGTTCCCATTATCTCTCTCTTCTCTCTCTGCTTGCAAGTAAATAAATTAAAATATTTTTTAAATGTTTTAATGTTTGTGAGGTGTGATGGCACACACCTTGCGGCTAAGGTAGGAAGATTACTCTGAGTTCAAGACCAACCTTGAGCTAGTTACAGAGTGAGTTCCAGGTCTATAGTCCCCCCTCCAAAATAATTGTGTTTTCTAAACATTCATAATTTTTTTTTCGAGGTAGGGTTTTGCTCTAGCCCAGGCTGATCTGGACTTCACTCTGAAGTCTCAGGGTGGCCTTGAACTCATGGGAATCCTTCTACCTCTGCCTCCCAAGTGCTGGGATTAAAGACATGCACCACCACACCCCGCCATAAAATTTAAGATATACTTTCTTTTTTTTTTTTTTTTTTAGATGTGACCCTTTTTATTTTATTTATTTGAGAGAGGAAGAGGCAGAGAGAAAGAGAATGGACATACTAGGGCCTCTAGCCACTGCAAACAAACTCCAGACATGGGGTTTTATGTGGGTCCTGGGGAATGGAACCTGAGTTCTTAGGCTTCAGAGACAAGTACCTTAACTGCTAAACCGTATCTCCAGCCCTTTCTTTTTCCTTTTTAAAAAAATTTAAATTTTTAAAAAATGATTTTTATCTTTTATGTATTTATTTGACAGACAAAGAGGGAGAGAGAGAGAATGGACACACCAGGGCCTCCAGCCACTGCAGTGAATATCCAGGCCATTTTGTGTCTGGAGGAGTACATTGTAAGGAGTCCTACCCTTCCTTTGGCTCTTACCGCCACCTCTTCTGCAGTGGACCCTGGGCCTTGGAAGGTGTAATAGAGATATTTCATTGCTGAGCACTCCTCTATCACTTCACCTCGGCACTATTGTGTTTTGTGAGTCATCCTAAGGTCACCACCATCTGAAAAGATAAGCTTCTGTAACCAAAAGTGAGAGTAGCATTAATACATGGGTATGAACATTAAGAGAATTGCTTCCTGGGTAGTTTGGTGAGCATAGTATATATACATTTAGCTAGATACCAATAGATGTTACACCCCTAGGGCTCATGACTTCCCCCATCATATGTTTTCAGTATCAGGGATGTATTCCCTTCCATGGAGCGGGCCTCCAGTCCAATTAGAGAGCAGTTGGTTTCCCCCATAACAGACATGGCACTGTTGTACCCATTGGCTCATTTGGCCTGGCTGGCCAAATTTAAGGCTTGCTGTGTCCCCTGTTGTTTATCACTACTGGTGATTTCTCTCTCTCCCATGCATGCAGTGTAGCTTTTTCCAGCTTTCTGTCAGCTGGTCCACATGGAGGAGGCTTTCAGCTCAGCTCCAACAGGATTTCTCAGTGACCTTGCAGTCCAAGTATGTGGAGTCTTCAGTAATAGGGTCTTACCATCTATTCCTGGTGGGAAATCAAGAGCCTTGGCAATGGCCTTACAATGTTTTGGGGGTATCTGTGATCTCCCTGGCCAACAACTCACTGGAAGGTATCCCATCCCTGGCACTGAAAAGTTTCTAGTAACAATCTATGGCTTCTGGATGTTCCATTGTCCAAAAAAGTAGATTTTCATATGACTTATTCACACCCTTTTAGATTTGTTGTTGTTGTTGTTTTGTTTTGTTTTGTTTTTGAGGTAGGTTCTTGCTCTAGCCTCTGGCTGACCTGGAATTTGCTATGTAGTCTCAGGGTGGCCTCAAACTCATGACAGTCCTCCTACCTCTGCCTCCCAAGTGCTGGGACTAAAGGGATGAACCACCATGCCCAGTTTACTGTCTTAGATTTTGATTAGCCCTCCCCCCACCTTTCCTGTACTCTGTCTCTTCCCCTGACCTCACTTATGCCTTTCACCCACTAATCTGTACTACTTACATATATGCAATATCTTTTTTTTTTTTTTTTTTTTGGTAGGATCTCACTCTAGCCCAGGTTGACCTGGAATTCACTATGTAGTCTCAGGGTGGCCTTGAATTCATGGTGATCCACCTATCTCTACCTCCAGTGCTGGGATTAAAGGTGTGTACCACCACGCCCAGCTAATACCATCCTCTTAAGTCCCCCTGTCCTCTCTCCCTTTTTATTCCCTTTATGTTCCCTTTCTAGCTTACTGGCCTCTGCTACTGAGTTTTATTCCTACTCACATAGAAGTCCAGTCATTAGTAACTAGGATCTACATGTGAGAGAGAACATGTGATGTTTGACTCTCTGGGCCTGGGTTACCTCACTAAGTATAATCCTTTCCAGACCCATCCATTTTCCTGCAGATTTCATAATTTCATTTTTCTTTACTGCTGAGTAGAACTCCATTGTGTAAATGTGCCACATCTTCATTATCCACTCATCATTTGAGGGACATCTAGGCTGATTCCATTTCCTAGCTATTGTGAATAGAGCCACAATAAACATGGATGAGCAAGTATCTCTAAGGTAGTGAGATGAGTCATTAGGATATATGCCGAGGAGTGGTATAGCTGGGTCATATGGTAAATCTATTTTTAGCTGTCTCAGGAACCTCCACACTGATTTCCACAATGGCTGGACCGGGTTGCATTCCCACCAACAGTGTAGAAGGGTTCCTCTTTTCCCACATCCTCACCAGCATTTATGGCCATTTGTTTTCATGATGGTAGCCATTCTGACAGGAGTGAGATGGAATCTCAAGGTAGTTTTTAAATTTTATTTTATTTTTATTTATTTATTTATTTGCAAGCAGAGAGAAGAGAGGCAGACAGAGAGCGAATGGGCACTCCAGGGCCTCTAGCCACTGCAAATGAACTCCAGATGCATGTGCCCTTTGTGCATCTGGCTTATGTGGGTCCTAGAGAATTGAACTGGGATCCTTTGGCTTCGCTGGCAAATGCCTTAACTGCTAAGCCATTTCTCCAGCCCTCAAAGTAGTTTTAATTTGCGTTTCCCTATGGCTAATCTCCAGCCCTTTCTAATTTCACATAGACTAATACGACATTGCCTCTGGCTTCAGTGATCCCAGCAGGTGGAGCAGAATGGCGGACTCGCTGGAATCAGTTCCCTTGCCTTCCGTCAAAGATCGTCTGGCCGTCCTGTGTCCTTCTCAGGAGCTTCTGGAATACTATCAGAAGAAGATGACTGACTGTGAGGCAGAAAACGAGGACCTATTGAAGAAGCTGAACCTCTACAAAGAAGCTTGTGAAGGACAGGTAAGAAAAGATGTATTGCAGGCCTGGTGGTACATGTCTACTTGGGAAGCCAAGGGACAATGTGCTTGAGACCACACACTTGAGACAAGCTTGAGTAACATAGCAAAACCCTGTGTGTTTTCTGTTTTGTTTTGTTTTAATATTTTATTTATTTATTTATTTATTTGACAGAGAGAAGGGTGGGGGGAGAGAGAGAATGAACATGCCAGGGCCTCCAGCCACTGCAAATAAACTCCAGATGGGTGTGCCCCTGTGCATCTGGCTAACGTGGGTCCTGGGGAATTGAACCTGGGTCCTTTGGCTTTGCAAGCAAGCGCCTTAACTGCTAAGCCATTCCTCTAGCCCCTGTTTGTTTGTTTGTTTGTTTGTTTGTTTGTTTGTTTGTTTGTTTCTTTCTTTCTTTCTTTCTTTCTTTCTTTCTTTCTTTCTTTCTTTCTTTTTTGAGGTAGGGTTTCACTCTAGCCCAGGATGACCTTGAACTCCCTCTGTAGGTCTCAGCCTGGCCTCGAACCCATGGTATCCTCTTACCTCTGCCTCCCCAGTACTGGGATTAAAGGAGTGTGCCACCACGCCAGGCTCTTTTTCCCCCCTTCTTTTTAAAAAAGCTACTATTGGGCTGGAGAGATGGCTTAGCAGTTAGGGCGTTTGCCTAAAAAGCCAAAGGACCCAGGTTCGCTTCTCCAGGTCCCATGTAAGCCAGATGAACATGGTGGCACATGCATCTGGAGTTTGTTTGCAGTGGCTAGAGGCCCTGGCATGCCCATTCTCACTCTCTGTCTCTCTCTTTCTCCCTCTCTCTGTCTCTAATAAATAAATAAATAAAAATTTAAAAATCTTTAAAAAGCTACTATCAAAATTTTTTAAACTTTAAAAAAAAATTAAATTTTTATTATTTTTTTGCTTTTGTTAAGGTAGGGTCTCACTCTAGCTGCCCTGGAATTCACTCTGTAGTCTCAGGTTCACCTTGAATTCACGGCAATCCTCCTACCTCTGCCTCTCAATTGCTGGGATTAAAGGCGTGCACCACCACTTCTGGCTTCTTAAATTCTTTATACGACTTCTTCCACAATGGACCCTGAGCCTTGGAAGGTGTGATAGAGATGTTTCAGTGCTAAACACTTCACTGTCATTTCTTCTCAGTACTATGGTGACTTTTGAGTCATCCCAGGTCACCACCATCTGTAAAGAGAAGCTTCTCTAACCAAAAGTGAGAGTAGCATTAATATACATGCAAAAAGAGCAGGAAAGACATGCAACAATCTGGGTGCTATAGTGTGTAAAGGAAGACTTGAGAGCTTTGTCATTATATTTGAACTTCACACATTCATTCTGTAGCTTATCTTCTTTTTAAAAAGATTTTATTTTTATTCATTTATTTATTTATTAGAGACAGAGAGAGGGAAAGAGAGAGAGGGAGAGTGAAAATGGGCACTCCAGGGCCTCAAACCATTGCAAACAAACTCCAGACGCATGCACCCCCTTGTGCATCTGGCTTATGTGGGACCTGGAGAATCAAACCAGGGTCCTTAGGCTTCGCAGGCATGTGCCTTAACCGCTAAGCCATCTCTCCAGACCTGTAGCTTTTCTTTTCATCTTTTATTTTTTCTGTTTTTCTTTCTTGCCTGTGTGTCTGTGTGTGTGTGCATGCACGCATGCGTGGATTGAACTGTGGACTTCATACGCGCTAAGCAGATGGTCTTCCACTAAGCTACATGCCTATCTTATCCTGTTGCTTTTCATCTTACATCTCTACTCACCCCAGTGCTGTCATCATATGAATTCTAAATTGGTAAAACAACTGCTTGGGAATATTCCCAGTGAACTGACTCTTCCACATCTGGTAGGAGGTTTCCTTTGAAGCCGAGTATTTTTCAACCACTTGATTGATTTCTTGCAGCACAAACTTGAATGGGATTTGCTGCAGAGAGAAGAAGAGATTGCTGAATTGCAGAAAGCACTGAGTGACATGCAGATCTGCCTCTTCCAGGAACGGGAACATGTTTTACGCCTCTACTCAGAAAATGACCGGCTGAGAATCAGGTATTAAGTAGGAGAAAGGAAACTCTGTGTTTCATATATATATATTTTGTTTTTGATTTTATGTGTTGTATTTAAAATGATAAATTTGTTGATGATCATTGTCTTAGATTGTATTCCCCAGGAAACAAACTTTTTTTTTTTTTGGTTTTGCAAGGTGAGGTCTCACTCTGGCTCAGGCTGACCTGGAATTCACTATGTAGTCTCAGGGTGGCCTCGAACTCTCAGCGATCCTCCTACCTCTGCCTCCGAGTGCTGGGATTAAAGGCATGTGCCATCACGCCCAGCTCAGGAAACAAACTTTGAGATGGAGATTTGCCTGTGGGGTAACCACTAGGGAGGTTTGAGGTAGGGTCTCACTCTAGCTCAGGCTGACCTGGGATTAAAGATGTGGCCACCACCTCCAGTGTGTGACTAATACTTTTTGGTTTTGGGCTGGTGGTGTTGCTGAATGGTTGAACACTGAATTACTAGCCCCTGGTTCAATCCCCAGCACTATGAAAGGAAAGCCAAAAAAATCTTTATGCATCTGGACATATACTGCAGGAGGTTAAACTGGATGTTGTTAAAGCATAGATTCCTGTGCCTTATTAAGAGTAGACTCAAGGGCTGGAGAGATGAGATGGCTCAGTGATTAAAAGCACTTGTTTGCAAAGCCTGATGGCCCAGGTTTGATTCCCTGGTACCCATGTAAAGCCAAAGCTACAAAGTGACACATGCATCTGGAGTTTGTTTGCAGCAGCAGGAGGCCCTGGCACACCCATTTTTTCTCTTTGCATGCGCAAAGCCTGGGTTTGATTTTCCAGCACCCACATAAAGCCAAATGCAAAAAGAAGCACAAGTCAGCCTGGAGAGATGGCTTAGCACTTAAGGCACTTGCCTGCAAAGCCAAAGGACCTAGGTTCAATTCCCCAGGACCCACGTAAGCCAGATGCTCAGGATAGCACACTCATCTGGAGTTCCTTTGCAATGGCTGGAGGCCCTTCTATATCTGCCTCTTCTCTCTCTTTCTCTCTAAAATAAATAAATTAATTAAATAAAAATCTTTAAAATATTTTTATTTATTTGCAAGTAGAGAAGTAGAATGAGAGAATGAGCATGCCAGGGCCTCCTACTGCAAATGCACTCCTGATGCCTGCACTACTTTGTGCATCTGGCTTCACATATTATGTGATTACTGGGCCTTCAGGCTTTGCAAGCAAGCGCCTTTAATCACTAAGCCAATCCTTCAGTCCCAACAATTCTTTTTTTAAAAAATATATTGGAGCCGGGCGTGTTGGCACACGCCTTTAATCCCAGCACTTGGGAGGCAGAGGTAGGAGGAGCAAGTCAGGGGTTAGGGGATGTAGCTCAGTTGGTGGAGTGCTTGCCTAGCATGCACCAAACCATGGGTTTGTTCTCTCGCACTGTATAAATCAAATGTAGCGGTGCAGGCCTGTAATCCCAGAACTCAGGAGGTAGAAACATAGGATATCAGGAGTTCAGGGTCATTCTTGGCTACATAACAAGTCCAGCTGGGGATACTATCTCCAAATAAATAAATAAATAAAAATAAAGACCTCACTAAAAACCAAAAAAAAAAAAGAAAAATGAGCAGAGAGAAGAGATGGGCTTAGCGGTTAAGGCACTTGCCTGCAAAGCCTATGGACTTACATTCAACTTTCCAGGTCTCAGTGAAGCAAGCAGCCCCTTTTCATTTTTAGATTGCAACATGCATGCAATACCTGAATTCCAGCACAAGTGTCTGGAGTTCAAAGCCAGCCCCCTATACAGTGAGTTCAAGGCCAGCCTCTGATATCTTGTCTACCAAAGGGCTTTCTCTCTTTCACTCTCTTGCATTAAAAAAAAAAGATAAGCCCTGGTTTGCCCATTCTCTCTCTCACAAATGAGTAAATGATTTTTTTGTTTTTTGTGGTGCACACCTTAATCCCAGCACTCAGGAGGCAGAGGTACCTGGAGGATCAAAAACAAAACAAGTCAGGGGGCTAGGGAGGTCGAGGCCAAAACCCTGAGACTACATAGTGAATTCCAGGTCAGCCTGGATCAGAGTGAGACCCTACCTTGGGAAAAAAAAAAAAAAAAAAAAAAAAGATAAATGAAGGGAAGTCTTTAAATTTCCTGAATGTTTGGTTACTTAGGGTACATAACGCTTTTTGTGAGAATTGCAGGGAACTGGAAGACAAGAAAAAGATTCAGAACCTATTGGCTCTTGAAGACAACGGACATTCAGAACCTATTGGCTCTTGTGGGAACGGACACCGGAGAAGTGACCTATTTTTATAAGGAGCCTCCCCACAAAGTAAGTGATCTTTGCTCTGACATGGAGAATATGGCCTTCACACATGAGGGGCATAACCACAACCTTAATGCTCGCTTCAGCATGCCCAAAGGAGAGGAGTTAGCTGTTGTAGTCTTATCATTACCTGAGTTTTCAAAGCAGGTTCCTTCAAAATCCTTGGGAACTAGTGTTGTTTGTCCCATTTCACTGTTTAGAAATCCGAGGCCTAGCCGGGCGTGGTGGTCGCACGCCTTTAATCCCAGCACTCGGGAGGCAGAGTTAGGAGGATCGCCGTGAGTTCGAGGCCACCCTGAGACTACATAGTTAAATCCAGGTCAGCCTGGGCCAGAGTGAGACCCCACCTCGAAAAACCAAAAAAAAAAAAAAAAAAAAAAAAAAAAAAAAAAAGAAAGAAATCTGAGGCCTATAGCTTTAGGTTCAATGGTAGAATGCTTCCTTAACATGTGTGAGACTCAAGGTTCATTACAAGCACCATACCAAAAGGAAAAGAAAACTAAAGCCAAGAAAGTAAATGTTTTAGCTGAGGTTTGAAAGGAAAGCAGAGCCAGATATAATGGTACACACCTTTAATCCCAGCATTTGGGAAGTGGAGGCAGGGGAATCAGGATTTCAAGGCCAGTCTGGACTTTCTGAAAGAACATAAAAAATACAAACATTAAGGCAGAAGTCTGTCATATAAAAGTGGCAGTTTCATGCTGGAGAGATGGCTTAGTGGTTAAGGCACTTGCCTGCAAAGCCAAAGGATCCTGGTTTGACTCTCCAGGACCCACGTAAGCCAGATGCACAAGGGGCGCATGCATAACGAGTTTGTTTGCAGGGCTGGAGGCCCTGGCGTGCCCCATTCTCTTTCTCTCTCTCTGTTTCTCTCTCTCTGCCTGTTTCTCTCAAATAAATAAATAAGATGTATTTTTTTAAAAAAAAGAAAGAAAGAAAAAGGAAAAAGTGGCAGTTTCTGGTGTAGGGAGATGGCTCAGTGGGTAAAATGCTGACCACACAAGCCTGCGCCTGAGATCGACTCCCCAGTGTTAAGACTGTAGGTATGCACTCACTGTCCCACGTAGCTTTTACATAAGCAGAGATGGGCGGGTCCCTAGAAGGTACTGGGGAGCCAGTCTTTCCAAATCTGTGAACTCTAGGTTCAGTGTGAGACCTTGTCTCAATCAGTAACTTGGAGAGTAATTGACAAAGACCTGACATTGACTTCTGGCCTCCACACACATGTGCATATATGTGCACGTGTACTCATATCACTTGTATGCTCTCGCACACATAAATGCCAAAAAAGTGCTAATTTATCCTAATTCTATGCCCCAGAGATGAGCCATTATGAATAATTTGGTATATATTTTTTGGTTCTTTTTCTACTCATAGAAATAGTGCCCCTCCTTTTTTTTTTTTTTTTTTTTTTTTTTTTTTTTCAAGGTGGGGTCTCACTCTAGTCCAGGCTGACCTGGAATTCACTGTGTAGTCTCAGGGTGGCCTTGATCTCATGGTGATCCTCCTACCTCTGCCTCCCGAGTGCTAGGATTAAAGGCGTGCGCTACCACACCTGGCTTCTTATTATTATTATTTTAGATTTATTTATTTATTTATTAGAGACAGGGAGAGAGAGAGAATGGGCACATCAGGGCTTCCAGCCACTGCAGACAAACTCCAGATGCATGCGCCACTATGTGCATCTGGCTTATGTGGGACCTGGAGAATCGAACCTGGATCCTTAGGCTTCGCAGGCATGTATCTTAACTGCTAAGCCATTTTTCCAGGCCTATTATTATTATTTTTTAAATAGTCTCACTATGTAACCCAAGATGGCCTCAAACTTGCAATCTTATTTCATCCTCATATGTTGGGATCAAAAGGGTACACCACTATGTTTGGCTGGCTGTTTTTTCACTTTTTTTAAATTTATGTATTTGACACAGAGAGAGGGAGAGAAAGAGAGAGAATGGGTGCACTGGGGCCTCCAGTCACTGCAAACAAATTCCAGATGCGTGTGCCTTCTTATACATCTGGCTAATGGTCCTGGGGAATCGAACCTTGGTCCTTTGGCTTTGCAGGCAAATGCCATCTCTCCTGCCCCCACATTTTTTTTTGCATGTGTATGTGGTTTGAGTGCACAGATATATATGCCTGTTCATATGTATGTGGGCACACATGTATGTGTTTGTAGGCCAGAAGTTGATGTCTGGTATTTTCTGTAGTCAACCTCCACCTTATTTGTTTATTTATTTTTTGATGTAGGGTTCACACTAGCCCAGGCTGACCTGGAATTCACTCTGTAGTCTCAGGCTGGCCTCAAACTCACAGCAGGCCTCCTGCCTCTGCCTCCTGAGTGCTGGGTTTAAAGGCGTGCACCACTATGTCTGGCCTCACCTTACTCTTTGAGACAGGGTTTCACCATGAATCTAGAGTTCACCAATTCATCTAGTCTAGCTAGTTAGCAAGCCCTAGGAATCTTGTTGTCTCTGCCTCCTTAGTGCTTAGGATTACAGCTTAGCAATGTCAACTCATGTATTCATGATTGCCTAGAAAGTGCATTATCAGGACTGGAGAAATAGCTTAGTACCATCTTAGATGCTTGCCAACAAAGCCAAAGGACCCAGGTTTGATTCCCCAGGACCCACATAAAACCAGGTGCACAAGGTGGTGCATGCATCTGGAGTTCATTTGCAGTGGCTAGAGGCCCTGGCATGCCCATTCTCCCTTCCTCCCTCCCTCTTTTTCTTTCTCTCTCTCAAATAAATTTTTTTTTTTTTTAAAAAGAAAGTACATTATCTACTGAACCATCTCCTCAGCTCTGTGTTTTTGCACTTTTTTTTTTTTTGAAGCAAGCCCAACTGACTGGCTTTTTAAAAAATTTTTTTTTTTTTTTTTTTTTTTTTTGGTTTTGCAAGGTAGGGTCTCACTCTGGTCCAGGCTGACCTGGAATTAACTATGTAATCTCAGGGTGGCCTCGAACTCTTCGCAATCCTCCTACCTCTGCCTCCCGAGTGCTGGGATTAAAGGCATGCACCACCACGCCCGGCTTTTTTTTTTAACATTTTAAATTATTTTATTTTGGTTTATTTATTTATTTGTTGACAGAGGGAGAGAGAGAGAAAGAGTGAGAATGGGTGCGCTAGGGCCTCTAGTCACTGCAAATGAACTCTAGATGCATGCGCCACCATATGCATCTGGCTTACGTGGGACCTAGAGAATTGAACTGGGGTCCTTGGGCTTCGCAGGCATGCGCCTTAACTACTTAGCCATCTCTCCAGCCCGTGTTCTGGTTTTGTGAAGTAGAGGCTTACTCTAGCTTGGGCTGACTTGTAATTTACTCTGTAGTCTCAGGGTGGCCTCCTACCTCTGCCTCCTGAATACTGGGATTAAAGGTGTGCGCCAGCACACCTGGCTCAAAGAACACTTTTCTATTTCACTTATTTATTTATGTATGTTGGCACATCTACCATAGTGCATGTATGAAGACCAGAAGGCAATTTTTAAAAAATGTTTTTTATTTATTTGAGAGGGAAAAAGAGGCAGAGAGAGAGAATGGGCTCTCCAGGGCCTCCAGCCACTGCATATGAACCCCAGATGCATGCTTCCCCTTGTGTATCTGGCTTATGTGGGTCCTGGAGAATGAACCAGTATCCTTTGGCTTTGTAAACAAATGCCTTTATCTGCTAAGCCATTTCTCCAGCCCCAGAGGACAATTTTGAGGTGAGTGTGTTCCACCTTATTTGAGACAGAGTCTCTTGCCACTTCAGATGACCTGTCAGAATAACTGGCCTGAGAGATTTGGATTCTCCTGGGTCCACCTCCCATTGTCATAGGTGTGCTGGGATTAGAGGTCTATGTGCTACTTTGCATCCCGATTTGTGTGGATGTGGGGAATTAAACTTGGGCCAGCAGGCTTTGCAAGAGAGCACTTTTAACTGCTGAGCCATCTCCTCAGCCTATCAAACAATGCTTTCTAAGTTTGTTTTCTTGTTTGTTTGTTTGTTTGTTTGTTTTGGTTTTTTAAGATAGGGTCTTTACATTATAAAAAAATAAAAATAAATAAATAATTAAAAAATAAAAAGATAGGGTCTCACTCTGGCCCAGGCTGACCTGGAATTCACTATGTAGTCTCAGAATGGCCTCAAGCTCATGGTGATCCTTCTACCTTTGCCTTCTGAGTGCTGGGATTAAAAGTGTGTGCCACCACGCCCAGCTTCCAAATGTATTTTGCTAAGTAGCCCTGTGATTTTGTTTCTTTATTAACTTTTAGTTTGTGTCATCAATACTTGATTTTTATCCAAAAATTGTTACTTTGCTCATGTTGCCTCTCAAACTTAAAATGGTGTTAGATTTTCAGACCGAAAGAAAGCTAAAAAGTAAATTTTATACATACTGGAAGACTACTTCTATACCTTATTTTTCTTCTCTAGGTCACCATTCCCAAAAAGGCTATCCAGACTATGGTACACATGAACAGAATGAGCCTTCAGCCTCCAAAGCAGGTAAAACTGCATTAGAAAGTTTCACTAATACATAATTGAAAATGACAATGCAGGGCTGGAGAGATGGCTTAGCGATTAAGGTGCTTGCCTGCGAAGCTTAAGAACTCGTATTCCAATCTCCAGGTCCCACATAAGCCAGATGGACAATGACACAAGCACGCAATGTTGCACATGCACACAAGGGGAACATAAGTCTGGAGTTTGTTTGCAGTGGTGGAAGGCCCTGGCAAACCCATTTTCTCTCCTCCCCTCTCTCTCTTTGCTTTTCTCTCTCAAATTAAAAAGAAAGAAAATGACAATGTAAATTGTTAGAAATTTTTCTTTACTAGACAATGATAGTGATGTTTGTATTTCTTTACTAGACAATGATAGTGATGTTTATAAAGATGCCTCTGGCAGTCTGATACCTTAGTGACTTTCTGGAACCATACAAGGAATAAAATTTTAGGTAGCACAGGTAGTCTTTTTTTTTTTGTTTTAATATGAGTTATATATAATACACATAATATATATAATATATATATTACACATAATATATAATATATTTTAAAGGAAGAAAGGTGGGAGGAGTATGTTTCTGTTTCTTTGCTTGTTTGTTTATTCTAGCCCAGGCCAACCTGGAATTCACTGTGTAGTTTCAGGGTGGCCTTGAACTCACAGCGATCATCCTACCTCTGCCTCCCGAGTGCTATGATTATAGGCGTGTGCCACCATGCCTGGTGAGTGTGGCATTTTAACATATGTATGAATTATATAATGATGAGGATAATTGGCAGATAGCTACTACCTCATACGTTATTTTTTTGAGACAGGACGTCACTGTATATAGCCCAGTTTGTCTGCTGGCTGTTTTCAAGTACACAGTTGTTGTCAACCGTAGATACACCACTGTGTTGTTGTTAGAACTTACTCTGCCCTCCGGTACCATTAAACATACTCCTAGCTAGGTGTGGTGGCACACGCCTTTAATCCCAGCACTCAGAAGTCTATGGTTAGAGGATCACTATGTGAGACTACAAAGTGAATTCTAGGTCAGCCTGGGCAAGAGTGAGACCCTACCTTGAAAAAACAAAAGAAAAAAAAAGTCATACTCCTCCCCCTCTTTTTCTTCATTCCCAGGCTCTAGTAACCTCAGTTCAATTTTTAGTGTTTTTTTTTTTTTAATTTATTTTTTATTTTTGGAGAGAGACACAGAGAGGGAAAGGGAGACAGATAGAGATGGGCATGCCAGCAGTCTCTCAGCTTCTGTGAACGAAATCCAGATGCGTGTGCCCCCTTGTGGGCAAGTGTGGCATTGCGCCCTTGCGTCACTTTGCATCTGGCTAAACATGGGACCTGGAGATTGGAACCAGGTTCTTAGGCTTAGCAGGCAGGCGCCTTAACCACTAAGCCATCTCTCCAGCCCTCTAGTGTTTATTTTTATATTAATTTTTAAAAAATTTATTTATTCATTAGAGAGAGAGAGGGAGGGAGGGAGAATGGGCCTGTCAGTGCCTCTAGCTACTGCAAACGAAGTCCAGATGCATGCACCACCTTGTGCATCTGGCTTACATGGGATCTGGAGAGTCAAACCTGGGTCTTTAGGCTTTGCAGGCAAGTGTCTTAATCACTAAGCCATCTCTCCAGCCCCGGTGTTACTTATTTTAAAAAAATAACCTTTTTTACCTGGGTGTGTTGGCTCATGACTTTAAATCCAGCACTTGGGAGGCTGAAGTAGGAGGACCACTTGAGTTTGAGGCTAGCCTGGGCTACAGACTGAGTTCTAGCTCAGCCCTAGTTAGATGAGATCCTGCAGAAAGAAAGAGAAGGAAGGGGAAGGGAGAGGACAAGGGAAGGAGAGGGAAGAAGAAAGGAGAAAACAGGAAACAAAAGGTGTTAAAATTTTGAAGGAACATTCTGCCAAAAGATGACCTTGACTATCCAAATGAGATCCTACAAGGTTCTCTTACAAATATTCCTATTTGGGAAAAAATTGAGGGCTGAAGCAGGGCATGGTGGAGCATGCTTTTAATCTAAAGGAGGATCACCATGGGTTCGATGCCATTCTGAGACTACATAGTGAATGCCAGGTCAGCCTGGGCTAGAGCAAGATCCTACCTCAAAACACAAAAAATAAAAAAAATTGAGGCTGGAAAGATGGCTTAGCAGATAAGGTGTGCTTGCAAAGCCAAAGGAGCTAGGTTCGATTCCCCAGGACCATGTAAGCAATTTACCATCTCCTCAGCTCTGTGTTTTTGCACTTTTTTTTTTTTTGAAGCAAGCCCAACTGACTGGCTTTTTAAAAAATTTTTTTAACTTTTTTTTTTTTTTTTTTGGTTTTGCAAGGTAGGGTCTCACTCTGGTCCAGGCTGACCTGGAATTAACTATGTAGTCTCAGGGTGGCCTCGAACTCTTCGCAATCCTCCTACCTCTGCCTCCCGAGTGCTGGGATTAAAGGCATGCACCACCACGCCCGGCTTTTTTTTTTTAACATTTTAAATTATTTTATTTTGGTTTATTTATTTATTTGTTGACAGAGAGAGGGAGAGAGAGAGAAAGAGTGAGAATGGGTGCGCTAGGGCCTCTAGTCACTGCAAACGAACTCTAGATGCATGCGCCACCATATGCATCTGGCTTACGTGGGACCTAGAGAATTGAACTGGGGTCCTTGGGCTTCGCAGGCATGCGCCTTAACTACTTAGCCATCTCTCCAGCCCCTGTTCTGGTTTTGTGAAGTAGAGGCTTACTCTAGCTTGGGCTGACTTGTAATTTACTCTGTAGTCTCAGGGTGGCCTCCTACCTCTGCCTCCTGAGTACTGGGATTAAAGGTGTGCGCCAGCACACCTGGCTCAAAGAACACTTTTCTATTTCACTTATTTATTTATGTATGTTGGCACATCTACCATAGTGCATGTATGAAGACCAGAAGGCAATTTTTAAAAAATGTTTTTTATTTATTTGAGAGGGAAAAAGAGGCAGAGAGAGAGAATGGGCTCTCCAGGGCCTCCAGCCACTGCATATGAACCCCAGATGCATGCTTCCCCTTGTGTATCTGGCTTATGTGGGTCCTGGAGAATGAACCAGTATCCTTTGGCTTTGTAAACAAATGCCTTTATCTGCTAAGCCATTTCTCCAGCCCCAGAGGACAATTTTGAGGTGTGTGTGTTCCACCTTATTTGAGACAGAGTCTCTTGCCACTTCAGATGACCTGTCAGAATAACTGGCCTGAGAGATTTGGATTCTCCTGGGTCCACCTCCCATTGTCATAGGTGTGCTGGGATTAGAGGTCTATGTGCTACTTTGCATCCCGATTTGTGTGGATGTGGGGAATTAAACTTGGGCCAGCAGGCTTTGCAAGAGAGCACTTTTAACTGCTGAGCCATCTCCTCAGCCTGTCAAACAATGCTTTCTAAGTTTGTTTTCTTGTTTGTTTGTTTGTTTGTTTGTTTTGGTTTTTTAAGATAGGGTCTTTATATTATAAAAAAATAAAAATAAATAAATAATTAAAAAATAAAAAGATAGGGTCTCACTCTGGCCCAGGCTGACCTGGAATTCACTATGTAGTCTCAGAATGGCCTCAAGCTCATGGTGATCCTTCTACCTTTGCCTTCTGAGTGCTGGGATTAAAAGTGTGTGCCACCACGCCCAGCTTCCAAATGTATTTTGCTAAGTAGCCCTGTGATTTTGTTTCTTTATTAACTTTTAGTTTGTGTCATCAATACTTGATTTTTATCCAAAAATTGTTACTTTGCTCATGTTGCCTCTCAAACTTAAAATGGTGTTAGATTTTCAGACCGAAAGAAAGCTAAAAAGTAAATTAAAAAAAAAAAAAAAAGTAAATTTTATACATACTGGAAGACTACTTCTATACCTTATTTTTCTTCTCTAGGTCACCATTCCCCAAAAGGCTATCCAGACTATGGGTACACATGAACAGAATGAGCCTTCAGCCTCCAAAGCAGGTAAAAACTGCATTAGAAAGTTTCACTAATACATAATTGAAAATGACAATGCAGGGCTGGAGAGATGGCTTAGCGATTAAGGTGCTTGCCTGCGAAGCTTAAGAACTTGTATTCCAATCTCCAGGTCCCACATAAGCCAGATGGACAATGACACAAGCATGCAATGTTGCACATGCACACAAGGGGGAACATAAGTCTGGAGTTTGTTTGCAGTGGTGGAAGGCCCTGGCAAACCCATTTTCTCTCCCTCCCTCTCTCTCTCTTTGCTTTTCTCTCTCAAATTAAAAAAGAAAGAAAATGACAATGTAAATTGTTAGAAATTTTTCTTTACTAGACAATGATAGTGATGTTTGTATTTCTTTACTAGACAATGATAGTGATGTTTATAAAGATGCCTCTGGCAGTCTGATACCTTAGTGACTTTCTGGAACCATACAAGGAATAAAATTTTAGGTAGCACAGGTAGTCTTTTGTTTTGTTTTAATATGAGTTATATATAATACACATAATATATATAATATATATATTACACATAATATATAATATATTTTAAAGGAAGAAAGGTGGGAGGAGTATGTTTTTGTTTCTTTGCTTGTTTGTTTATTCTAGCCCAGGCCAACCTGGAATTCACTGTGTAGTCTCAGGGTGGCCTTGAACTCACAGCGATCATCCTACCTCTGCCTCCCGAGTGCTATGATTATAGGCGTGTGCCACCATGCCTGGTGAGTGTGGCATTTTAACATATGTATGAATTATATAATGATGAGGATAATTGGCAGATAGCTACTACCTCATACGTTATTTTTTTGAGACAGGACGTCACTGTATATAGCCCAGTTTGTCTGCTGGCTATTTTCAAGTACACAGTTGTTGTCAACCATAGATACACCACTGTGTTATTGTTAGAACTTACTCTGCACTCCGGTACCATTAAACATACTCCTAGCTAGGTGTGGTGGCACACGCCTTTAATCCCAGCACTCAGAAGTCTATGGTTAGAGGATCACTATGTGTTCAAGGCTACCCTGAGACTACAAAGTGAATTCTAGGTCAGCCTGGGCAAGAGTGAGACCCTACCTTGAAAAAACAAAAGAAAAAAAAAGTCATACTCCTCCCCCTCTTTTTCTTCATTCCCAGGCTCTAGTAACCTCAGTTCAATTTTTAGTGTTTTTTTTTTTTAATTTATTTTTTATTTTTGGAGAGAGACACAGAGAGGGAGAGGGAGACAGATAGAGATGGGCTCGCCAGCAGTCTCTCAGCTTCTGTGAACGAAATCCAGATGCGTGTGCCCCCTTGTGGGCAAGTGTGGCATTGCGCCCTTGCATCACTTTGCATCTGGCTAAACATGGGACCTGGAGATTGGAACCGGGTTCTTAGGCTTAGCAGGCAGGCGCCTTAACCACTAAGCCATCTCTCCAGCCCTCTAGTGTTTATTTTTATATTAATTTTTTAAAATTTATTTATTCATTAGAGAGAGAGAGAGAGAGAGAGAGAGGGAGGGAGAATGGGCCTGTCAGTGCCTCTAGCTACTGCAAACGAAGTCCAGATGCATGCACCACCTTGTGCATCTGGCTTACATGGGATCTGGAGAGTCAAACCTGGGTCTTTAGGCTTTGCAGGCAAGTGTCTTAACCACTAAGCCATCTCTCCAGCCCCGGTGTTATTTATTTAAAAAAAATAACCTTTTTTACCTGGGTGTGTTGGCTCATGACTTTAAATCCAGCACTTGGGAGGCTGAAGTAGGAGGACCACTTGAGTTTGAGGCTAGCCTGGGCTACAGACTGAGTTCTAGCTCAGCCCTAGTTAGATGAGATCCTGCAGAAAGAAAGAGAAGGAAGGGGAAGGGAGAGGACAAGGGAAGGAGAGGGAAGAAGAAAGGAGAAAACAGGAAACAAAAGGTGTTAAAATTTTGAAGGAACATTCTGCCAAAAGATGACCTTGACTATCCAAATGAGATCCTGCAAGGTTCTCTTACAAATATTCCTATTTGGGAAAAAATTGAGGGCTGAAGCAGGGCATGGTGGAGCATGCCTTTAATCTAAAGGAGGATCACCATGGGTTTGATGCCATTCTGAGATTACATAGTGAATGCCAGGTCAGCCTGGGCTAGAGCAAGATCCTACCTCAAAACACAAAAATAAAAAAATTGAGGGCTGGAAAGATGGCTTAGCAGATAAGGTGCTTGCTTGCAAAGCCAAAGGACCTAGGTTCGATTCCCCAGGACCCATGTAAGCAATTTACACAAGGTGGCACATGCCTCTGGAGTTTGTTTGCAGTGCTGGAGGCCCTGTTGCATCCATTCTCTCTCCCTCTCTCTCTCTCTGTCTCTCTCTGCCTCTCTGTTCTCTCAAAAAAAATAAATAAAATATTTTTAAAAATTGAGGGCAAGGGAGCTGGAGAGATGGCTTAGTGGTAAGGTGTTTGCCTGTAAAGCTAAAGGATCCCAGTTCAACTCTCTAGGACCCACGTGAGCAGATGTACAAGGGGGCGCATGTATCTGAGTTCATTTGCAGTGGCTGGAGGCCCTGGCACGCCCATTCTCTTACTCTCTCACTCTCTGTCTGCCTTTCTCTCTCTCGTTCTCTTAAATAAATAGATAAGTTTAAACAAAATAAAAAAATAAAAAATAATTGAGGGCGAGGAGGAAGGTGGCTCAGTGGTTTAAGGCACTTGCTTGCAAAGCCTGGCAGCCCATATAAAGCCAGATGCACAAAGTGGTATAAGCATCTGGCATTTGTTTGCAATAGCAAGAGACCTGCCATGCCTATACACAGACACATGCAAATGATTATATAAATAAAATTATTATTTACTTATTTGCAAGTAGAGAGAGAGAGAGAGAGAATGGGCATGCCAGAGCCTCTAGCTGCTGCAAATGAACTTCAGATGCATGTGCTGCTTTGTGCATATGGCTTTGCATGGGTACTGGGGAATCAAACCCAGGTTGTTAGGTTCTGCAGGCAAACATCTTAACCACTGCACCATTTCTCCAGCCCCCAAATTATTATTTCTTGAGAAAAGGAAAAAAAAAAGCACCATGGGTATTGTATGTTGCTTTTTTCTCCTTCTTGCCCTTCATTGTGCACAGTCTAGGGCTAATACTTCTTGACTGACAGAAGGATAAGCTGAGCACAGTTCTTGCTGAGTTTTTGTTTCTGTTTTAGATCCTAAAGTAAGCAAAAAAAGACTGGCAACAAGAGAAAAGGATGACAGTTCGGAACGTTACCAAAGAGACATACAAACACTCATCCTACAGGTGATAACATTTATTTTGGCCATGTCTCTGTTCACACATTTAGCTACGTATAACATACCTTCATTATTATGTGAGGGCTATCTCCTTGTACCTTTATTGTAAGAGGAGAGTTAAGAAAATTGAGATTGTTCCTAATATTTAAGTGCTTTTCTTTTCTTTTTCTTTTTCTTTCTTTTTTTTTTTTTTTTTGATTTTTCGAGGTAGGGTTTCACCCTAGCCCAGGCTGACCTGGAATTCACTATGTAGTCTCAGGGTGGCCTCGAATTCACGGTGATCCTCCTGCCTCTGCCTCCCGAGTGCTGGGATTAAAGGCGTGCGCCACCACACCCGGCTTTAAGTGCTTTTCTTTTTTGAAGCAAAGTTGAAGTTTATTAGGAAATGGTTTTAATATAGATTTAAATATGAATGTTAAAAGACAAGAAACAACTAGGCATGGTGACACAGGCCTATAATCCCAGTACTTGGGAGGTTGATGAAGGAGAATTGCCAAAGGCTTAAGGCCAGCATGGGTTACTGCTAGGGCTACATAGCAAGACCTTACCTCAACTCCTCCCCCCACCAAGAGAGGGGGAGAAAGGAGAAGGAGGGAAGGAAAGAGAGAGAGTAGAGGCAGAAGAAAGAAGGAAAGGGGGGAGGGGAGAAGAGAGAAGAACAGTATATACCCTAGAGTGGATGTAGGTTTCTCAAGAAAGTCACTTTCAATAGGAGGATTGCCATGAGTTCAAGGCCACCCTAAGTCAACACAGTGAATTCCAGTCAGCCTGGGCTAGAGTGAGACCCTACCTCAAAAAAAAGAAAAAGGATGCTTCTGTCAGCCTTCAGTTCATATGCCAAGGCTTACCCTAAAACCATCTTAAAGTTAGAATTCACTTTGTGATTGTTCTAAAAGATACGCAGATAGTATAGGGGAGCTTGTCTTTGTCTATGGGACAGATTAACGTGAGTTCTAAAAGCAATAAACATTTTCTTACCACCTGGTCATTGTATGTCATTTGCAACCATGATTTTTCATGTAGTTACAACAACACCCTGTCCTGATGGAGTTGGGGATCGTTTCTACCTTTGGCCAGTATCTCTAGTGTCATGACAACCTGGCTTCACAGAAGGAAATTAGATCCGGTTTGTTCTATGTTTTGAGGGGTTTCTTTTGTTGTTGTTTTGAGACAGGTTTCTCTTTAGCTCAAGCTAACCTAACACTCTGTAGTACAGGCTGGCCTTGAACTCATGGCTATCCTCTTACCTCAGCCTCCCAGGTGTTAGGATTAGAGACATGATCCACCATTCCTGGCTTCTTCCACTGTTTGAAACAATAATTATGAAAGAGATTCCATAACCAGGGCATCTTAAAAGGGAGACAGCTCTAAGAATCCAAAATGAGACAATAAAAAAGCAAGAATGCCGGGCGTGGTGGCGCATGCCTTTAATCCCAGCACTCGGGAGGCAGAGGTAGGAGAATCGCCAAGAGTTGGAGGCCACCCTGAGACTACATAGTTAATTACAGGTCAGCCTGGACCAGAGTGAGACCCTACCTCGAAAAACCAAAAAAAAAAAAAAAAAAAAGCAAGAATGATAGGGTAGGAAAACCTAGCTTTTCTAGCTTTTTCTTTGTGTGATTGTAGATAAGGGCTGAGTGTGAACATAGTTGCTCTTGTATGTGTAACTCAACACCATTGAGAAGGCATTAACTCAAAAATTAAGAACTGAGCATTTCTTTCTGTTTTTGCTCTGTGTTTTGGTTTGTTTGGGTTCTTTGTTTCTGGAAGAGCCTCACTTTTAGAGGTGTGAAGTAAGGAGAAGCAGGAATGGATACCTCACCCCTTTTGGCCTGTGTAGGTGGAAGCGTTGCAGGCACAGCTGGGAGAGCAAACCAAGCTTTCTAGAGAACAAGTGGAAGGACTCATGGAGGACAGACGGATTCGCATTGAGGAAATACAGGTTCAGCACCAGAGAAATCAGAACAGAATCCAAGAGCTAACCCAAAGGTGAGTGTTCAAGAAATGTGTACCTAATGAGTGTTAGATAGCTCAGTGGTAGCAGGCTAGCTCAGCATGTATGAGGCCCAGTACTATTAACTATACTGTAACAGCAAAGGATTATGGAAGTGAGAGGGACATGGAAACAGTTGTCTTCTTCAGCTGAGCATAGTGGCATGCACTTATAATCCCTGCACTCAGAATGCTGAGGATCACAAATTCAAGGCCAACCTGGGCTATACAGTTTGAGGCCAGTGTGAGCTACACAGTGAGTCTTTGTTTCAAAAAAAACAAAACAAAGCCAGGCGTGGTAGCACACGCCTTTAATCCCAGCACTCAGGAGGCAGAGGTAGGAGGATCGCTGTGAGTTCAAGGCCACCCTGAGACTACATAGTGAATTCCAGGTCAGCCTGGGCTACAGTGAGACCCTACCTCGAAAAACCAAAAAAAAAAAAAAAAAAAAACAAAAAAAAAAAACCAAAGACAAAAACTCCACAGAGTTATCAGCTGCTTAAAAACATTTGACGGGCTGGAGAGATGGCTTAGCGGTTAAGGTGCCTGCTTGCTAAGCCTAAGAACCGGGTTCCAATCTCCAGGTCCCATGTTTAGCCAGATGCAGTGATGCAAGGGCGCAATGCCGCACTTGCCCATAAGGGGGCGCACACATCTGGATTTCGTTCACAGCAGCTGAGACTGCTGGCGCGCCCATTCTCTATCTGTCTCCCTCTCCTCTCTCTGTCTGTCTCTGTGTCTCTCTCCAAAAATAAAATAAAATAATGAAAAAAAAATTTTGACGGGCTGGAGAAGATGGCTTAGTGCTTAAGGCATTTGCCTGCAAAGCCAAAGGACCCTGGTTCGATTCCCCAGGACCCAAGTAAGCCAAATGCACAAGGAGGCGCATGCATCTAGAGTTCGTTTGCAGTGGCTGTAGTCTCAGGGTGGCCTCGAACTCAGGTTGATCCTCCTACCTCTGCCTCCCGAGTGCTGGGATTAAAGGCATACACCAACACACCCAGTTTAAGATTTTTTATATACATATGTCTTTAATTTATTTATTTGAGAGAGAGAAAGAGTCACAGAGAGAGAGAGAGAGATAGATAGGGAGAGAATGGCTGTGCTAGGGCCTCCAGCCACTGCAATGGAACTCCAGGTGCCTTCGCCTCCTTGTGCATCTGGCTTAAGTTGGTCCTGGAGAGTTGAACCGGCATCCTTTGGCTTTGCAGGCAAACGCCTTAGCCACTAAGCCATCTCTCCAGCCTGAGATTTTTGCATCTTGAGTTATTTCAATGCTTGGGTTTTCTTGTTATCAGCTATATTCTTAGGCATGTAAATCAGAAGTTGTATCTTCAGGGTAGAAGCTCAAGGTACCAAGTATGGCTCCTGTGTTACTCCCAGAATAACAGCAGGAGTGGTTCAAGCTGTTGGGTATGCCTGCTGTGCAGGTATTCTAGTATCAAATTGACAACAGTGTTTCTTTTGGGTTCAGTAAGCTGTTGGGTATAAGAACAAGGCTGTTAGAAATATGCTAGGGTTTTAGTTTACTTAGAGGTGGGGACAGTGTCAGGTGAATTAGTTTGAGGGCTGGTATTAACTTTGATAAAAGATGGCAGTGGCTCAGATGTCTGGGAGAGAGAGTTGGGTACTATTAATTTCCACAGATTTTAGGAGTTGAAGGTTGTAGTTGTGGAGTATAAGGAGGGGAGAAGGAGGAAAGGGTGTGGGATAGGGTTTGGGAAGAGAGGGAAAGTAACCATGTCGGGAGTAGAGAAGGTTGTAGAAAGAGCCCAACAGTAGGCTGGGGGGAGAAAAACAGAACAATTCTAAAATCCAGCTGAGCAATACTCACAAATTAATCAAATCAGCCTGGAGTATTTATGCACAATTGGGCATTAAAACAAACAGGTTAACTAACAAAGCGAAATTCCCTAAGCTGGCTGGGTGTGTCGGCTCACACCCTTAGTCCTGTCAACTGGGAGACTGAGATTCCTGGTCTGCAGTGAGTTCCAGGTGAGCCTGGGCCAGAGTGAGACCCTACCTCCAAGAAAGACATAAGAACAAGAAAAACAAAAAGGTACTATAGATCAAGAGATATTAAAAGTGACAAAAGTCCACCCCCAATCTCAACTCATTTAAGAATGGTAAAGCCAACTAAAAGTGCCGCAGTCAGGTCACACAACAATATTTTTGTCTCAGTGGGTGAGGTTTTGAATTCTTTCCCTTTCTGGATTCTTAGCAAGCTGCCCTGATCTGAGAGGTGCAGTTAGCACTTCCAGTGCAAGCCTGTATACCTGGCTCTGGTGTGTTACCCCAGTGTCAGATGACCTTGTTACCTTTTGGGGTGGCTCTGGCCTCACTTGGGCTGAGTGTGAAGGGTTCTTTGTTGCGCTGTGGGCTCAGCTAGGCTAGTTCGGTGGTGGATTTGCTCTTCAGATCAGCACTGCTGGATGCTGTGTGGGTGAGGGATGGCTCCTATCCCTTGACATCCTGAGGCTGAGGAGAATGTGTGAAGTTGTTCCAAGGCTGCTCAGCCAGTCCCTGTTGTCTTCTCCTTCAAGTTTTTTGACTTTTTGAGGCCAATGTGAGTGGTTCTGACCTGGAATTCACTCTGTGCTTTCAAGCTGTACTAGAATTTACGGTGATCCTCCTACCTCTGCCTCCCAAGTGCTGGGATTACAGGTGTGCACCACCATGCCCAGCTTTTTTCCTTCAGTTTTTTGTTTGTTTGTTTGTTGTTGTTGTTTTGTTTTGTTTAGTTTTTCGAGGTAGGGTCTCACTCTAGCTCAGGCTAACCTGGAATTCACTCTGTAGTCTCAGAGTGGCCTCGAACTCACAGTGATCCTCCTACCTCTGCCTCCCTAGTGCTGGGATTAAAAGTGTGCACCACCACGCCCAGCCAGTGTTTTTTTTTTTTTTTTTAAGAACATCTGAAATCTGTAATCCTTTCTTTACAGGTTATCTAGACCACTTTTAATTAAGAAAACTGTAGAAAGTTAGTAACTGCCATAAGCCAACGCCAGGTAATGGCACGTGTCAGTTTTCCATGGAGTCCTGCTTCGCGGTGTCTGAATGCACTTGGGGTCTCTGCTCACACTTGCTGGAATCACTCATGGCAGATTTTAGTACCCGGGTCGCTTTTCCCCATGTTTCTTTGTAAACTCTTCAGTGTTCTTACAGAGTTTTTTTTGTTGTTGTTGTCGTTGTTTTGTTTGGTTTTCGAGGTAGGGTTTCACTCTAGCCCAGGCTGACCTGGAGTTCACTATGTAGTCTCAGGGTGGCCTGGAACTCACGGAGATCCTCCTACCTCTGTCTTCTGAGTGCTGGGATGAAAGGCGTGGGCTACCACGCCTGACACTTACAGAATTTTTTACAGTCCTTAGAGTATTCTTTAGCTGTGTCAGCCCAGAGGGGGAGTTCAGGCTGGGGGTCATTCACTTGTGCTGTGAGGGACTGGATTATTTGGTCAATCTTGCCCCTTTTCATCAATGTTCGGGTGATAGATCTTATTTTAAATATGATCTTTGGTGGCTTGAATGGATACTCCGCTGGAAAGTTGATTTCAGTTCTGAAGGCACGCTTATCATACGGAGGGCTGTCAGGAACAATGAGCCCTTGCCAAGTCAACAAATTAGCTTCATCAGCTTGGATGATACGGAAATGTTTCATCCCACATTGCGGATCTCTTCAAGCTCCTTCATCAGCCTCCTGCTGGCTGCCATCTTGAATCTGGTGCTGCTGCTTTCCCTTCTTTCTGTTGTATTTTTTTCTTCTAATTTTATTTTGAGAGAGAGGGAGGCAGATAGAGAGAAAGAGAGAATGGCACATCAGGGCCTCCAACCACTGCAAATGGACTCCAGATGCATGTGCCCCTTGCACATCTGGCTTAACATGGGTCCTGGAGAATCAAACCTGGGTCCTTGGGCTTCGCAGGCAAACACCTTAACCGTTAAGCCATTTCCCCAGCTCCCTTTTTCTGTTTTGTTTTTAATTAAAAAAATTATTTATTTATTTATTTATTTGTTTATTTATTTGCAAGCAGAGAGAGAGAGAAGAGAGGCAGACAGAGAGAGAATGGGCACACTAGGGCCTCCAGCCACTGCAAACAAACTTCAGATGCATGTGCCCCTTGTGCATCTGGCTTACGTGGGGTCCTTTGGCCGCAGGCAAATGCCTTAACAGCTAAGCCATTTCTCCAGTCCCCCTTTTCTGTTTTTTAATGAGAGAGAGAGACGCACACAGAGAGACAGAGAGAGAATAGATGTGTCAGGGCCTTAGTCACTGCAATTGAACTCCAGATGCATGTGCCACCTGGTGGGGATGTGCAACCTTGAGCATGTGTCACCTTGTATATCTGGCTTACGTGGGGTTTGCAGAGTCAAACATGGATCCTTTGGCAAGTGCCTTAACTGCTAAGCCATCTCTCTAGTCCTGAAGATATCTCTTAAACACCTTCACTTTTCAGTAGAAGAGTGCATTGTGTGGTTTTCTGCCTCTTTTTCCCCAGGCTGCTTTGGTGTGGCTACCTACACCATCTTAATTGAAAGCCCCCTGGAGTAACTTTAGATTTCACATGTACTGTGTAAGCATCTTCATGTCTCCATTTGTTCTTTCATAGTCTCCATCATACTCAAGAACTGCTCTATGAGAGCACCAAAGATTTTTTACACCTGCGATTTGAACACCAAAATAAAGAAAAGTCATGGATGCTTGAAAAAGATCATTTGATGTCAAAGATTAAACAGTATAGGGTACAGTGTAAGAAGAAAGAAGATAAAATTGGGAAAGTTTTGCCAGTTTTACATGAAAATCATCATACCCAGAATGAATATATTAAGGTAATTTCCTTAATATATGTAAGGTATGTCTTACAAATACTGTTTATTTTCCTGGAAGAGTGGGAAAATATTAGAAAATTCCTTGGTTGTGGATGTCATTCAGTTTGCAGGGTTCTTGCCTACTATATAGGAAGCTCTGGGTTTGCATAAAACTGGGCATAGTGGCTGTACTTATGATTCAGCACTTGGGAGGAATGATAGCAGGATCAAAAGTTCAGAGTCATCTTCACTACATAGAGAGTTCAAAGCCAGCCTGGGCTACTTGAGACCCTGTCTGAGAGAGGAACAGAGAGAGAGAAAATATATACATGCTAGGTAGCACTAGTGTCATGAAATGGATTTCAAAAAGTAACTGATTATGATAGTGTTTAGGGATTCAAAATATTAGAGAATACTACAGAAGATCACTGTGAGTTCAAGACCAGTCTGAGCCAGAGAATGAGACCCTGTCCCAAAAACAGAACAGAACAAAAATTCTACACTTCATTCATTGATTCTACAAATGGGCCAACCTGGGACTATAGCACTACGCAAACTAAACAGTCTGTACTCACAGTATTTACCTTTCAGTAGTGAGAAAAACAGAAACATTAACCAATAGCCAGGAAAATCATAGCTTATTTACAAAAGTAATATTATGGGAATTAAGAGCATATATAAAAATTGTTCTTGGGCTGGAGAGATGGCTCTGCAATTAAAGCTCTTGATTGCAAATCCTGACAGCCCAGGTTCAGCTCCCCAGTACCCACGTAAAGCCAGTGCACAAAGTGGAGTGTGTCTCTAGTTCATTTGCAGTGGCAGGAGACCCTGGCATGCCCATTTCTCTATCTGCCTCTTTGTCTGTTTCTCTCTTTCTCTCTTAGATAAATAAATAAATTTATTAAAAATTTTTTAAAGATTGTACTTAAAAATACAAAACAAGAGCCAGGCGTGGTGGGCGCACGCTTTAATCCCAGCACTCGGGAGGCAGAGGTAGGAGGATTGCCGTGAGTTCAGGGAGGCCACCCTGAGACTACATAGCTAATTCCAGGTCAGCCTGGACCAGAGTGAGACCCTACCTCGAAAAACCAAAAAAAAAAAAAAATACAAAACAAAACAAAAAGATTGTACTTGTTAGAAGGCCACTTCAGGAGAGGAATATGAGGACATTGGGTTTTTTTTAAATTATATATATGTATGTATGTATATGTGTGTGTGTGTATCCATCCTATTTATTTGAGAGAGAGACAGAGAGAATGGGTATGTCAGGGCCTCTAGCCACTGTAGACAAACTCCAGATATATGTACCATCTTGTGCATCTGGCTTATGTGGGTCCTGGGGAATCGAACTTGTGTCCTTTGGCTTTGCAGTCAAGCACCTTAACCGCTGAGCCATCTCTCCAGCATTAAAAGAACACTCTTGTGGGGCTGGAGAGATGGCTTAGTGGTTAAGGCATTTGCCTGTGAAGCCAAAGGATCCCGGTTCAATTCTCCAGGACCCACATAAGCCAGATACACAAGGGGCACATGCATCTGGAGTTCATTTGCCATGGCTAGAGGCTCTGGCGTGCCCATTCTCTCTCTGTTTGCCTCTCTTCTATCTCTCTCTCTCTCTCTCTCTGCTTGCAAATAAAATAAAAATAAAATAAAATATATTAAAAAAAAAAAAACACTCTTGTGTCTGGTGTTTTTGCTGCGGCCTAAAATACAGCACTAAACTTAGCATACCGAACTAGGGGAGAGATATCCCAGCAGAGGGAGACACTGTCACTCTTGAGACAGATCATATCATGGTTGCAGAAGAACAGTGAGAAAGTGGTAGATCACTTTCCTAGCATGTATAAGGCACTGGGTTTATTTCTCAGCACCAGGAAGAATTAAAAAAAAAAAAGGAGGAAGAGGAGCAGGAGGAGGAAGTGATGTGTAAGGCCCTTGGGGTTGGTAGCAGCCAGACATGGATGGCTCTGTAGGTCACTGCAAGGAATGTGAAAGTAGCTGTAAACATCATGTCTTGGAAGGACTGTGTAAGTAGCACTGTCTGATATTAAAGTTGTTTGACTTTGTTTTGGCCTTTTGAGAGAAGGTCTTATATTGCCCAGGCTGGCCTGGAATTTGCTGCATAGCTCAGGATGGCCTTGAACTCCTGTTCCTACTACTTGTACCTCTTGAGTGCCAGGATAATAGACATGTGCTGCCACACCAGCTTGTTTTTTTTTTAGGTTCTTTAAAAATATATTTTATTTATTTATTTGCAAGGAGGAGAGAGAAATGGAGGGGATGAGATTGGGCATGCTAGGGCCTCTAGCCACTGCAAACTAACTCCAGATGCATGTGCCACGTTGTACATCTGGCTTTACATGGGTACTGGAGAATCAAACCTGGGTCCTTAGCCTTGCAGGTAAGCCCTTTAACTGCTAAGCCATCTCCCCAGCCCTTGTTTTTAGTTTTTATTTATTTATCGTGTGTGTCCGTTGCTATTCCACCACCTAGCCTTGTTTGAGCTGGAGTATCTTAATGAGCCCAGGGTTTGCCTGGTGATTCTCTGTTCCCCTATGGGACTGGGCCACACTAACTGTTAATGTGGGTGCTGGAGATTTGAACTCAGGAGTTCTCAGGCTCTCATTTTTGCTCAGGAAGTGCACCTATCCACCGATTCACCTCTCCAAACCTTTTTTTTTTTTTTTTAGGGAGTCAGAGAGAATTGGCATGCCAGGGCCTCAGCTACTGTAGTTGAGCTCCAGACACTTGTGCTTGTTACTGCATGTATGCAACCTTGCTCTTTCATCACCTTTGTGCATCTGGCTTACGTGGGATCTGGTGAGAGATCAAGCATAAGTCCTTAGGGTTCTCAGGCAAGCACCTTAACCACTAAGCTATCTCTCCAGCCCTCCAGATCTTATTTTATCCTATTTTATTTTATTTTATTTTATTTTATTTTATTTTATTTTATTTTATTTGAGAGAGAGAGAAAGAAGCAGATGGACAGAGAGAGAGAATGGTCATGCTGGGGCCTTTAGCTGCAGCAAACAAACTCGACACATGTGCCACCTTGTGCTTACGTGGGTCCTGGGGAATCAAACCTGGGTCCTTTGGCTTTGCAGGCAAGTTCCTTAACTGCTAAGTCATCTCTCCAGCCCTAAATTTTTTTTGTAATATTTTATTTATTTATTTATTATTTATTTGAGAAAGAGGCAGAGCTAGAGAGAATGGGCGCCCAGGGCCTCCAGCCACTGCAAAACGAACTCCAGATGCACCCCCTTGTGCATCTGGCTTCGATGGGTCCAGGAGAATTGAACCAGATCCTTTGGCTTTGCAGGCAAATGCCTTAACTGTTAAGCCATTTCTCCAGCCCCTAAAATATTTTCATTTGCAATGAGAGAGAGAGCGAAGCGGGCTCACCTTGGCTACTTGCCATTGCATACTCCACATGCATGTGCCACCTGTGCACCTGGCCTTATGTGGGTACTGGGAATCGAACCCAGGCAGTCAGGCTTTGCAAGCAAGTGCTTTAATCGCTAAGTCATCTCTCCAGCCTTCCAAATACTTTCAACAGTAGAGAGAGACAGAAAACAGAGAGAGAGAATGGGTACAGTAGGGTCTTTAGACATTACAGATGAACTTCAGATGTATTACATGGATTACATGGGTCCTAGGGAATCGAACCTGGGTCCTTTGGCTTTGCAGGTAAGCACCTTAACTGCTAAGCCATGTCTCAACCCTAAATGCTATTTGGAATTACCTAATTGAGTGATCATGTTTTTTCATCCTTTTGGCCTACAGTCCCTAAAGGATAAGTTAGTGCAAGAGAAGAAGCTATCCAGCATGTACCAACAGCAGTGCATTTCCCTAGAAGAAGACCTTGCACAAATACGAGAGGCGGAAGGAATAAGGAGAGAAATCTTCAAGGTATAAAATGCTCTGCCACTTGTGATGGGGTAGGAGCTGCAGACTATTCTAAGGAATGCTTTCCTCCTCTTCATAAATACCTTCCCATCACCCATCTTTAGGATCGCTCCAACAAGATGGCGAAGCGTTTACAGATAATGACAAAACGCTATGAGGCCTTGGAGCGTCGACGCATCCTTGAAGTAGAGGGCTTCAAGACAGATATTAAGGTTCTTCGACAGAAGCTGAAAGACTTGGAGCAAGTGCTTTACAAGGTAATTTCTTGTCTTGAATTACTGCACGGAAGAAAAGGGGTAGAAACGCAGAAGGTCTAGGAGGAAGAAGGACGTCCAGGATCGTTATGGTTTGCAGTAGAGCAGGTGCTTGGGATTCACAAGGTGCTCGTTTGGTCTCCAGCACCACAAAGACCAAAAGGATGTTTGTGTCCTTGCTAAGCCGCTTACAAATCACCATCCTCGAAGCCTCTCAAAAATCTGTTCAATGAGGGCTGGGGAAATGGCTCAGGGGGTAAAGCACTCATGGCCCAAGCCAGAGAACCTGAGTCTGATTTCCCAGACCCCGTATAGAAACAAAAAATGACTGCATCATTCAGCCTTCCATTACAGCTAATCTTAGAAATTGTCATTCCCAAATACAAAAGTTGTTATCTTTCCCAGTTCAAGAATTCGATGAGAAGAACTGGGTTGGGCTGGAGAGATGACTTAGTGGGTAAGAGCGTTTGGTGCACAAGCGTGAGGACCTGAGTTCAATCCTCAGCACCATGTTTAAGAAATTGAAAAGGTCACGCATGCCTGTAGCCCCAGAGCTGAGGGTGGTTGGAGACAGGAGGATCTCTAGGGCTTGCTAGTCAGCCAGTCTAACGGCAAAGCAGTGAGGAGTTCAGGCTGGGGTCATTCACTTGTGCTGTGAGGGACTGGATTATTTGGTCAATCTTGCCCCTTTTCATCAATGTTCGGGTGATAGATCTTATTTTAAATATGATCTTTGGTGGCTTGAATGGATACTCCGCTGGAAAGTTGATTTCAGTTCTGAAGGCACGCTTATCATACGGAGGGCTGTCAGGAACAATGAGCCCTTGCCAAGTCAACAAATTAGCTTCATCAGCTTGGATGATACGGAAATGTTTCATCCCACATTGCGGATCTCTTCAAGCTCCTTCATCAGCCTCCTGCTGGCTGCCATCTTGAATCTGGTGCTGCTGCTTTCCCTTCTTTCTGTTTTATTTTTTCTTCTAATTTTATTTGAGAGAGAGAGGGAGGCAGATAGAGAGAAAGAGAGAATGGCACATCAGGGCCTCCAACCACTGCAAATGGACTCCAGATGCATGTGCCCCCTTGCACATCTGGCTTAACATGGGTCCTGGAGAATCAAACCTGGGTCCTTGGGCTTCGCAGGCAAACACCTTAACCGTTAAGCCATTTCCCCAGCTCCCTTTTTCTGTTTTGTTTTTAATTAAAAAAATTATTTATTTATTTATTTATTTGTTTATTTATTTGCAAGCAGAGAGAGAGAGAAGAGAGGCAGACAGAGAGAGAATGGGCACACTAGGGCCTCCAGCCACTGCAAACAAACTTCAGATGCATGTGCCCCTTGTGCATCTGGCTTACGTGGGTCCTTTGGCTTCGCAGGCAAATGCCTTAACCGCTAAGCCATTTCTCCAGTCCCCCTTTTCTGTTTTTTAATGAGAGAGAGAGACGCACACAGAGAGACAGAGAGAGAATAGATGTGTCAGGGCCTTAGTCACTGCAATTGAACTCCAGATGCATGTGCCACCTGGTGGGGATGTGCAACCTTGAGCATGTGTCACCTTGTATATCTGGCTTACGTGGGGTTTGCAGAGTCAAACATGGATCCTTTGGCAAGTGCCTTAACTGCTAAGCCATCTCTCTAGTCCTGAAGATATCTCTTAAACACCTTCACTTTTCAGTAGAAGAGTGCATTGTGTGGTTTTCTGCCTCTTTTTCCCCAGGCTGCTTTGGTGTGGCTACCTACACCATCTTAATTGAAAGCCCCCTGGAGTAACTTTAGATTTCACATGTACTGTGTAAGCATCTTCATGTCTCCATTTGTTCTTTCATAGTCTCCATCATACTCAAGAACTGCTCTATGAGAGCACCAAAGATTTTTTACACCTGCGATTTGAACACCAAAATAAAGAAAAGTCATGGATGCTTGAAAAAGATCATTTGATGTCAAAGATTAAACAGTATAGGGTACAGTGTAAGAAGAAAGAAGATAAAATTGGGAAAGTTTTGCCAGTTTTACATGAAAATCATCATACCCAGAATGAATATATTAAGGTAATTTCCTTAATATATGTAAGGTATGTCTTACAAATACTGTTTATTTTCCTGGAAGAGTGGGAAAATATTAGAAAATTCCTTGGTTGTGGATGTCATTCAGTTTGCAGGGTTCTTGCCTACTATATAGGAAGCTCTGGGTTTGCATAAAACTGGGCATAGTGGCTGTACTTATGATTCAGCACTTGGGAGGAATGATAGCAGGATCAAAAGTTCAGAGTCATCTTCACTACATAGAGAGTTCAAAGCCAGCCTGGGCTACTTGAGACCCTGTCTGAGAGAGGAACAGAGAGAGAGAGAAAATATATACATGCTAGGTAGCACTAGTGTCATGAAATGGATTTCAAAAAGTAACTGATTATGATAGTGTTTAGGGATTCAAAATATTAGAGAATACTACAGAAGATCACTGTGAGTTCAAGACCAGTCTGAGCCAGAGAATGAGACCCTGTCCCAAAAACAGAACAGAACAAAAATTCTACACTTCATTCATTGATTCTACAAATGGGCCAACCTGGGACTATAGCACTACGCAAACTAAACAGTCTGTACTCACAGTATTTACCTTTCAGTAGTGAGAAAAACAGAAACATTAACCAATAGCCAGGAAAATCATAGCTTATTTACAAAAGTAATATTATGGGAATTAAGAGCATATATAAAAATTGTTCTTGGGCTGGAGAGATGGCTCTGCAATTAAAGCTCTTGATTGCAAATCCTGACAGCCCAGGTTCAGCTCCCCAGTACCCACGTAAAGCCAGTGCACAAAGTGGAGTGTGTCTCTAGTTCATTTGCAGTGGCAGGAGACCCTGGCATGCCCATTTCTCTATCTGCCTCTTTGTCTGTTTCTCTCTTTCTCTCTTAGATAAATAAATAAATTTATTAAAAATTTTTTAAAGATTGTACTTAAAAATACAAAACAAGAGCCGGGCGTGGTGGCGCACGCCTTTAATCCCAGCACTCGGGAGGCAGAGGTAGGAGGATTGCCGTGAGTTCGAGGCCACCCTGAGACTACATAGCTAATTCCAGGTCAGCCTGGACCAGAGTGAGACCCTACCTCGAAAAACCAAAAAAAAAAAAAAAAATACAAAACAAAACAAAAAGATTGTACTTGTTAGAAGGCCACTTCAGGAGAGGAATATGAGGACATTGGGTTTTTTTTAAATTATATATATGTATGTATGTATATGTGTGTGTGTGTATCCATCCTATTTATTTGAGAGAGAGACAGAGAGAATGGGTATGTCAGGGCCTCTAGCCACTGTAGACAAACTCCAGATATATGTACCATCTTGTGCATCTGGCTTATGTGGGTCCTGGGGAATCGAACTTGTGTCCTTTGGCTTTGCAGTCAAGCACCTTAACCGCTGAGCCATCTCTCCAGCATTAAAAGAACACTCTTGTGGGGCTGGAGAGATGGCTTAGTGGTTAAGGCATTTGCCTGTGAAGCCAAAGGATCCCGGCTCAATTCTCCAGGACCCACATAAGCCAGATACACAAGGGGCACATGCATCTGGAGTTCATTTGCCATGGCTAGAGGCTCTGGCGTGCCCATTCTCTCTCTGTTTGCCTCTCTTCTATCTCTCTCTCTCTCTCTCTCTCTCTCTGCTTGCAAATAAAATAAAAATAAAATAAAATATATTAAAAAAAAAAAAAACACTCTTGTGTCTGGTGTGTTTTTGCTATGCCTAAAATACAGCACTAAACTTAGCATACCCAACTAGGGGAGAGATATCCCAGCAGAGGGAGACACTGTCACTCTTGAGACAGATCATATCATGGTTGCAGAAGAACAGTGAGAAAGTGGTAGATCACTTTCCTAGCATGTATAAGGCACTGGGTTTATTTCTCAGCACCAGGAAGAATAAAAAAAAAAAGGAGGAAGAGGAGCAGGAGGAGGAAGTGATGTGTAAGGCCCTTGGGGTTGGTAGCAGCCAGACATGGATGGCTCTGTAGGTCACTGCAAGGAATGTGAAAGTAGCTGTAAACATCATGTCTTGGAAGGACTGTGTAAGTAGCACTGTCTGATATTAAAGTTGTTTGACTTTGTTTTGGCCTTTTGAGAGAAGGTCTTATATTGCCCAGGCTGGCCTGGAATTTGCTGCATAGCTCAGGATGGCCTTGAACTCCTGTTCCTACTACTTGTACCTCTTGAGTGCCAGGATAATAGACATGTGCTGCCACACCAGCTTGTTTTTTTTTTAGGTTCTTTAAAAATATATTTTATTTATTTATTTGCAAGGAGGGAGAGAGAAATGGAGGGGATGAGATTGGGCATGCTAGGGCCTCTAGCCACTGCAAACGAACTCCAGATGCATGTGCCACGTTGTACATCTGGCTTTACATGGGTACTGGAGAATCAAACCTGGGTCCTTAGCCTTGCAGGTAAGCCCTTTAACTGCTAAGCCATCTCCCCAGCCCTTGTTTTTAGTTTTTATTTATTTATCGTGTGTGTCCGTTGCTATTCCACCACCTAGCCTTGTTTGAGCTGGAGTATCTTACCGAGCCCAGGGTTTGCCTGGTGATTCTCTGTTCCCCTATGGGACTGGGCTTACACTAACTGTTAATGTGGGTGCTGGAGATTTGAACTCAGGAGTTCTCAGGCTCTCATTTTTGCTCAGGAAGTGCACCTATCCACCGATTCACCTCTCCAAACCTTTTTTTTTTTTTTTAGGGAGTCAGAGAGAATTGGCATGCCAGGGCCTCAGCTACTGTAGTTGAGCTCCAGACACTTGTGCTTGTTACTGCATGTATGCAACCTTGCTCTTTCATCACCTTTGTGCATCTGGCTTACGTGGGATCTGGTGAGAGATCAAGCATAAGTCCTTAGGGTTCTCAGGCAAGCACCTTAACCACTAAGCTATCTCTCCAGCCCTCCAGATCTTATTTTATCCTATTTTATTTTATTTTATTTTATTTTATTTTATTTTATTTTATTTTATTTTATTTTATCCTTATCTTTTTGCCTCTATCTTCCAAGTGCTAGAATTATAGGGTTAAAGAATTCTTACTACATGTACTTTAGAAAAAAAGTTAAATAAATAAATAAAAATTAAAAAGGGGGGCTAGAGAGATGGCTTAGCTGTTAAGGCACATGCCTGTAAAGCCTAAGGACCCCAGTTCAGTTCTCCAGGTCCTCACATAAGCCAGGTGCACGGGGGGGGGGCGCACATATCTGAAGTTTGTTTGCAGTAGAGGCTCTGCTGTGCCCATTCTCCCCTCTCCTCTCTCTTTCCTTCTCTTTGTCTCTAATAAATAAATAAAAATAAAATCTTTTAAGCCGGGCGTGGTGGCGCACGCCTTTAATCCCAGCACTCAGGAGGCAGAGGTAGGAGGATTGCCGAGAGTTCGAGGCCACCCTGAGACTACATAGTTAATTCCAGGTCAGCCTGGACCAGAGTGAGACCCTACCTTGCAAAACCAAAAAAAAAAAAATCTTTTTTTAAAAATGGGGGCAGGAGAGATTGCTCAGTGGTTAAGGCTTTTGCCTGCAAAGCCTGACAGCCTGGGTTCAATTCTGCAGTACCCACACAAACTCAGATGCACAGAGTACAAGGTGGCACATGCGTCTGGAGTTTGCATTGGCTAGAGGCCCTGGCACGCCCATTCTCTTTCTCTCTGTGCCTTTCTCCCTCCCCCTCTCAAATTACTAAGTATATAAAATTTAAAGTGTTTTATTTTATTTTATTTTATTTTATTTTATTTTATTTTATTTTATTTTATTTTATTTGAGAGAGAGAGAAAGAAGCAGATGGACAGAGAGAGAGAATGGTCATGCTAGGGCCTTTAGCTGCAGCAAACAAACTCGACACATGTGCCACCTTGTGCTTACGTGGGTCCTGGGGAATCAAACCTGGGTCCTTTGGCTTTGCAGGCAAGTTCCTTAACTGCTAAGTCATCTCTCCAGCCCTAAATTTTTTTTGTAATATTTTATTTATTTATTTATTATTTATTTGAGAGAAAGAGGCAGAGCTAGAGAGAATGGGCGCTCCAGGGCCTCCAGCCACTGCAAACGAACTCCAGATGCATGCACCCCCTTGTGCATCTGGCTTACGTGGGTCCAGGAGAATTGAACCAGATCCTTTGGCTTTGCAGGCAAATGCCTTAACTGTTAAGCCATTTCTCCAGCCCCCTAAAATATTTTCATTTGCAATGAGAGAGAGAGCGAACGGGCTCACCTTGGCTACTTGCCATTGCATACTCCACATGCATGTGCCACCCTGTGCACCTGGCCTTATGTGGGTACTGGGGAATCGAACCCAGGCAGTCAGGCTTTGCAAGCAAGTGCTTTAATCGCTAAGTCATCTCTCCAGCCTTCCAAATACTTTCAACAGTAGAGAGAGACAGAAACAGAGAGAGAGAATGGGTACAGTAGGGTCTTTAGACATTACAGATGAACTTCAGATGTATTACATGGATTACATGGGTCCTAGGGAATCGAACCTGGGTCCTTTGGCTTTGCAGGTAAGCACCTTAACTGCTAAGCCATGTCTCCAGCCCCTAAATGCTATTTGGAATTACCTAATTGAGTGATCATGTTTTTCATCCTTTTGGCCTACAGTCCCTAAAGGATAAGTTAGTGCAAGAGAAGAAGCTATCCAGCATGTACCAACAGCAGTGCATTTCCCTAGAAGAAGACCTTGCACAAATACGAGAGGCGGAAGGAATAAGGAGAGAAATCTTCAAGGTATAAAATGCTCTGCCACTTGTGATGGGGTAGGAGCTGCAGACTATTCTAAGGAATGCTTTCCTCCTCTTCATAAATACCTTCCCATCACCCATCTTTAGGATCGCTCCAACAAGATGGCGAAGCGTTTACAGATAATGACAAAACGCTATGAGGCCTTGGAGCGTCGACGCATCCTTGAAGTAGAGGGCTTCAAGACAGATATTAAGGTTCTTCGACAGAAGCTGAAAGACTTGGAGCAAGTGCTTTACAAGGTAATTTCTTGTCTTGAATTACTGCACGGAAGAAAGGGGTAGAAACGCAGAAGGTCTAGGAAGAAGGACGTCCAGGATGCGTTATGGTTTGCAGTAGAGCAGGTGCTTGGGATTCACAAGGTGCTCGTTTGGTCTCCAGCACCACAAAGACCAAAAGGATGTTTGTGTCCTTGCTAAGCCGCTTACAAATCACCATCCTCGAAGCCTCTCAAAAATCTGTTCAATGAGGGCTGGGGAAATGGCTCAGGGGGTAAAGCACTCATGGCCCAAGCCAGAGAACCTGAGTCTGATTTCCCAGACCCCGTATAGAAACAAAAATGACTGCATCATTCAGCCTTCCATTACAGCTAATCTTAGAAATTGTCATTCCCAAATACAAAAGTTGTTATCTTTCCCAGTTCAAGAATTCGATGAGAAGAACTGGGTTGGGCTGGAGAGATGACTTAGTGGGTAAGAGCGTTTGGTGCACAAGCGTGAGGACCTGAGTTCAATCCTCAGCACCATGTTTAAGAAATTGAAAAGGTCACGCATGCCTGTAGCCCCAGAGCTGAGGGTGGTTGGAGACAGGAGGATCTCTAGGGCTTGCTAGTCAGCCAGTCTAACGGCAAAGCAGTGAGCTAGCTGCAGTTCAGTGCCAAAAGACTGAAAGAGAAGGAAGGCTGATGTCCCGGCCTCTGCACTCCAGTGCATGGAGCACATGCATGTCCATACGTGCCTGTGTACACCAATATACATGCACACCCCAAAAAAGAACTGCGTGGGCAGGTGT